>CM060636.1:976162-1141162 GCA_030578275.1 Meda fulgida | reverse complement strand
TCTAGAACCTTTCCCAGCATTTATCAAATCCAACTTATAACGCTCAAGCTCCAATCTCTTCCTTTCAATATCATGTCTTGCTTCAATTTTTTGCTGCTCGATCTTTTCCTTAGACTTCATTTCTATCAAAAGTAAATCCTTCTGTTCATAAGTCAAAGACATTCTGCTAGCCTGAACCATAGACACTGTCTTTTCATCTTGAAGTACATTCTGTTCTACCAAAGCAGATATCAAGATCGACTTTAAACTTTCCTTTAACCGTTTGTCCGCAACAGAAAGCTCAACATTATAATGATTCGCAAGTGCTTACAATTGATCCTTCGAAAACTCATTTAAAAAGGTCTTCCGACGGATTACGAATGAATTCATCAATATTGGAAGTTATTTTACATATCTGCTACCCCTAACAAATGAGAGAAGAAAAAAAAACTAAAAACTAAAATTTCGAACGAACACTGAATATTGTATATTTTCATACACATTCAATCAGTAGACTATTCAATTCATAAACTTACCGCATTCGTTTCCTGAAAGCTCATTCCAACCAGTAGCGGCAGTTATAGGCTACTAGTCATTTACACAGTGTTTCCCAAATTCAAACAAAATCGTATACCTTACGTCCTTATCAATTGTTACTCGAAGCCTCCCAAACAAATTAAACAGCGCATGCTGAACACTCGCTCACGGAGTCGGATATAATGACAAACCGGTGTTCTTAATTTCCACAAACGGCTGGACGAGCCCCCATATTTGTCACGGCCGGCTCTAAGCCGCGACAAATGAGGGAGGCAACGAGAACAAAAGCCAATCAAAGAGTTTTTATTGACAATAAATAATAAGCTACGTAATTAACGCAAAACACAAAAAACACGTTCCAATAACAAAGGCCTGTCAACATAACTTCCCAAACTAAACTAATACATAAAGCAAACAAATAAAACAACAACCCAAAATAACAGAAAACCAGAGGGTAACCGAAGCCACCTCAAGTCAGAGAACCATTACGTTTTATAATCCTCTGCAGGTGTTACACATTAATTCCCTCAGCGATTACCTCAGTAGGACGACCTAGAGGCACGTCACACAGGCCAATGAGGGACTTGGGTTTACGGTATGAGATTTTCACGGTAACCGTCTCAGAAACATATCACGGTTTACGGTATTAATCAATTATTAAATAAACGGTATTATTAGATTATGGATACTATTATTATCCTCCATTAAAATGACAGTTAAATGAATGAAAAAATTTTTTTGGTTAAACAAATTGTTTTTTTTTATAACAAACTTGAAACCATTTGTTTGTTTTGTTTATTAAAATTTCAGTAACGTCTAATCAACTCAATTCAATAATTAATAATTAGATTAACAACTTATTATTGACATTTATAATCTATTCAAATGTTTATGAATAATGAGTCCTATGAAATGTATTTTATTCACACAATTAATGTTTCTTTTTATGATTTAATACAAATTATCAAAAACGGTGGTAATCAAAAGAAATGTCAACTTCTATCCTTTTATTTTTGGGGAAGTGCTGCAAATAAGTTTTACTAATTTAAACCATGTATGGACAGAACAAATATATTCCTTATGTAATATCATGACCTACAAGGGGTAAATAATCAATCAACAGACATTGTTTTATTCAAATAATTCAACATATTAAGTTTGAATAGTGATTTTTATGTCTATGCGAGAAAAAAAGGGGGGGATGACAGTTAAAGGGTTAAAAAAATATACCAGACCTTAAATGCAAATACCCACAAACAAAAAATGATTAATGAAAAGAAACAAAAATGATAAGAAAACAAAAACAAGCATAGATCGCCACGGGTTACCTATATATTGTGACGGAGTGGCAAACACAAATCTCTCACAGCAATCCCACTCACACTTACAGAAAAAGAAGAAAACACAAATAAAGTGACCAAACCACCATCTATTCTTTTGTGGCTTAGGTTTTTTATTGTTTACTTCCTTGAAATGTTCTATAACCCAATGAACTCTTTCTGGACATTCAGTCGCAGGAGACAATGAAGGGTTAAGAAACCCAGACACCGCTCATATAAACTGTTTCCTGTTTTCTGTTTTAAAGCGCATATTGGTGTAGAGATGAGAACCTGTTTGCTGGTGAAGCATCACGTGATGTGCTGATGTCTAAGGTTGGGTTGGGACGTGACACCCCAAAACCAGACGAGCAAAAACCTCGGACCTCCAGGTCAGAGGCCAACTAGGCAAGGGGGGCTAAAGGGGTTAGTTAGTAATAAAGCTGAACTAGCAATATGGGTCCTTTGTCTGTGGAAATGCACTGAGAGGCAAGGCCTAGAGCAAACAGCCTTGGGAGAAACAGTATAAAGATGGCTCTGGTTTTGGGTTCTGGGTGTCACTCTCTTGCACAGCGTGATTTCTGTGAACTAGACTGAACCTTATTCTTGAAAGAATAAATACTTCTCTTTTTATTAATTTGCCTCTGAGTGTCTCTTACGCAGTGATGATGTTTAACTGAATTTTTGCCACAACAGCTGCGAACTTGTAGAATTTCTCTCTCTCCCACAAACACATCAGTTCTTCATTGCAGGCGCACAAATCCTATTCTACAAACCACAAATGAAGAAACTCGAACACACACGTTTGCTACAGTAAATGTGGGGAAAAACACATTTGCTCATCCACAAATCACTTTGTGAATTCATCCAATTAGAGTTACACACTTGTAGAATATTTTCTCACAAATTTCATTTTTTTCCCTTGGATATTTTTCCAGCACAAGCACACAGGCGCTCAAACACTGTTTTTTACTTTCAAGTGACAAGTTTCGCACGCTCCTCCTTTTGCATCATTTATATATGTGAAATATGGAGCAGGTTAAAGTGAGTTGTGCATCTGTAGAGGCAGTGGGCGGAGCCTACATGAATATTCATGAGTTTCGTTAGTTCACGCTCCTCGTTTCTCAGCAGGTTTGATAGATTTCAAATATAGTTTCAGCGTGAACTTAAACTACAATTGTTTATCGTTTCGTAACCGTTTATAATGTTTTTATTAGTTTGCATATTTTGTGTCCCTGACTGAATGTAGACATTCACTTCATGGAATATGTAAAGAGTTAATTCTCAATAACAATTTCTCTAGACGTCTGACAAAAATAAAGTCAATCTGGTTAGTAATAAGTGAAGCTGTTTGTGAAGTTGTTAAATCTTCTGCTGAACTCTTCAGAGATGCAACGTCTTCCTTCAGTGCTGAAGTCGAGTTGAACTTGTGGTTTTCTATCTTGCTGATGACGTTTCTTTAGTCACTGCCATCTCTCAGCCTTAACCTCAGCAGGAAATACACCTTACAGTATGTACTCAGTTGTTCATCTTTCGTGTGTTTGTTTTGTGTACCATGACTAACTGAAGGCGGTCTGCAGTAGATAACACAGAACTGGAACTCAAAAGATGTTCTCCAGAAAGACAGCTACACAGAGGAGACTTGTCCGGAGAGAAAACGTGGAGCAGAAAATTCTCTTGACCAGTAGGAACTCGTCCTTGCAGAAAGTAGCTCGAGCAGAGGAAGCTTGTAGAGGCTCACCGCAGGAGACACTAAGACAAACCGCTGCTACACAAGACGAGACAAACCGCCGCTACGCAAGACGAGACAAACCGCTGCTACGCAAGACGAGACAAACCGCCGCTACCCAAGACGAGACAAACCGCTGCTACGTAAGACGAGACAAACCGCCGCTACGCAAGACGAGACAAACCGCCGCTACGCAAGACGAGACAAACCGCTGCTACGCAAGACGAGACAAACCGCTGCTACACAAGACGAGACAAACCGCCGCTACGCAAGACGAGACAAACCGCCGCTACGCAAGACGAGACAAACCGCTGCTACACAAGACGAGACAAACCGCCGCTACGCAAGACGAGACAAACCGCCGCTAGGCAAGACGAGACAAACCGCCGCTACCCAAGACGAGACAAACCGCTGCTACGCAAGACGAGACAAACCGCTGCTACGCAAGACGAGACTGACCGCTGCTACGCAAGACGAGACAAACCGCTGCTACGCAAGACGAGACAAACCGCTGCTACGCAAGACGAGACAAACCGGCGCTACGCAAGACGAGACAAACCGCCGCTACGCAAGACGAGACAAACCGCCGCTACGCAAGACGAGACAAACCGCCGCTACGCAAGACGAGACAAACCGCCGCTACGCAAGACGAGACAAACCGCCGCTACGCAAGACGAGACAAACCGCCGCTACGCAAGACGAGACAAACCGCCGCTACGCAAGACGAGACAAACCGCCGCTACCCAAGACGAGACAAACCGCTGCTACGCAAGACGAGACAAACCGCTGCTACGCAAGACGAGACAAACCGTCGCTACGCAGGACGAGACAAACCGCCGCTACGCAGGACGAGACAAACCGCCGCAACGCAAGACGAGACAAACCGCCGCAACGCAAGACGAGACAAACCGCCGCAACGCAAGACGAGACAAACCGCAGCTACGCAAGACGAGACAAACCGCCGCTACGCAAGACGAGACAAACCGCCGCTACGCAAGACGAGACAAACCGCCGCTACGCACGACGAGACAAACCGCCGCTACGCAAGACGAGACAAACCGCCGCTACGCAAGACGAGACAAACCGCCGCTACCCAAGACGAGACAAACCGCCGCTACGCAAGACGAGACAAACCGCCGCTACGCAAGACGAGACAAACCGCCGCTACGCAAGACGAGACAAACCGCCGCTACCCAAGACGAGACAAACCGCTGCTACGCAAGACGAGACAAACCGCTGCTACGCAAGACGAGACAAACCGTCGCTACGCAGGACGAGACAAACCGCCGCTACGCAGGACGAGACAAACCGCCGCAACGCAAGACGAGACAAACCGCCGCAACGCAAGACGAGACAAACCGCCGCAACGCAAGACGAGACAAACCGCAGCTACGCAAGACGAGACAAACCGCCGCTACGCAAGACGAGACAAACCGCCGCTACGCAAGACGAGACAAACCGCTGCTACGCAAGACGAGACAAACCGCTGCAACGCAAGACGAGACAAACCGCTGCTACGCAAGACGAGACAAACCGCTGCTACGCAAGACGAGACAAACCGCCGCTACGCAAGACGAGACAAACCGCTGCTACCCAAGACGAGACAAACCGCTGCTACGCAAGACGAGACAAACCGCAGCTACGCAAGACGAGACAAACCGTCGCTACGCAAGACGAGACAAACCGCCGCTACGCAAGATGAGACAAACCGCCGCAACGCAAGACGAGACAAACCGCTGCAACGCAAGACGAGACAAACCGCTGCTACACAAGACGAGAAAAACCGCAGCTACGCAAGACGAGACAAACCGCTGCTACGCAAGACGAGACAAACCGCTGCTACGCAAGACGAGACAAACCGCCGCTACGCAAGACGAGACAAACCGCCGCTACGCAAGACGAGACAAACCGCCGCTACGCAAGACGAGACAAACCGCCGCTACGCAAGACGAGACAAACCGCCGCTACGCAAGACGAGACAAACCGCTGCTACGCAAGACGAGACAAACCGCCGCAACGCAAGACGAGACAAAATACACCATCTCATCTCTCCTCCAAAACAATATTGTGTTTCTTTACAGTGTTGCGTTTCATTCTGAAAACCCCACAACTCTCTGCTCAGTAATACACAGACAGTGAAGCCCCACATCTCTCTGCTCAGTAATACACAGACAGTGAAGCCCCACAACTCTCTGCTCAGTAATACACAGACAGTGAAGCCCCATATCTCTCTGCTCAGTAATACACAGACAGTGAAGCCCCACATCTCTCTGCTCAGTGATACACAGACAGTGAAGCCCCACATCTCTCTGCTCAGTAATACACAGACAGTGAAGCCCCACAACTCTCTGCTCAGTGATACACAGACAGTGAAGCCCCACATCTCTCTGCTCAGTAATACACAGACAGTGAAGCCCCACATCTCTCTGCTCAGTAATACACAGACAGTGAAGCCCCACATCTCTCTGCTCAGTAATACACAGACCTGAGAGGGCGTTTAACAGCCATAGAAAAAAAAAACACCTTTCAACAACGGTAAGTTCTCATAAACTTCAATGCAAGAATGCAGAATTGACCATAAATGAGTGTCTCTTTAGTCTCTGCCCACAGATCTGTGGCTTTCTGAACAGAAGAGATATTGCAGGGGTTTTCAGAATGAATGCATACAGATCTTCCCAGTGAAGCAGAAGCTTGTGAGTTTCAGAGATCCAGAGGATCATCAGAACGAGTTTCATGTGTCTCAGACTTTGCAAAGCTGACATTTGAGGGAGAATATGATTTCGGCATGTGCTGGGGTTAAAAATGATAATGGTTTCATGTGTGTTTTACTGCATAGGCTTTAATTATGCATATGGTTATAATATATGTTGTTAATTCTTAAAAGGGTCACATCATATATATTTGCTGCTTTTTCTCTTTTTGAACACTCAGTAACATTTGCAGAGAAAGGTATTCAGTCGAGAGAAGAGTCCTGGTGCTCCTGCTCATAGACGTTATCTCTACAATATTCTACAGGTGTTGGGAGTTTTTCCCCTAAACATGTTTCAAACCTTTTCTTCCCCAGCTTCCCCAGCCATGAGATCTAATAAACAGGTTATACTCAATCTATAGTCTACTCATGCATTTTAAACTTCATAAGATAATACAACTTATTATGAATACTAAATAAAGAATAATAATAATACAGATACATAATATTAAATAATGAAATTAGATTCAAAGATGAAATTTTAGTCTTCAAGACCAGAAGTTCTTGAGGGTCTTCATCTCTTCATCTCCAGTGTGTGTTTCTGTGTGTGTTTCTCTCACTGACTCCGCTCTGCATGTTTAGGGTTGTGCTCAGTGTGTCAGTGTGTGGGGTGTGTCAGTGTGTCAGTGTGTGGAGTGTGTCAGTGTGTGTCAGTGTGTCAGTGTGTGGAGTGTGTCAGTGTGTGTCAGTGTGTCAGTGTGTGTTTCTGTGTGTGTTTCTCTCGCTGACTCCGCTCTGCATGTTTAGGGTTGTGCTCAGTGTGTCAGTGTGTGTCAGTGTGTCAGTGTGTGGAGTGTGTCAGTGTGTGTCAGTGTGTGGAGTGTGGAGTGTGTCAGTGTGTGGAGTGTGTCAGTGTGTGGAGTGTGTCAGTGTGTGTCAGTGTGTGGAGTGTGGAGTGTGTCAGTGTGTGGAGTGTGTCAGTGTGTGGAGTGTGTCAGTGTGTGTCAGTGTGTGGAGTGTGTCAGTGTGTGGAGTGTGTGGAGTGTGTCAGTGTGTGGAGTGTGTCAGTGTGTGGAGTGTGTGGAGTGTGTCAGTGTGTGGAGTGTGTCAGTGTGTGGAGTGTGCCAGTGTGTGTCAGTGTGTGGAGTGTGTCAGTGTGTGGAGTGTGTGGAGTGTGTCAGTGTGTGGAGTGTGTCAGTGTGTGGAGTGTGTCGGTGTGTGTCAGTGTGTGTCAGTGTGTGTCAGTGTGTGGAGTGTGTGGAGTGTGTCAGTGTGTGGAGTGTGTGGAGTGTGTCAGTGTGTGTGTCAGTGTGTGGAGTGTGTCAGTGTGTGTCAGTGTGTGGAGTGTGTGGAGTGTGTCAGTGTGTGGAGTGTGTGGAGTGTGTGGAGTGTGTCAGTGTGTGGAGTGTGTCAGTGTGCTCAGTGTGTCAGTGTGTGGAGTGTGTGGAGTGTGTCAGTGTGTAGAGTGTGTCAGTGTGTGTAAGTGTGTGGAGTGTGTCAGTGTGTGTAAGTGTGTGGAGTGTGTCAGTGTGTGGAGTGTGTCAGTGTGTCAGTGTGTGGAGTGTGTCAGTGTGTGTTTCTGTGTGTGTTTCTCTCGCTGACTCCGCTCTACATGTTTAGGGTTGTGCTCAGTGTGTCAGTGTGTGGAGTGTGTGGGGTGTGTCAGTGTGTGTCAGTGTGTCAGTGTGTGTTTCTGTGTGTGTTTCTCTCGGTCACTCCGCTCTGCATGTTTAGGGTTGTGCTCAGTGTGTCAGTGTGTGGAGTGTGTCAGTGTGTGGAGTGTGTCAGTGTGTGTCAGTGTGTGGAGTGTGGAGTGTGTCAGTGTGTGGAGTGTGTCAGTGTGTGGAGTGTGTCAGTGTGCGTCAGTGTGTGGAGTGTGTCAGTGTGTGGAGTGCGTCAGTGTGTGGAGTGTGTCAGTGTGCTCAGTGTGTGGAGTGTGTCAGTGTGTGGAGTGTGTCGGTGTGTGTCAGTGTGTGTCAGTGTGTGTCAGTGTGTGGAGTGTGTGGAGTGTGTCAGTGTGTGGAGTGTGTGGAGTGTGTCAGTGTGTGTGTCAGTGTGTGGAGTGTGTCAGTGTGTGTCAGTGTGTGGAGCGTGTGGAGTGTGTCAGTGTTTGGAGTGTGTGGAGTGTGTCAGTGTGTGGAGTGTGTCAGTGTGCTCAGTGTGTCAGTGTGTGGAGTGTGTGGAGTGTGTCAGTGTGTGGAGTGTGTCAGTGTGTGTAAGTGTGTGGAGTGTGTCAGTGTGTGTCAGTGTGTGGAGTGTGTCAGTGTGTGGAGTGTGTCAGTGTGTGGAGTGTGTGGAGTGTTTCAGTGTGTGTCAGTGTGTGGAGTGTGTGGAGTGTGTCAGTGTGTGGAGTGTGTGGAGTGTGTGGAGTGTGTCAGTGTGTGGAGTGTGTCAGTGTGCTCAGTGTGTCAGTGTGTGGAGTGTGTGGAGTGTGTCAGTGTGTGGAGTGTGTCAGTGTGTGTAAGTGTGTGGAGTGTGTCAGTGTGTGTAAGTGTGTGGAGTGTGTCAGTGTGTGGAGTGTGTCAGTGTGTCAGTGTGTGGAGTGTGTCAGTGTGTGTCAGTGTGTGTTTCTGTGTGTGTTTCTCTCGCTGACTCCGCTCTACATGTTTAGGGTTGTGCTCAGTGTGTCAGTGTGTGGAGTGTGTGGGGTGTGTCAGTGTGTATCAGTGTGTCAGTGTGTGTTTCTGTGTGTGTTTCTCTCGCTCACTCCGCTCTGCATGTTTAGGGTTGTGCTCAGTGTGTCAGTGTGTGGAGTGTGTCAGTGTGTGGAGTGTGTCAGTGTGTGGAGTGTGTCAGTGTGTGTCAGTGTGTGGAGTGTGGAGTGTGGAGTGTGTCAGTGTGTGGAGTGTGTCAGTGTGTGGAGTGTGTCAGTGTGCGTCAGTGTGTGGAGTGTGTCAGTGTGTGGAGTGTGTCAGTGTGTGGAGTGTGTCAGTGTGCGTCAGTGTGTGGAGTGTGTCAGTGTGTGGAGTGTGTCAGTGTGCGTCAGTGTGTGGAGTGTGTCAGTGTGTGGAGTGTGTCAGTGTGTGGAGTGTGTCAGTGTGCGTCAGTGTGTGGAGTGTGTCAGTGTGTGGAGTGTGTCAGTGTGTGGAGTGTGTGGAGTGTGTCACTGTGTGGAGTGTGTCACTGTGTGGAGTGTGTCAGTGTGTGGAGTGTGTCACTGTGTGGAGTGTGTCACTGTGTGGAGTGTGTCAGTGTGTGGAGTGTGTCACTGTGTGGAGTGTGTCACTGTGTGGAGTGTGTGGAGTGTGTCAGTGTGTGGAGTGTGTCAGTGTGTGGAGTGTGTCAGTGTGTGGAGTGTGGAGTGTGTCAGTGTGTGGAGTGTGTCAGTGTGTGGAATGTGTCAGTGTGTGGAGTGTGTCAGTGTGTGGAGTGTGTCAGTGTGTGGAGTGTGTCAGTGTGTGGAGTGTGTCAGTGTGTGTCAGTGTGTGGAGTGTGTCAGTGTGTGGAGTGTGTGGAGTGTGTCAGTGTGTGGAGTGTGTCAGTGTGTGGAGTGTGTCAGTGTGTGGAGTGTGTCAGTGTGTGGAGTGTGTCAGTTTGTGTCAGTGTGTGGAGTGTGTCAGTGTGTGGAGTGTGTCGGTGTGTGTCAGTGTGTGTCAGTGTGTGTCAGTGTGTGGAGTGTGTGGAGTGTGTCAGTGTGTGGAGTGTGTGGAGTGTGTCAGTGTGTGTGTCAGTGTGTGTCAGTGTGTGTCAGTGTGTGGAGTGTGTCAGTGTGTGGAGTGTGTCAGTGTGTGGAGTGTGTGGAGTGTGTCAGTGTGTGGAGTGTGTCAATGTGCTCAGTGTGTGGAGTGTGTCAGTGTGTGGAGTGTGTCGGTGTGTGTCAGTGTGTGTCAGTGTGTGTCAGTGTGTGGAGTGTGTGGAGTGTGTCAGTGTGTGGAGTGTGTGGAGTGTGTCAGTGTGTGTGTCAGTGTGTGGAGTGTGTCAGTGTGTGTCAGTGTGTGTGGAGTGTGTCAGTGTGTGGAGTGTGTGGAGTGTGTCAGTGTGTGTCAGTGTGTGTTTCTGTGTGTGTTTCTCTCGCTGACTCCGCTCTACATGTTTAGGGTTGTGCTCAGTGTGTCAGTGTGTGGAGTGTGTCAGTGTGTGGAGTGTGTCAGTGTGTGTCAGTGTGTGGAGTGTGGAGTGTGGAGTGTGGAGTGTGTCAGTGTGTGGAGTGTGTGGGGTGTGTCAGTGTGTGTCAGTGTGTCAGTGTGTGTTTCTGTGTGTGTTTCTCTCGCTCACTCCGCTCTGCATGTTTAGGGTTGTGCTCAGTGTGTCAGTGTGTGGAGTGTGTCAGTGTGTGGAGTGTGTCAGTGTGTGTCAGTGTGTGGAGTGTGGAGTGTGGAGTGTGTCAGTGTGTGGAGTGTGTCAGTGTGTGGAGTGTGTCAATGTGCGTCAGTGTGTGGAGTGTGTCAGTGTGCGTCAGTGTGTGGAGTGTGTCAGTGTGTGGAGTGTGTCAGTGTGCGTCAGTGTGTGGAGTGTGTCAGTGTGTGGAGTGTATCAGTGTGTGGAGTGTGTCAGTGTGCGTCAGTGTGTGGAGTGTGTCAGTGTGTGGAGTGTGTCAGTGTGCGTCAGTGTGTGGAGTGTGTCAGTGTGCGTCAGTGTGTGGAGTGTGTCAGTGTGTGGAGTGTGTCAGTGTGCGTCAGTGTGTGGAGTGTGTCAGTGTGTGGAGTGTATCAGTGTGTGGAGTGTGTCAGTGTGTGTCACTGTGTGGAGTGTGTCAGTGTGTGGAGTGTGTCAGTGTTTGGAGTGTGTGGAGTGTGTCACTGTGTGGAGTGTGTCACTGTGTGGAGTGTGTGGAGTGTGTCAGTGTGTGGAGTGTGTCAGTGTGTGGAGTGTGTCAGTGTGTGGAGTGTGTGGAGTGTGTCACTGTGTGGAGTGTGTCAGTGTGTGGAGTGTGTGGAGTGTGTCAGTGTGTGGAGTGTGTCAGTGTGTGGAGTGTGTGGAGTGTGTCACTGTGTGGAGTGTGTCACTGTGTGGAGTGTGTCAGTGTGTGGAGTGTGTGGAGTGTGTCACTGTGTGGAGTGTGTCACTGTGTGGAGTGTGTCAGTGTGTGGAGTGTGTCAGTGTGTGGAGTGTGTCAGTGTGTGGAGTGTGTGGAGTGTGTGGAGTGTGTGGAGTGTGTCAGTGTGTGGAGTGTGTGGAGTGTGTCAGTGTGTCAGTGTGTGGAGTGTGTGGAGTGTGTCAGTGTGTGGAGTGTGTGGAGTGTGTCAGTGTGTCAGTGTGTGGAGTGTGTGGAGTGTGTGGAGTGTGTGGAGTATTTGCGTGTACACAGTTTTCGTGTGCATATGATACGCACTTTATGAGATCGTGTTGCAATACCATAGTGTGTCAGTGTGTGGAGTGTGTGGAGTGTGTGGAGTGTGTGGAGTGTGTGGAGTGTGTCAGTGTGTGGAGTGTGTGGAGTGTGTCAGTGTGTCAGTGTGTGGAGTGTGTGGAGTGTGTCAGTGTGTGGAGTGTGTCAGTGTGCTCAGTGTGTCAGTGTGTGGAGTGTGTGGAGTGTGTCAGTGTGTGGAGTGTGTCAGTGTGTGTAAGTGTGTGGAGTGTGTCAGTGTGTGTAAGTGTGTGGAGTGTGTCAGTGTGTGGAGTGTGTCAGTGTGTCAGTGTGTGGAGTGTGTCAGTGTGTGTCAGTGTGTGTTTCTGTGTGTGTTTCTCTCGCTGACTCCGCTCTACATGTTTAGGGTTGTGCTCAGTGTGTCAGTGTGTGGAGTGTGTGGGGTGTGTCAGTGTGTATCAGTGTGTCAGTGTGTGTTTCTGTGTGTGTTTCTCTCGCTCACTCCGCTCTGCATGTTTAGGGTTGTGCTCAGTGTGTCAGTGTGTGGAGTGTGTCAGTGTGTGGAGTGTGTCAGTGTGTGGAGTGTGTCAGTGTGTGTCAGTGTGTGGAGTGTGGAGTGTGGAGTGTGTCAGTGTGTGGAGTGTGTCAGTGTGTGGAGTGTGTCAGTGTGCGTCAGTGTGTGGAGTGTGTCAGTGTGTGGAGTGTGTCAGTGTGTGGAGTGTGTCAGTGTGCGTCAGTGTGTGGAGTGTGTCAGTGTGTGGAGTGTGTCAGTGTGCGTCAGTGTGTGGAGTGTGTCAGTGTGTGGAGTGTGTCAGTGTGTGGAGTGTGTCAGTGTGCGTCAGTGTGTGGAGTGTGTCAGTGTGTGGAGTGTGTCAGTGTGTGGAGTGTGTGGAGTGTGTCACTGTGTGGAGTGTGTCACTGTGTGGAGTGTGTCAGTGTGTGGAGTGTGTCACTGTGTGGAGTGTGTCACTGTGTGGAGTGTGTCAGTGTGTGGAGTGTGTCACTGTGTGGAGTGTGTCACTGTGTGGAGTGTGTGGAGTGTGTCAGTGTGTGGAGTGTGTCAGTGTGTGGAGTGTGTCAGTGTGTGGAGTGTGGAGTGTGTCAGTGTGTGGAGTGTGTCAGTGTGTGGAATGTGTCAGTGTGTGGAGTGTGTCAGTGTGTGGAGTGTGTCAGTGTGTGGAGTGTGTCAGTGTGTGTCAGTGTGTGGAGTGTGTCAGTGTGTGGAGTGTGTGGAGTGTGTCAGTGTGTGGAGTGTGTCAGTGTGTGGAGTGTGTCAGTGTGTGGAGTGTGTCAGTGTGTGGAGTGTGTCAGTGTGTGGAGTGTGTCAGTTTGTGTCAGTGTGTGGAGTGTGTCAGTGTGTGGAGTGTGTCGGTGTGTGTCAGTGTGTGTCAGTGTGTGTCAGTGTGTGGAGTGTGTGGAGTGTGTCAGTGTGTGGAGTGTGTGGAGTGTGTCAGTGTGTGTGTCAGTGTGTGTCAGTGTGTGTCAGTGTGTGGAGTGTGTCAGTGTGTGGAGTGTGTCAGTGTGTGGAGTGTGTGGAGTGTGTCAGTGTGTGGAGTGTGTCAGTGTGCTCAGTGTGTGGAGTGTGTCAGTGTGTGGAGTGTGTCGGTGTGTGTCAGTGTGTGTCAGTGTGTGTCAGTGTGTGGAGTGTGTGGAGTGTGTCAGTGTGTGGAGTGTGTGGAGTGTGTCAGTGTGTGTGTCAGTGTGTGGAGTGTGTCAGTGTGTGTCAGTGTGTGTGGAGTGTGTCAGTGTGTGGAGTGTGTGGAGTGTGTGGAGTGTGTCAGTGTGTGTCAGTGTGTGTTTCTGTGTGTGTTTCTCTCGCTGACTCCGCTCTACATGTTTAGGGTTGTGCTCAGTGTGTCAGTGTGTGGAGTGTGTCAGTGTGTGGAGTGTGTCAGTGTGTGTCAGTGTGTGGAGTGTGGAGTGTGGAGTGTGGAGTGTGTCAGTGTGTGGAGTGTGTGGGGTGTGTCAGTGTGTGTCAGTGTGTCAGTGTGTGTTTCTGTGTGTGTTTCTCTCGCTCACTCCGCTCTGCATGTTTAGGGTTGTGCTCAGTGTGTCAGTGTGTGGAGTGTGTCAGTGTGTGGAGTGTGTCAGTGTGTGTCAGTGTGTGGAGTGTGGAGTGTGTCAGTGTGTGGAGTGTGTCAGTGTGTGGAGTGTGTCAGTGTGCGTCAGTGTGTGGAGTGTGTCAGTGTGCGTCAGTGTGTGGAGTGTGTCAGTGTGTGGAGTGTGTCAGTGTGCGTCAGTGTGTGGAGTGTGTCAGTGTGTGGAGTGTATCAGTGTGTGGAGTGTGTCAGTGTGCGTCAGTGTGTGGAGTGTGTCAGTGTGTGGAGTGTGTCAGTGTGTGGAGTGTGTGGAGTGTGTCACTGTGTGGAGTGTGTCACTGTGTGGAGTGTGTCAGTGTGTGGAGTGTGTCAGTGTTTGGAGTGTGTGGAGTGTGTCACTGTGTGGAGTGTGTCACTGTGTGGAGTGTGTGGAGTGTGTCAGTGTGTGGAGTGTGTCAGTGTGTGGAGTGTGTCAGTGTGTGGAGTGTGTGGAGTGTGTCACTGTGTGGAGTGTGTCAGTGTGTGGAGTGTGTGGAGTGTGTCAGTGTGTGGAGTGTGTCAGTGTGTGGAGTGTGTGGAGTGTGTCACTGTGTGGAGTGTGTCACTGTGTGGAGTGTGTCAGTGTGTGGAGTGTGTGGAGTGTGTCACTGTGTGGAGTGTGTCACTGTGTGGAGTGTGTGGAGTGTGTCAGTGTGTGGAGTGTGTCAGTGTGTGGAGTGTGTCAGTGTGTGGAGTGTGTGGAGTGTGTGGAGTGTGTGGAGTGTGTGGAGTGTGTCAGTGTGTGGAGTGTGTGGAGTGTGTCAGTGTGTCAGTGTGTGGAGTGTGTGGAGTGTGTCAGTGTGTGGAGTGTGTGGAGTGTGTCAGTGTGTCAGTGTGTGGAGTGTGTGGAGTGTGTGGAGTGTGTGGAGTATTTGCGTGTACACAGTTTTCGTGTGCATATGATACGCACTTTATGAGATCGTGTTGCAATACCATAGTACTTTATCATAGGCTGGCTCAAATCTGGCACACGTGGAAAGATGATCTGGCCCAATGCCACATGTCAGCCAAGAGTAAAGAAATAAACCACAACTGGATCTGAGACACAAAATCTGTGTATATTAAATATGGAGTAAGTTCAGCCTTAATAAGCCTGTTAACAAGCAGAATCACTGAAGGAAAGAAGAGAACAGAAAAAGAGACGAGCAGAAACACAAGAACTACAACTGACTTCAGACACAGTCTTAGATGAAATCACTGAGGAGAAAAGAAGACATTAAATCTGTGAAGATCTCAGCAGAGGAGGATTAAACAACTCCACAAACAGCATTACCAGCTTCACTTATTACTGACCAGACTCACTTTATTTCTGTCAGACGTCTGCAGAAGTTTTTATTGAGAATTAACAGATAGTTAACTGGTCCCATTAACTGGAGAAAAACCAAATAGTTAACTGGTCCCATTGACTTCCATGGTATTTTGTTTCCTACTATGGAAGTCAATGGGACCAGTTAACTGTTTGGTTACTGACATTCTTCAAAATATCTTCCTGTGTGTTCAGCAGAAGAAAGAAAGGTAACACTTTATAATAACTGCACACTATTATTCATTAGTTAAGCTTGAGTTAATTCATCATTTATAAAGCATTAATAGACATTAATAAGAAGTTTCTAAATACAGCTATAAATGCTTTTTATTTATTTATAAGCATATCTATAATGTGTTTAATAATTGTATTTTGATACTTTGTTAATGATCAATTAATAATTTCTAAATGAAGTATTGCATTATTTACAAACCAGTTATTTGTCAGTGATTCATAAGATCACGTAAGTGTAAGTTGAGGGTGAGTTTATGATGACAGAATTTTCATTTTAAAGTGAACTGTCCCTTTAACTCTCATTTAGAAAGAGTCTGGAGGGCAATGAGGCTTATATGCACAATCATGTTCTCCCTCATACAAAGGTAACTAAACCTAAACCTATTACAGAAAACATTTTTGTGTTTTTACATTTTCAGAAAACATCATTCTGTATGATTTATAAGATTGTTTCCATGTAATTTACTGGTATTACTATACTTTTGGGGTAATTTGGTCCCCATAACCTAGGGATTACCAGTACAAACATCATTTTAAAAGCAAACACACAGTACATCAAACACACAACCTGTACAAAATTCCCTGCCGCACGCATGCGCGAGTCGAACTTGTTCAGACTTGTTTGATGTATGCGCAAAAAGTTTCATTCAGCGGTTTTCCTGGCATTGTTTCTTTCTAAAAGTCTTTCTTCTTTGTGTGGTATTACTGTGCGTTCATAACTACGTAAGTAAAGATATTTAATGTCATGTAGATGGTTTCTAGAGAGTGTCGGAGCGTGATTCAGTTTATTTTTACCTCAGAAATGTGTCAATATGCATACAATCAGGCGCAGTGCTCGCGCGTATTCACCGAGTCATCATGTTATATTTGTTAATGATGTTTATTCATATATGGGAAAGGTAGTTGCTTGTCATGTTGATTCAAATATTTGTCTTATCGGCATATTATTTATGGTATAAAGAGTGCACGGGAGTGCTTGAGCAGCGCACACACTTTGTAATCTGACACCTCTTGTTAGCTGCAGCGGTCTGCATTTAGAGTATATATATTTCAATACGGTTTACTTTAACTTTAATTTAATACAACTTTAACCTCTCCATGTATATGTATACAGGTACTATTTGTGTATATTCTGTCATGTTATCATTTATATTTATCATCCTTATTTTGTTCTCTCACAGAAACCACTGGTATATGTATATCCACGAAAACCTGCACTTTTGCGGCTTAATAAATATTGAGAATGGACAAGTTCACTCTGGAGTAGCTGCAGTTCTTTCTAACCGAAGAATTAGGCCAGTTGAGTTCCAACCATCCCAGCGCGCAGAATATCCCACACAACCCATGAACTAATACAAGCAGAATGTGATGTGACGTCATACTGAACACTGAGATTCAAACGGGTAATGCTTTACAAACAGGTATTATTAGTTAACTCCTTCAGTTAACATGAACTAAGAATGAATAATACTTTAAGCATTTATTAGTTTTAGTTAATGTTCATTTCAACATTTAATAATGCATTATTATATTCAAAAGTTGTGTATTAAAATTATACTGTGAACTCGCATGAACAATGACTATAAATTGTATTAACTAACTTTAACAAACTATATTTTAATTAACTTATATTAACAAAGATTCATAAATACTGTAAAAAAAATGCTCATTTTTAGATCATGTTGGCTAATACATAAACTAATATTAACAAATGAGACCTAATTCAAGTGTTACCGAACCTGGTTAATTTTAGCTCTTAAACCTTTTCTTAGCACCAACATTAAACAGGACAAAATGCTTACTCCAGCACTACAGTGAATATAAGTTTGTCTAAAAACAAAAAGAAGAAGAAAGAAAGAAATCTAAAGGCACAAAAACAAGAAAACCAAAATCGTTTGTCACCAAATGTTTTGAAGTAGTTGGGAAGTGCTGTTCATGTCAATGTCCCGCTGCTCTCCAAAGGAAATGTGAATAAATTTGTTCCAAAGAGGCAGGAAAGTCAGAAAAAATACCTTGAGAAAAAAAAAGCGAAGGAAAACATTTGTTTATAAAACAGATCCAGTCCATTATTATCTTTGGCTCAAATGAATGAAAGTGAAAGATATTTTCCCGTTAAAGATTATATACACCTTGCAGTATCTGCAAAATGTTAGTAATTTTAGCAATAAGAGGGAACACAAAATGTATATGTTGTCTTTTTCTTAACGAATCCTCTGCCCATGGATGAGCAGAGCAGACTTATGCATTATTTTATAATGGTTTTTATTTATTTTTTATTTTTTGAGAGCATATGTTATTTATAAGGAACATAATTATATATTTTTTAAAAATGTTTTTTTAAAGTCATAGCTTGTGGAGTAAAACGCCCCCCAGGGGGCATAGTTTCTCTCTATCATAATTACTATAATAACATATTCATGTCTATAAAACCCTTTGTTTTACACTTAATGAAGGATAACTTGGTGGTAAAATCAGAAAACTTGAACAAAACTTGGAAAAATTACCTGAAGTGAGCATTCGCTAGCTAGATGCACTGGTGGAAGGGTTAGGTGACCCAATGATAAAACATAGTGACTTTTAATGCATTTATTGAATATATTTCACTTCATAAATATACTAATTTATAAGTTTAATATTTATTTAGTGTTTTCTGTTTGTCTTGGTGATAGTGGTGAACAAAAATTGTAAAATCTCTTCAGTCAAAATACTAATTAATTATGAAGGTTGAGCAATTTTAATATTTGGTGAATAACTCAAAACTGGGATGGCAATTCTAGTCACATTGGGAATGTGCGGTGTGAATAAACAGAAAAAGTGCTGTGAATCTGCCCTGCTGTCCCATTATACCTACACTTAATGTTGTCACAGTTTTCTGGTATGATAAACATTTACTTTACATACAAATAACTAAATAAAAAAAATATATAGGCTACAATTGAGTATTTTTACATTAACTGTTAAATGCAATTAATGTTCTATTTATTAAAACCAAGTATAAATCTAATAAAGTAGTGTTTGTTAGCTTTTCTACATGGATGTCAAAATAATAACCAAAGGCAGTAACAATTTAAAATATATATATATATATTTGTTAATCTCTATAGGCTCCAGCTGTTCTTTTGAATAGTCTCTTGTTTTGTCTATCAGTCATCAAGCAAACACTGATTACAGAAGATAAACCTGTAGTTTCCCCGAGCTGATGTGATTGCTCACTAAAAATGCCCCAGTCATCATGTGCTCGAGCTTGACGTGACAAAGAAGAGATAAATGATGTTGTAGCAATGTTCAGGGAAGAAGGAGGCGGGAACCGGCGAACAATCAAAATATAATTTATTTTAAATAAAACAAACAAACAAAAATACCACCAGCAGCCCCTCGCGGACGACTGCTGGCTACCGAAAATAAATATAACTAAAGTAAAATACAAAAACAAAACACAACTAAAACACAGGCCTGTTCCTCTCTCCATCATCAACGTCGTCGCTCCTCCTTTATGCTTCCGCTCCTCCGTGAGAGATGCGAGACCGGTGTGCTTCACAGGTGTTGCTCATTAGCAATCGCACCACCGGCCTCGCGCCGTTCTCTCACGTCCCTCGGCCGTCCTGTTCGCCACATACCCCCATCGCCCCTCACAGGCCGGGGGGGTACTCACGAGCCTGTGCCTACTCCCCCCCCGGCGGCGGCGATCCCTGGGGGGTATGGACAGACAAACCGAGGGAAACGGAGACGGAAGCATGAGGAGCGACAGATCGAGAGAGGGGAGAGAGGAAAAAAAAATTGGTCCGGTTCCCACAACGCGCTGCCATCTGGTCCCCCACCAGCTAGGCGATCTCCTCCGCGGTGCCTGGCAGTGACGCTGGGTAGCCCTCGGTGGACGGCTCGACGCTCCTCCGCCGCCCGGTGGACGGCGACGGCTCCTCGGGTGCCTTGGGCAGACGGTAGGAGTCCCCCGCTCCCTGCTCCTCCCCTTCACTGGTGGACGGCAGCAGGCTCCGGCCCACGGCGAGCGGCGGCGACTCCTCCTCTCCCTCCCGGATGGCAGCCGCCCCTCCAATACCCAGGCGGCCGGCAGCGAGCTCGACCGTCCCACCGGCAACTCACTCCAGCGCCCCGCCCCGAGCGTCCGTGGCCGCGAGTCCCCCGCTCCCTGCTCCTCCCCTCGCTCGGCGGATGGCAGCAGGCTCCGGCCCACGGCGAGCGGCGGCGACTCGCGCACCATGCTCGATGGCACCGCGGATTCCCCACACCGGCGAGGACTCTCTGACAGCGCGTTCCTCCCTCTTCCCGGGTTTCGGCACCAGTGTAGCAATGTTCAGGGAAGAAGGAGGCGGGAACCGGCGAACAATCAAAATATAATTTATTTAAAATAAAACAAACAAACGAAAATACCGCCAGCAGCCCCTCGCGGACGACTGCTGGCTACCGAAAATAAATATAACTAAAGTAAAATACAAAAACAAAACACAACTAAAATACAGGCCTGTTCCTCTCTCGATCATCAACGTCGTCGCTCCTCCTTTATGCTTCCGCTCCTCCGTGAGAGATGCGAGACCGGTGTGCTTCACAGGTGTTGCTCATTAGCAATCGCACCACCGGCCTCGCGCCGTTCTCTCACGTCCCTCGGCCGTCCTGTTCGCCACACACAACAACAATTCAGAAAACACAATGACAATTCAGAAAACACAACGACAATTCAGAAAACACAACGATTCAGAAAACACAACGACAATTCAGAAAACACAACAACAATTCAGAAAACACAACGACAATTCAGAAAACACAACGACAATTCAGAAAACACAACGATTCAGAAAACACAACAACAATTCAGAAAACACAACGACAATTCAGAAAACACAACGATTCAGAAAACACAACGACAATTCAGAAAACACTACAACAATTCAGAAAACACAACGACAATTCAGAAAACACAACGACAATTCAGAAAACACAACGATTCAGAAAACACAACGACAATTCAGAAAACACAACAACAATTCAGAAAACACAACGACAATTCAGAAAACACAACGACAATTCAGAAAACACAACAACAATTCAGAAAACACAACAACAATTCAGAAAACACAACGACAATTCAGAAAACACAACGACAATTCAGAAAACACAACGACAATTCAGAAAACACAACAACAATTCAGAAAACACAACAACAATTCAGAAAACACAACGACAATTCAGAAAACACAACGATTCAGAAAACACAACGACAATTCAGAAAACACAACAACAATTCAGAAAACACAACGACAATTCAGAAAACACAACGACAATTCAGAAAACACAACGACAATTCAGAAAACACAACAACAATTCAGAAAACACAACGACAATTCAGAAAACACAACGATTCAGAAAACACAACGACAATTCAGAAAACACAACAACAATTCAGAAAACACAACGACAATTCAGAAAACACAACGACAATTCAGAAAACACAACGACAATTCAGAAAACACAACGACAATTCAGAAAACACAACAACAATTCAGAAAACACAACGACAATTCAGAAAACACAACAACAATTCAGAAAACACAACGACAATTCAGAAAACACAACAACAATTCAGAAAACACAACGACAATTCAGAAAACACAACGACAATTCAGAAAACACAACAACAATTCAGAAAACACAACGACAATTCAGAAAACACAACGACAATTCAGAAAACACAACGACAATTCAGAAAACACAACGATTCAGAAAACACAACGACAATTCAGAAAACACAACAACAATTCAGAAAACACAACGACAATTCAGAAAACACAACGACAATTCAGAAAACACAACGACAATTCAGAAAACACAACGACAATTCAGAAAACACAACAACAATTCAGAAAACACAACGACAATTCAGAAAACACAACGACAATTCAGAAAACACAATTCAGAAAACACAACGACAATTCAGAAAACACAACAACAAATCAGAAAACACAACGACAATTCAGAAAACACAACGACAATTCAGAAAACACAACGACAATTCAGAAAACACAACAACAATTCAGAAAACACAACGACAATTCAGAAAACACAACGACAATTCAGAAAACACAACAACAATTCAGAAAACACAACGACAATTCAGAAAACACAACAACAATTCAGAAAACAACGACAATTCAGAAAACACAACGACAATTCAGAAAACACAACGATTCAGAAAACACAATTCAGAAAACACAACGACAATTCAGAAAACACAACGACAAATCAGAAAACACAACAACAATTCAGAAAACACAACGACAATTCAGAATACACAACGACAATTCAGACGACAATTCAGAAAACACAACAACAATTCAGAAAACACAACGACAAATCAGAAAACACAACAACAAAACAGAAAACAAAACAAAAATTCAGAAAACACAACAAGAATTCAGAAAACAACAAGAATTCAGAAAACACAACAATTCAGAAAACACAACGACAATTCAGAAAACACAACGACAATTCAGAAAACACAACAACAATTCAGACGACAATTCAGAAAACACAACAACAATTCAGAAAACACAACGACAAATCAGAAAACACAACAACAAAACAGAAAACACAACGACAATTCAGACGACAATTCAGAAAACACAACAACAATTCAGAAAACACAACGACAAATCAGAAAACACAACAACAAAACAGAAAACACAACGACAATTCAGACGACAATTCAGAAAACACAACAACAATTCAGAAAACACAACGACAAATCAGAAAACACAACAACAAAACAGAAAACAAAACAACAATTCAGAAAACACAACAAGAATTCAGAAAACAACAAGAATTCAGAAAACACAACAATTCAGAAAACACAACGACAATTCAGAAAACACAACGACAAATCAGAATACACAACGACAATTCAGAATACACAACGACAATTCAGACGACAATTCAGAAAACACAACAACAATTCAGAAAACACAACAACAATTCAGAAAACACAACAACAATTCAGAAAACACAACGACAATTCAGAAAACACAACAACAATTCAGACGACAATTCAGAAAACACAACAACAAAACAGAAAACAAAACAACAATTCAGAAAACACAACAACAATTCAGAAAACACAACAACAATTCAGAAAACAACAACAATTCAGAAAACACAACAATTCAGAAAACAAAACAACAATTCAGAAAACAAAACAACAATTCAGAAAACACAACAACAATTCAGAAAACACAACGACAATTCAGAAAACACAACAACAATTCAGAAAACACAACAACAATTCAGAAAACACAACGACAATTCAGAAAACACAACGACAATTCAGAAAACACAACGACAATTCAGAAAACACAACGACGATTCAGAAAACACAACGATTCAGAAAACACAACGACAATTCAGAAAACACAACAACAATTCAGAAAACACAACGACAATTCAGAAAACACAACGACAATTCAGAAAACACAACGACAATTCAGAAAACACAACAACAATTCAGAAAACACAACGACAATTCAGAAAACACAACGACAATTCAGAAAACACAATTCAGAAAACACAACGACAATTCAGAAAACACAACAACAAATCAGAAAACACAACGACAATTCAGAAAACACAACGACAATTCAGAAAACACAACGACAATTCAGAAAACACAACAACAATTCAGAAAACACAACGACAATTCAGAAAACACAACGACAATTCAGAAAACACAACAACAATTCAGAAAACACAACGACAATTCAGAAAACACAACAACAATTCAGAAAACAACGACAATTCAGAAAACACAACGACAATTCAGAAAACACAACGATTCAGAAAACACAATTCAGAAAACACAACGACAATTCAGAAAACACAACGACAAATCAGAAAACACAACAACAATTCAGAAAACACAACGACAATTCAGAATACACAACAACAATTCAGACGACAATTCAGAAAACACAACAACAATTCAGAAAACACAACGACAAATCAGAAAACACAACAACAAAACAGAAAACAAAACAAAAATTCAGAAAACACAACAAGAATTCAGAAAACAACAAGAATTCAGAAAACACAACAATTCAGAAAACACAACGACAATTCAGAAAACACAACGACAATTCAGAAAACACAACAACAATTCAGACGACAATTCAGAAAACACAACAACAATTCAGAAAACACAACGACAAATCAGAAAACAACAACAAAACAGAAAACACAACGACAATTCAGACGACAATTCAGAAAACACAACAACAATTCAGAAAACACAACGACAAATCAGAAAACACAACAACAAAACAGAAAACACAACGACAATTCAGACGACAATTCAGAAAACACAACGACAAATCAGAAAACACAACAACAAAACAGAAAACAAAACAACAATTCAGAAAACAACAAGAATTCAGAAAACACAACAATTCAGAAAACACAACGACAATTCAGAAAACACAACGACAAATCAGAATACACAACGACAATTCAGAATACACAACGACAATTCAGACGACAATTCAGAAAACACAACGACAATTCAGAAAACACAACGACAATTCAGAAAACACAACGACAAATCAGAATACACAACGACAATTCAGAATACACAACGACAATTCAGAATACACAACGACAATTCAGACGACAATTCAGAAAACACAACAACAATTCAGAAAACACAACAACAGTAAAACACAACAACAATTCAGAAAACACAACGACAATTCAGAAAACACAACAACAATTCAGACGACAATTCAGAAAACACAACAACAAAACAGAAAACAAAACAACAATTCAGAAAACACAACAACAATTCAGAAAACACAACAACAATTCAGAAAACAACAACAATTCAGAAAACACAACAATTCAGAAAACAAAACAACAATTCAGAAAACAAAATAACAATTCAGAAAACACAACAACAATTCAGAAAACACAACGACAATTCAGAAAACACAACGACAATTCAGAAAACACAACAACAATTCAGAAAACACAACAACAATTCAGAAAACACAACGACAATTCAGACGACACAACGACAATTCAGAAAACACAACAACAATTCAGAAAACACAACAATTCAGAAAACAAAACAACAATTCAGAAAACAAAATAATTCAGAAAACACAACGATTCAGAAAACACAACGACAATTCAGAAAACAAAATAATTCAGAAAACACAACAACAATTCAGAAAACACAACAACAATTCAGAAAACACAACAACAATTCAGAAAACAAAACAACAATTCAGAAAACACAACAACAATTCAGAAAACACAACAACAATTCAGAAAACAAAACAACAATTCAGAAAACAAAATAATTCAGAAAACACAACAATTCAGAAAACAAAACAACAATTCAGAAAACAAAATAATTCAGAAAACACAACAACAATTCAGAAAACAAAATAATTCAGAAAACACAACAACAATTCAGAAAACACAACAACAATTCAGAAAACAACAACAATTCAGAAAACACAACAATTCAGAAAACAAAACAACAATTCAGAAAACAAAATAACAATTCAGAAAACACAACAACAATTCAGAAAACACAACAACAATTCAGAAAACACAACAACAATTCAGAAAACAAAATAACAATTCAGAAAACACAACGACAATTCAGAAAACACAACGACAATTCAGAAAACACAACGACAAATCAGAAAACACAACAACAAATCAGAGAACACAACAACAATTCAGAAAACACAACAACAATTCAGAAAACACAACGACAATTCAGAAAACACAACTACAATTCAGAAAACACAACAACAATTCAGAAAACACAACGACAATTCAGAAAACACAACAACAATTCAGAAAACACAACGACAATTCAGACGACAATTCAGAAAACACAACAACAAAACAGAAAACACAACGACAATTCAGAAAACACAACGACAATTCAGAAAACACAACAACAAAACAGAAAACACAACAACAAAACAGAAAACACAACAACAAAACAGAAAACAAAACAACAATTCAGAAAACACAACAACAATTCAGAAAACACAACAACAATTCAGAAAACAACAACAATTCAGAAAACAACAACAATTCATACAAAACGGAAAAGGTTGGTACATTTTGAGAATGAAAACTTATCGCTGATTGGACGAGACACCTGTCAATCAAGCTTTACAGGAAGTAAGAAATTTGAGATCAACTTTGTTTTGCTAAATGCGAAAATGAACACATTAAACATTACTTTGAGGAAGGACATTCATATGTCGTGATTGTGGACATGCTGGCGACATACCACAACATTAAAATGAGCTTGTGCTCTTTAAAAACAAACCTGAAGGATGCAGGCATGTTCAGGAGAAAGAACTATTCACCTATGAACAATACTTTACAGGACTAGTGGTTTCAGTACAAGTTACTGCCAACACCATATCAGAGATTACAAAATAATATTGAGGATCCGTTTTTTGTGATTTCTATCAAAATTTTAAATCCAGTATCATATTTTTGTGATATCTGTTGGGTATCAAGTGAACACCAAGCACACTAAAAGTGTTTTTTTTAATTATTTTTTTTACAATGAAATATAAAAGTTACTATCCCTGTTGGACAAAATATATATATTCATATTTTTAAGGTTAAAGTTCAGGTGTACTTGATTGTCCCAGAGGGAAATTTGTCTGGGCCTTAAAATACTCTACAATCATAAATCAGCACAAAATAAATAAATAAATACATTGCACAGTAAAAACCTAAAATAAATATATCTCCATCTCATACACTTACACAAACCATAACTCATAAAATACATAAATCATGTTACATTTTGGCTGTTTTGTTTCAGAATTGTTTTTCTGTTTAAACTTCACTGAAAAGCCATTAAATAGCCCATAATACATATTAAATAGAAAAATGTTGAGAAAGATGTGTTTTTAGATCATTTTCCATCAATCAACATCAATGAACAGGAGGCTCATCGTGTGACAACATGCCCCACAACAGGGGTTAAAGTTATCCTTATTCTGCCCAACTTAGCTTCATTAGCTGCTAAATCAACGATTCAGGCTTCTGAATCTTAGAGTTTTGTCTTCATTATCTGGCATTTCTAAGTGACAGTACCAGTCTCTCCTTGATAAGATTGAGGAATCTTCTGTGTTGGTCTCCACTCGCTCTTCATGATGGCCATTATTAATATCAATATTTCCAACGCTGAGCTTTTTATTTTCATCTTTACCTCTGGCACCACCTATTGGTCACTTTAAAGAGCTTCGTACAGCAGAAACAAAATTCTTATGGAATTACAAATGGCCTAGAATTCGTCTCAAATCTATATATTATTATATCTATAGGTTATATCTTTAGCATCGGCTAAAATCTCCTTCTATATATTGTTTTGGTCAAAGTTTTATTTTCATTTATTGTCATATGTATTTATTTTATTTATTTTTATTTAATCTTATGGTTGTGGGTGGATCTTGGGCTTTCTTGTAAATAGTTATACATACACAAAGTTTTTCATAAATAAAGAATTTTAAATAATTAACATTTTTCCCCCTAGACAATAATTTAAAATATTCATTACATGTTTGTAGACAAGACTGTAATATTTGAGTCTGTGCAAAAACTGACTTCATTTGGATATTCATTGAAGTAAAAAGTGTGAGTCTAGTCCTAGTCTTCAGGATATAGTAAATAGTAAAATTAGCCATTTTGAAATATGAAATATACTTTATTTTCCCTATAGGGAAATTTGTAATGGACTCAACAGCCAGAATTTCGACAGAACCTAATACATTAAAAACTACACAACATATTCATACACTGATGTGATAATCATTTTCATAGCAGTTCAAACAATATACAGTATATTTTTAGATTACCATAAAGTGCACAAGCCATATCTGATCACTCTTTCTGGAGAGCTGGCGCAACCTGACGCTTTTTCACTTTCTCAGTTTGTGTAAATCTAGGGTTCAGAGTATTTATTTTTTCCCATATCAATTTCCCATATGTCTAGAACAATTATGTGGTTTTGTTTTATTAATACAGTATGGCTGCAACGGTCTTCTTCTTCTTCGATGGTAGCAGAAGCTATTGTCTGTATACTGGAGGTCTAGCTACCCAAGTGCATAGTTGCGTGTTCGTAACGTGTGGTCTTCAAACTGATTTGAAGACCACGTACATTTTCACATACCTGAGAAAGGCCTCCTCAACGACGTGTCCGGTGGCTCCTGCGCCAGAGCCCGCTGATCCTGCGCCAGAGCCCATCCGTTCCAGCCCAGAGCCTTCGCCCCAGCCCTACAGAGCCTTCGCCCCAGCCCTACAGAGCCTTCGCCCCAGCCCTACAGAGCCTTCGCCCCAGCCCTACAGAGCCTTCGCCCCAGCCCTACAGAGCCTTCGCCCCAGCCCTACAGAGCCTTCGCCCCAGCCCTACAGAGCCTTCGCCCCAGCCCTACAGAGCCTTCGCCCCAGCCATACAGAGCCTTCGCCCCAGCCCTACAGAGCCTTCGCCCCAGCCCTACAGAGCCTTCGCCCCAGCCCTACAGAGCCTTCGCCCCAGCCCTACAGAGCCTTCGCCCCAGCCATACAGAGCCTTCGCCCCAGCCCTACAGAGCCTTCGCCCCAGCCCTACAGACCCTTCGCCCCAGCCCTACAGAGCCTTCGCCCCAGCCCTACAGAGCCTTCGCCCCAGCCATACAGAGCCTTCGCCCCAGCCCTACAGAGCCTTCGCCCCAGCCATACAGAGCCTTCGCCCCAGCCCTACAGAGCCTTCGCCCCAGCCCTACAGAGCCTTCGCCCCAGCCCTACAGAGCCTTCGCCCCAGCCCTACAGAGCCTTCGCCCCAGCCCTACAGAGCCTTCGCCCCAGCCATACAGAGCCTTCGCCCCAGCCCTACAGAGCCTTCGCCCCAGCCCTACAGAGCCTTCGCCCCCAGCCATACAGAGCCTTCGCCCCAGCCCTACAGAGCCTTCGCCCCAGCCCTACAGAGCCTTCGCCCCAGCCCTACAGAGCCTTCGCCCCAGCCCTACAGAGCCTTCGCCCCAGCCCTACAGAGCCTTCGCCCCAGCCATACAGAGCCTTCGCCCCAGCCCTACAGAGCCTTCGCCCCAGCCCTACAGAGCCTTCGCCCCAGCCATACAGAGCCTTCGCCCCAGCCCTACAGAGCCTTCGCCCCAGCCCTACAGAGCCTTCACCCCAGCCATACAGAGCCTTCGCCCCAGCCATACAGAGCCTTCGCCCCAGCCCTACAGAGCCTTCGCCCCAGCCCTACAGAGCCTTCGCCCCAGCCATACAGAGCCTTCACCCCAGCCATACAGAGCCTTCGCCCCAGCCATACAGAGCCTTCGCCCCAGCCCTACAGAGCCTTCGCCCCAGCCCTACAGAGCCTTCGCCCCAGCCCTACAGAGCCTTCGCCCCAGCCCTACAGAGCCTTCGCCCCAGCCCTACAGAGCCTTCGCCCCAGCCATACAGAGCCTTCGCCCCAGCCCTACAGAGCCTTCGCCCCAGCCCTACAGAGCCTTCGCCCCAGCCCTACAGAGCCTTCGCCCCAGCCCTACAGAGCCTTCGCCCCAGCCCTACAGAGCCTTCGCCCCAGCCCTACAGAGCCTTCGCCCCAGCCCTACAGAGCCTTCGCCCCAGCCCTAAAGAGCCTTCGCCCCAGCCCTACAGAGCCTTCGCCCCAGCCCTACAGAGCCTTCGCCCCAGCCCTACAGAGCCTTCGCCCCAGCCATACAGAGCCTTCGCCCCAGCCCTACAGAGCCTTCGCCCCAGCCATACAGAGCCTTCGCCCCAGCCCTACAGAGCCTTCGCCCCAGCCCTACAGAGCCTTCGCCCCAGCCATACAGAGCCTTCGCCGCTGGTCCCGTCCAGCACCAAGCCCTCTTCGCCACTGGTCCCGTCCAGCACCAAGCCCTCTTCGCCGCTGGTCCCGTCCAGCACCAAGCCCTCTTCGCCGCTGGTCCCGTCCAGCCAGAGCTTCACGTCAGCCACGTCCAGCCAGAGCTTCACGTCAGCCACGTCCAGCCAGAGCTTCACGTCAGCCACGTCCAGCCAGAGCTTCACGTCACTTCTGCCGAGCCAGAGACGCTTCACGTCACTTCTGCCGAGCCAGAGACGCTTTACGTCACTTCTGCCGAGCCAGAGACGCTTCACGTCACTTCCTCCGAGCCAGTGTCTACGGACAAGATGGCCGGCTCCGAGTCAGTGTCTACGAACCAGATGGCCGTCGTCGGTGTCTGCTGTTCCAGAGCCGGTGTCTGCTGTTCCAGAGCCTCTGCCAGGGCCGCCCGAGGGGTCTTCGCCGCCCTGGCCGCCCGAGGGGTCTTCTCCGCCCTGGCCGCCCGAGGGGTCTTCACCGCCCTGGCCGCCCGAGGGGTCTTCTCCGCCCTGGCCGCCCGAGGGGTCTTCTCCGCCCTGGCCGCCCGAGGGGTCTTCTCCGCCCTGGCCGCCCGAGGGGTCTTCGATAAAAAGAATGAGAATGATAAAAAAGTGAGAGAGAGGCTCTTGAGAGAAACAGAGCTAACCTTGAATGAAGCGGTGCGGATATGTCATGCCAGTGAGATAGCTCTTCAGCATGCTAAAACCTTTGGTGACACCACAAAGATGAGCGGGAGTGACAGCTGTAGCTAAAGTAACAGAGAAGATGCAGAAAAGCAGAATGAGTAAACTGAAACAGCAAAAGGAGAAAGAACTGTTTAACTGTAAGAGATGTGGTAAAAGACACCCCCCAAAACATTGCCCAGCCTACGGCAAAGTCTGTGCCAAGTGTAAAGGGCAGAATCATTTTGCCAAGCAATGCTTTTCAAAGGGCGGACAAAGTCAAAGGGAACGTGTGCATGCAGTGGAAGAAACAGCTCTCAGTGACACATTCTTCGTTGGAATCGTGCAGCAGGCCGATATCAGTCAAGAAAGAACAGAAGAGACTGATGTGAATATTGTTGCACGAGACAAGTGGATGACTGCTCTGGAAATACATGGAGTAACAGTATCGCTCAAGCTAGACACAGGAGCATAAGTCAATCTGATTTCGGAGTATGATGTCAGAGCAATGAAAATCAAGCCACGTATAAGTCAGAAAGTGGTGCAACTCAAAGCCTATGATGGGCAGAACATTCCAACAAGAGGAACATGCACTCTCAGGGTAAAAGTTAAAAACAGAGAACATCACCTCATGTTTGTGGTTGTTCCAGATGGCCGTGATTCTGTGTTGGGAGACAAGGCATGTGAAGACCTAGGTCTGGTAAGAAGAATATACACCATAAATAATGGAGAAACACAGAACAGTGTGGAACATATAGTGAGACAGTTTCCAGACATATTTGAAGGGTTTGGAGAATTACCATTCACCTACAAAATACAGTTGAAAAAAGATGCGCAGCCAGTAGTCCACGCACCAAGGCGGGTTCCAGCACCACTTCGTGATAAGCTGAGGCAAGAGCTGGAAAGAATGACATCAATGGGAGTCATAGAAAAAGTGGAAGAGCCTACAGAGTGGGTTAACTCAATGGTGTGTGTGAAGAAAGCCAATGGTGATCTACGTGTGTGTATAGATCCAAAGGACTTAAACGCAAACATTCAGAGAGAACATTATCAAATTCCGACACGTGAGGAAATTATAAGTGAGATGGCAGGTGCAAAGTTCTTTACAAAGTTGGATGCATCTCAGGGCTTTTGGCAGCTGAAACTACATGAGGACTATGGCAAGCCGTTTTAACTTTTATTCATTTCCAGGATATGAATCCTTGATATCAACAATTACATTTTTTGATATCAAGAATTCAATTGTTGATATCTGTAATTGTATTTTCACTAGTGAAATGTCACCATAGGCTGCCATTCAAAATCAATTTTTGATATCAAGAATTGATTTTTTACTAGTAGAAATATCATTTTTGATATCAATAATTACATTGTTACTAGTAAAAATGCGAATTCCTGATATCAATAATTCAATTGTCACTAGTTGAAATGTCTATTCTTGATATCGACAATTCAATTGCTACTAGTAAAAATTTTCATTTTTAATATCTGAAAATGTATTTCTGATATCAATATAGTTTCAGATATCTAAAATGGCTTTCTTACTAGTAACAATCACATTCATGATATCAGAAATGAACATTGTCACTAGTAGCAATTCAATTGTAGATATCAAGAATAGACATTTCAACTAGTAACAATTGAATTCTTGATATCAAAAATAAAGGTTTTTACTAGTAATAATTGTATTTCTGATATGTGAAATTGGAATTTCAACTTGTAAGAAATCAATTCTTGATATCAAAAATTGGTTATGAATGGCAGTCTATGGTGACATTTCACTAGTGAAAATACAATTACAGATATCAACAATTATAATTTGTACAAGTTGAAATTCAATTGTTGATATCAAGAATTATCATTTTAACTAGTGAAAATGTAAATGTTGATATCAAGAATTCATATCCTGCGAATGATTAAAAGTCAAAACGGCTTGCCTATTGCCATTCCCAGGATATAAATCGTTAATATCAAGAATTATAGTTTTTACTAGTTGAAATTCAATTGTTGATATCAAGAATTATCATTGTTACTAGTGAAAATGTAATTCCTGATATCAAAAATTGCCATTTTTACTAGTAGAAATATTATTCCTGATATCAATCATTATAATTTTAACTATAGTGAAAATGTAATTGTTGATATCAAGGATTCATATCCTTGAAATGAATAAAAGTTAAAACGGCTTGCCATACAGCACAAAGTATTGCACATTCAACACACCCTTTGGCCGTTACTCCTTCTTGAGGAGGGTGTGCGTGTGTATGTGGATGACATTGTGTTGTAGGGATCCACAATAGAACAGCACAACAAGAGGCTCATGGACGTCCTACAGCGAGTAAGAAGGCATGGGCTGAAGTTGAATAAGGACAAATGTCAGTTTGGAGCAACTGAAATCACATTCCTAGGAGATAAGCTGTCAGAACGGGGTGTGGAAGAGTAAAATTCAAGCAATGCCCAGACCCACAGACAGAAAGGCTGTACTGAGAGTGATGGGGATGATAAATTTCGTCGGAAAGTTCATAATAAACCTGTCTTCAAAAACAGTTTATATGAGAGAACTGTTACGTGATAAAGGTGAGTTCAAATGGACAGCTGATCATGAACTTGAATGGGGACGACTGAAGACTCTCCTCACTACTGAACCTGTGCTGACGTTCTTTGACCCAACAAAGAGGACAAAGATCTCGACAGATGCATCCAAAGATGGACTGGGTGCAGTTCCACTGCAGACGGAGGGAGAGAATTGGAGGCCAGTCGCATATGCCTCGAGAACGATGACTCCGTCTGAATGTCGATACGCACAGACAGAGAAAGAGTGCCTGGGTTTAGTGTATGGAGTGGAGAGATTTCACAGCTGTATGTACGGCTTACCGACCTTTGTGGCAGAGACAGATCACAAGCCATTAATAGCCATAATTAAAAAGAACTTGAATCTCCAAAATCCAACGACTGATGATGCGACTGCAGAGGTATGACATGGAGCTAGTTTACACTCAAGGAAAGTATCTAGTTCTGGCAGATGCTCTGTCAAGAGCTGCGGAACAGAGTGGAAAAAGTGAAAGTTTCACGGAGGCTGATGTGACTCAGCCTGTGAACATGGTAGCGGAAGCTCTTCCAGTCACAGATGCAAAACTCAAACAAATTGCAGTGGAGACTGAGAAAGATAGATGTCTGCAATTGGTCATTACACATCTGAATGAAGGTTGGGCTAGGGGAGAATGTGCCCAGTACTATAACATCAGAACAGAGTTGAGTGTTGTCAAGGGACTTCTGCTGAGGCAGAACAGGATCATTATCCCTAAGTCACTGCGACAGGAGATGTTGAAAAAACTACATGAGGGACACCTTGGAGCAGAAAAATGTAAAAGGAGGGCTAGGACTGCAATCTATTGGCCCGGAATAAACGCAGACATTGACAGGATGGTGTCAACCTGTGATACTTGCTTGACGCATCATGCTAAGCAACAGAAGGAGCCAATGATCATGATGCACCAGATGAACCATGACTGACTTATTCTTCCTGAATGGACGAAACTATTTGCTGGTGATAGACTATCTGTCAAGCTATCCAGAGATTGCGTTGCTTTCCAATAAATCTGCTGCTTGTGTGATAACACACATTAAATCCGTCTTTGCGAGACACGGCATTCCGCAGGTGGTTTGCAGTGATAATGGGCCATGCTACAGTGGCAAAGACTTCCAGAAGTTTTCTGAGGAATATGGGTTTCAACATGTGACATCAAGCCCGTTATATCTGCAGTCGAATGGAAAGGTGGAGAAAGGAGAACACATAGTGAAGCTACTACTCAAGAAAGCAGTGGACAGCCAATCAGATCCTTATTTCGCTCTGCTGAATTACCGTGCTTCTCCATGAGAACACGGTGTGTCTCCTGCGGAAATCCTGATGGGCCGCAAATTAAGGACAGCACTTCCTTGCTTAGCGACACCAAACAAGAACAAGTACCTGAAAAGAAAACAAAGGCACCTGAAACGGAGACAGAAAGCTAATTATGACAAGGCATCAAAAAGCCTAGAACCACTCTTCAATAATGACACAGTAAGACTTGAGGATTGCAATACCTGGACTAAAAGAGCCACAGTCCTGGAGGAGGTGAACCCAAGATCTTACACAGTCAGGACAGAGGATGGTCAAATCCTGAGGAGAAATCGGAGAAGTCTCTCCTACTCTCTTACTTCCACTCACTGCTACAAGTCTACATCCCTACCATAAGCCTACGATCAGTCAATGAGCGACGGCTCGTGGTCCATCACAGAGAGCCTCAAAATCACCCTCCAGAACATTCTCACTCACGGGAGTGGAGGAATGATCTCCCACCCTCATCTGGAATGCAGTATCCCTGACAGCATCCGAAACACAACTGAAAACTCATCTCTTCCATGAGCACTTAAAATAAAAATAAAAAAACCCTCTCCTTTTCCTTTAAATCCCTGCTTATCTGGCTTATGCTACTCCGAGCAATGTCTGAACTTTGTATTTTGAGCACTTCTTGCGTTGTTATTGTTCAGCTGAAGAAATACGTTCAGATTTGCATTCACCTGTACTGAGAAGATCGAAACGCACAGTAAAGCCTCCTAATAGACTTGACCTTTGAATATTGCTAAAACATAACATAAGCATTAGGAAAAAAGAGACAAAAGGAAATGTAATCGGTTGATTATTATTACTGTGATTGCAATGTAAATAATTCTTGAGATTGTTGTTTGATTCATTACATCTTGTATAATGTGTCCAGTGCTTGCTTATTGGTTAGCTAATATATAAGTAGTTAGTTGTAATAACTTGTTTACCTATAATGGAAAGGGGATGTAGTGATAGTACAATTGTAGATGTGAGTACAGAAACTGACCACTAGGTGTCAGTAGCATTACACTCACCGGCAGAGTATGCAGACCGAGAGTCAGGAGAAGTTGTTGTGGATGTTCCTTCTCGCGACCTGAAAGTGAATAAAATATAAGTTCTGTTACAAACCTGTTTCTTTAATTAAATAAGAAACATTACAGTTGGAACCATTTTGTTGGGTCCCTGGAGACTTTGTCTGGGTGTTCACACTTGGGGAAGAGCTGATTATCATGAACATGTACATAAAATATATATGTATTTCACAATATAGTAAGTGAATATATATATATATATCATACAAATAATCTTATCAACAGATGCATATTAAATGAGCTATTCTTGGAGGAGGGGTTTATGTAAATGTTGGGGTTAGTGATGTCAGCAACTACTGGCCGTTGCTGTAGTTCTCAGAAATTGATTTCTTTAAAAGCAAATATCTACCTTTGTTTTGAACCAGGGACGGACTGGGGCTTTAAGGTTGCTTTAAGGTTGCGTATTCCATTTTGGTATACAGAAAACACATCAACAATCAATACAAATGTTTAAATTTGCTTGAATGTGTCCCCGATAGCTACAGGCCTCTTAAACAAGGCTCTATAGTCTATGAGGGGCTGGGCTCACTGGCACTCCTGTTACATCGGCTGCGTGCTTTCCTGTCATGTTTTGTCTTGTCTTGTGCTAATTGCACGCAGCTTTTTTCACTGGCTGTAGGACTGGCAGTAGGACAAGCAAACACATTTCTTGAGTCAAATCGTTGTATTCTTTAAGTTACAATACAATTGTCTCACAGTAAGTTCTACAGAAGCAAGTTTTTCTGTGTTAAAAATAGTTTAAATTCCATGAACAATGACAGCATATCAGTTATACTCATTTCATTTTAAGTAAAAGACAAGACACAGTCAAAAGATGTTGTGGAAAAGGTGAACAGTAATGACCATTCAGATACAGTAAAAAAACAACAGAACAGTAATGAGTATCAAGTAGTCCAAAGCTTCCCTTGACATTTTTGTTTTCGATTTTTAAAAGCATAAGACAAATTGATTTTTTTTTAACAGTACAACAAATTTTCCACAGTAAGTGCTGAAGTAGTAAGCCTTCTCTGCTTGTTAAAAATTGCTTAAACTCCATGAACAAATGTCAATGAACAATGACAGCATATCAGTTTTACTCACATCACTCTACTTCTCACATCACTCTTCTACTCATATCACTCTACTTCTCACATCACTCTACTTCTTCACATCACTCTACTTCTCACATCACTCTACTTCTTCACATCACTCTACTTCTCACATCACTCTACTACTCACATCACTCTACTTCTCACATCACTCTACTTCTCACATCACTCTACTTCTCACATCACTCTACTACTCACATCACTCTACTTCTCACATCACTCTACTTCTCACATCACTCTACTACTCACATCACTCTACTACTCATATCACTCTACTTCTTCACATCACTCTACTTCTCACATCACTCTACTACTCATATCACTCTACTACTCACATAACTCTACTTCTCACATCACTCTACTTCTCACATCACTCTACTACTCACATCACTCTACTACTCACATCACTCTACTACTCACATCACTCTACTTCTCACATCACTCTACTACTCACATCACTCTACTACTCATATCACTCTACTTCTTCACATCACTCTACTTCTCACATCACTCTACTTCTCACATCACTCTACTACTCACTTCACTCTACTACTCATATCACTCTACTTCTCACATCACTCTACTACTCACATCACTCTACTTCTCACATCACTCTACTTCTCACATCACTCTACTACTCACATCACTCTACTTCTCACATCACTCTACTACTCACATCACTCTACTACTCACATCACTCTACTACTCACATCACTCTACTACTCACATCACTCTACTTCTCACATCACTCTACTACTCACATAACTCTACTTCTCACATCACTCTACTTCTCACATCACTCTACTTCTCACATCACTCTACTACTCACATCACTCTACTTCTTCACATCACTCTACTACTCACATCACTCTACTACTCACATCACTCTACTACTCACATCACTCTACTTCTCACATCACTCTACTCCTCACATCACTCTACTACTCACATCACTCTACTACTCACATCACTCTACTTCTCACATCACTCTACTTCTCACATCACTCTACTACTCACATCACTCTACTTCTCACATCACTCTACTACTCACATCACTCTACTACTCACATCACTCTACTTCTCACATCACTCTACTTCTCACATCACTCTACTTCTCACATCACTCTACTACTCACATCACTCTACTACTCACATCACTCTACTTCTCACATCACTCTACTACTCACATAACTCTACTTCTCACATCACTCTACTTCTCACATCACTCTACTACTCACATCACTCTACTTCTCACATCACTCTACTACTCACATCACTCTACTACTCACATCACTCTACTACTCACATCACTCTACTTCTCACATAACTCTACTTCTCACATAACTCTACTTCTCACACTCTACTACTCACATCACTCTACTACTCACATCACTCTACTTCTCACATCACTCTACTACTCACATAACTCTACTTCTCACATCACTCTACTTCTCACATCACTCTACTTCTCACATCACTCTACTACTCACATCACTCTACTTCTCACATCACTCTACTACTCACATCACTCTACTTCTCACATCACTCTACTACTCACATAACTCTACTTCTCACATCACTCTACTTCTCACATCACTCTACTACTCACATCACTCTACTACTCACATCACTCTACATCACTCTACTACTCACATCACTCTACTTCTCACATCACTCTACTTCTCACATCACTCTACTACTCACACCACTCTACTACTCACATCACTCTACTACTCACATCACTATACTTCTCACACCACTCTACTACTCACATCACTCTCACATCACTCTACTACTCACATCACTCTACTACTCATATCACTCTACTACTCATATCACTATACTACTCATATCACTATACTACTCATATCACTATACTCTGAGAAGGTGAACAGTAATGATGAGTATTAACTAGTCCAAAAGCTTCCCCTGGCGTTTTTGTTTAGCTTTCATTTCTGGGTGGAGTGTCCTTTTAACCAATAGCTTTAACCAAAAAAACTATACACATGTTAAAACAACCACAAAAGAAAAAAAAAACAGTGGTCAACCTGCTCGTATCAAACAGAGTTAACTTTTGAATAAAGCAAGTTCATTGTGAGTGTGTGAACTAAAAAAGAAATGGTCCTTATTCCAAGAGATAGGAAACCTTGTGTCCGCCTGCCATACCATGAAAACAGCTCACTCATAGAGTCTGTTTCTGAGAACTTGAGCTTTCTTGGATAGAGTGCAGCCTTCCAGCTCCATGACTATCTTCTGCAGTACCTCAAAGGTACTTTTCATTTCAGGTGGGTAGTTGAGATTTAAGGCATACATTAGACCAAAAAGCATTGCCGTAGCTAATGCAAAGTTATCCAACCCTTGCAAGATGTTCTGGCCTTCAAGGACAATCCCAATGTCGTCAGATCTGTCATGGCATTTGAGAACGTAGATTCCCACTGTGGTCTCCTCTGTGGAATTTTGAATGAAGGCTTCGTCACCGGCCTGGAGAATGCACAGACAAAATGAGATTCTACAGAACATCAGGCACTGCTCTGGGAATATTATAACAAATGTAATTTCAATCATTTAATGATGTAGATATCATGAAACATGTGAACTTGTATATAATGAGAACCAGACAAGACCAAGATAAACAGATGACTGATTACTGTTAGACCTCAGTTCTAGGATTGTGGATGGTAGTCCTACAATTTTCGAGCCAACATATCCAATTGTGCAGTGGTCGGCAACCTTATGGCAAGCAGAGGGATAATCACATAATGGTTTGTAGTATCTGTGCTCTAGCGCAGGTTAAACTATCACTTTATTAGTATTTGTTGCACCTAACTTAATAAAACATGCTATGTGACGGTGGAATGATTACCTCAAAATAAATGTGCATTTCAAGGGACTTTATTTAGATGTAATACATACACCACTTCAGCTATTAACACGGGCCAATGGTTATCCCTCCTTAGCATGCATGCCATAGGCTGAAAACCCCTTCAACAACAAAAGCTACAATTTATTAAATTGTATATTTTGGCAAATGTCTTAATTACAGCTGCACGATTAATCGTTATTTTATATATTAAAATAAATATAAAGTTTATATATATATATATATATATATATATATATATATATATATATATATATATATATATTAGGGGTGTAACGAAACACGTATTCGTATCGAACCGTTCGGTACAAGGCTTTCGGTTCAGTTTTCGGTACGCATTTTCAAACCGAACGGTTCGTTGGACCATTTTTCCTGCCGTCCAAAATGTATTTATTTCAAATTTAACCGCGTGGCAAGCGCGCTCGAGATGCTGGCGACCACAACATTGCCCAACATCAAATGGCAAATGTAATGTAAGCGGAACGAAACTGAGCTACTCGTTAAATGTGGTTGACGGACCGTTTATCAGTTCGGACCAATGCAGGTTGCTTTTGGAGCGAGCCGATCTGGATTAAGCAGCACTGTTACTACACAGCGACATCCAGTAAAGAAAGTGTTTGAATTCGTTACTGAATAATAACACCGCTGCGAGATCTGGTGAGGAGCATTCACATTTCTGCGTTATTAACTGATCAAACAGCGCTGACGTGGAAACCAGGAAGAAACATTGTGCCATGAATGAACTATCCAGAGTCCACAGATCAGCAACATCACCCTGGGGTTACTGTAGTAACTCACTGTAACCATGGAAGTGTGGGAGGAATAGTAGGCTTTATAATGCTTTTAAGTAACATTACGTCGGTTTTATTTGGACATTATGAATACAAATGCTGCCCTCAAATGTTAATCTGAACTAAAATAAACCTTTGTTTATAACTACTACAATATTACATTTAATTTTGTCCAAGCAGCTGTTTTGTTTTATATGCTCCTAAGAAAAGTCAAGTATAGCTCCATCATTGCTCAAAGTAAAAAAAAATCATACTTTATGATGTTAGTTTTAATAAAAATATATATATAAAAAATTAAATAAAGGAAATTGACTGGCATTTCTTTTTTCTGTATTGAAAACGTACCGAACCGTACCGGACCGAACCGTGACACAAGTGTATCGTATCGAACCGAACCGTGAATTTTGTGAACCGTTACACCCCTAATATATATATATATACAGGTGAAACTCGAAAAATTTGAATATTGTGAAAAAGTTAATGTATTTCAGTAATTCAAATTAAAAGGTGAAAGTTAACTAATATATTTAGTATATATAACTATATACATATGCATAATTATACTTTTCAGAGGGCCGACATTTCTGTATTGAAAATCCTTTATTAATTAGAAAATAATTACTATTTTTCGTTTTTTCATAAAAAGCAACAACAGTGGCTTTATGTAAACAAACAAGCATTAAAAGGGTTACAATTCTGAACATTAATAAATGTTTGGTCATTATGATTAGAGCTGATGCTGGTTAAAAAATGATGTCAGTGAAATTGGAAAAAATATATAAATCTATAATATTTTTATGACGGTTTTTGGACATGGACATTTTTGTCCATAATAAACCTGTGTAACTTTTTTTTTATTGATGCACAAGGGTTAATGAAATCATAGTCTTTTGAAGGTTCATAATCACATTGTCAGGAGCCAATCAGATCCCTCACATATCTCCACGCAAAGATCACTGTCCCCAGATTACTGATCACCTGAGCAAGGTTGGTAACCAAGGATACATTGGAATGGAGTCAATTGAGTGGATGCTTGTCGGAGGGAATTCTGTGCATATTCTGCCCAGATGATGTACCTGCTCCAGATGTTCTGGTTGGAGTGGCAGAATGTGCGCAAGAACCGACCTAAATCCTGGATCTTTCTCTCGGTTTGTCCATTGGTTTGTGGGTGATACCCGGAAGACAGACTCACTGTCACATTCATGAGAGTAAAAAATGATCGCCAGACTCGGGAAATGAACTGTGGCCCTCGATCGGAGACAATGTCCTCTGGTAAACCGAAATTTCGAAAGACATGTTCTATGAGAAGCTCAGCAGTATCAAAGGCGGTTGGAAGTCCCTTTAACGGAATGAACTTGCATGCTTTCGCGAAACGATCAATGGCTACTAGGATGCAAGTATTTCCGTCAGAAATCGGAAGGTCGGTAACAAAGTCCACTCCGATGTGGGACCAAGGTCTATTTGGAATAGGCAAGGGGACCAGTTTCCCCACTGGCAGATTTCTTGGGACTTTGGAGATGGCACATGGGATGCAACCTTGAATAAACTGAGTGATATCTTGGCGCATGTGAGCCCACCAATACTTCTCTTGAAGTGTGGTTAGGGTCTTGGTTATACCTGGGTGTCCAGTGGCCACTGAAGAATGAGCTGAGGAAATATCTAACCATCAAGAGTGGTTTGAACCATTTGTGTTGATAAACAGCCAAACTGATCTCATCCTTGGTCGACCATGGCTCGTCCATCACCAACCCACCATTGATTGGACGTCTGGGAAAATCCTGCAATGGGGATGTAGATGTCCGGAGATCAACGATCCAGTATCTCGTTCATCCAATAACCCAAGGTCCCAAGTGCTCAAAATTAACTCCACGTCCATAGAGAGTCCCACAGAAAACTTGTCAACTAATATCCCAGCCTGTTATTCTAAGTTCTCTGACGTTTTCAATCCTGTCACTGCTTCCAAGTTACCCCCTCATCGACCATGGGATTGTGCTATAGACCTGATCCCTGATGCACGTCTCCCCAAAGGTCGGATTTACTCCTTGTCCATTCCAGAACAAGAATCCATGAGGAAATATATCCACGAAGCTTTAGATCAGGGTTACATCCGACCTTCCACATCTCCTGCCGCCGCAAGTTTCTTCTTCGTGGCCAAGAAAGACGGTGGTTTAAGACCATGCATTGATTACAGAGCCTTGAATCAAGTCACTGTGAAGTTTAGCTACCCTTTGCCTCTCATACCCGCTGCTCTCGAACAACTCAGAGAAGCAAAGATGTTTACCAAGCTTGACTTACGGAGTGCGTACAATCTAATCCGTATCAAAGGAGGAGATGAGTGGAAGACTGCTTTCATAACCCCTGCTGGCCACTACGAATATCTTGTCATGCCATATGGTTTGGTCAACGCTCCTTCCGTTTTCCAAAGTTCCATGGATGAGATCCTCAGAGACTTTCTAGGGAAGTTTGTTCTGGTCTATATCGATGATATCTTGATCTATTCCAAGAATCCAATCGAACACCAGAGACATGTGTCTCTAGTCCTACAACGTCTCAGAGAATTCACTCTGTTCCTGAAAGCTGAGAAGTGTACCTTTCATCAAAGCACCATCGACTTCCTGGGATACATACTCAGCGACCGAGGAGTGGAGATGGACCAACAAAAGACAGAGACCGTCCTGTCTTGGCCAGCTCCCAAGTCCGTGAAGGAGCTTCAAAGATTCCTCGGGTTCGCCAACTTCTATAGGAGATTTATCAACCAGTACAGTCTTCTCACTTCGCCACTGACCTCCTTGCTAAAAGGAAAACCTAAGATCCTGCAGTGGAACCCCGAGGCTGAGAAAGCTTTTCATGCTCTGAAATCTGCCTTCACCAGTGCTCCTTTGCTTCACCATCCAGACCCTGAAAAACCATTCATGGTGGAAGTCGATGCCTCCACCACCGGGGTTGGAGGAATCCTGTCCCAATGTTCCGAGTTCTCCTCAAAGCCACTCCCTTGTGCATTCTTCTCCAAAAAGTTTTCTCCAGCCGAGGCAAACTACGATATTGGAAATCGAGAACTTCTCGCAGTAAAACTTGCCCTGGAAGAATGGCGGCATTGGCTAGAGGGAGCCAAACACCCATTTCTAGTCCTAACCGATCATAAGAATCTCCAATACCTGAGAGATGCCAAGCGGTTAAATCCACGTCAGGCCCGATGGGCGTTATTCTTTACACGCTTTCATTTCAAGATTGCCTATCGTCTAGGATCCAAGAATACCCGTGCAGACGCTCTTTCCCGTATCCATGGCCCTGAGAGTCCTGTTGATCAACCTGAGACCATTCTACCCGAGAGGTTATTCGTAAATCCTATCCAGTGGGAAATAAACGAACAGCTTCAAGAATTGGCTCATCAACAACCCAGAGTTACCGGATGTCCTCCCGGAAAGATTTATGTCCCTGAAGAATTTCGCATCGCCTTGATTTCCTCAGCTCATTCTTCAGTGGCCACTGGACACCCAGGTATAACCAAGACCCTAACCACACTTCAAGAGAAGTATTGGTGGGCTCACATGCGCCAAGATATCACTCAGTTTATTCAAGGTTGCATCCCATGTGCCATCTCCAAAGTCCCAAGAAATCTGCCAGTGGGGAAACTGGTCCCCTTGCCTATTCCAAATAGACCTTGGTCCCACATCGGAGTGGACTTTGTTACCGACCTTCCGATTTCTGACGGAAATACTTGCATCCTAGTAGCCATTGATCGTTTCGCGAAAGCATGCAAGTTCATTCCGTTAAAGGGACTTCCAACCGCCTTTGATACTGCTGAGCTTCTCATAGAACATGTCTTTCGAAATTTCGGTTTACCAGAGGACATTGTCTCCGATCGAGGGCCACAGTTCATTTCCCGAGTCTGGCGATCATTTTTTACTCTCATGAATGTGACAGTGAGTCTGTCTTCCGGGTATCACCCACAAACCAATGGACAAACCGAGAGAAAGATCCAGGATTTAGGTCGGTTCTTGCGCACATTCTGCCACTCCAACCAGAACATCTGGAGCAGGTACATCATCTGGGCAGAATATGCACAGAATTCCCTCCGACAAGCATCCACTCAATTGACTCCATTCCAATGTATCCTTGGTTACCAACCTCCGTTATTCCCATGGTCCGGTGAACCTTCAGAAGTGCCCGCGGTTAACAAATGGTTTGAGGAGAGCGAACAGGTCTGGAACCAAACTCATCAGCACAGCCGACAAGCTGTGAATAGACAACAGCAGTTCGCTGACACCCGCCGAAGATCCACACCGGAATACCAACCTGAGCAACTAGTCTGGCTTTCCACTCGAGATATCAAACTGCGCCAGTCATGTAAGAAGTTAAATCCCAAGTACATCGGACCCTTTCCAATTGTCAAACAAGTCAACCCAGTCACTTACCAGCTCCGGTTGCCCCCAGAATACCGTATCCATCCCACGTTTCACGTCTCACTTCTGAAACCCCATCATCCACAGATTCCCCAGTCAGTCAACGAGGTCGAACCCGAAGAAAACCCCCCGATACCACCCGTTGAACCCGAGCCCATCTACCTCATCAAGGAAATCTTGGACTCTCGACGTCGGGGAGGTCAGTTAGAATGCCTCATTGATTGGGAGGGATATGGTCCAGAAGAGAGAAGTTGGGTACCTCGTAATGATGTTCTTGACCCCAGTCTGCTCCTAGAATTCCATGCTCAGCATCCCGAGAAACCTGCACCACGACCCAGAGGCAGACCCCCACGACGTCGAGGTCCAAGGTCCGCTGGCGCGGACTCTGGAGGGGGGGGTACTGTCAGGAGCCAATCAGATCCCTCACATATCACCACGCAAAGATCACTGTCCCCAGATTACTGATCACCTGCACCTGTTTCCACTCAGCACGCACTTCCCAGACAGCACAAAAGCACCCGATTCACTCCCAGTCATTGTCAAGCCTCCAACAGGAACGACCCTTACCAGTCACCACTTGTCTCACTCTAAGCCATTCTTCAACAACGGACGTAAAGTATACTTACCAGAAAAGAAACTAACCTTGTTGTCCTTGTTCTAATGTTCCCAGGATCCGCTCCATGGTTATGTTCTCCGTTTCCTGGAATCCGCCACGAGTTCCGTTTCCCACTGAATGAGCTGCAAGAGAAAGTGAAAGTATCACTGAACTGGTGAGCTCATTGTTTAGTGCACTTCAAGGAATCTACTCACCTGGAATCCTTCCTGAATCATGCCTATCCACGAGCGATCTGAAAAGAGAGAAAAACTCAAGTTATTGATCTATGCTACACGTCACGTTATTCTTTAAGAAGAGGATTCACTCACCTGGATGCATTCCTGCCACATATATCCTCTTCGAGATCACCATTGAACTTCCGAAACCCGGGATACTTTACTTTCCTTTGAGTTAAATAAAGATACATTTATATTTATCACTAACCTCTGTCTCTGAGCCTGAATCCTGACACACATTAGGCAGTATCGCGATTTATATGTTTTCATCCCCAAAATATAAGATGCCTTAAAATGATCGTTTTTTTATACCATTTAAGGTAGCCTTTTGTAGCCTATTGAAGACTTTATTACATTTAAGAAAACTGATCCACAGTGACTTTTTTTATTCGTGCTCCAAAATACATTTTACAGTTCGCACACATCTATTTTTAGTCGCAAATGCGAGTGAAATGGTTGCGCTGTCGAGCCATTACTTGGATAGACTAAATGATAATTCCGATAGCACGTGAAGATCATTAGCATTATAGAGCCAAGCATGTCACTGCAACTGGAGCTAGAGGCGTCAGTTGCCATAGAAACCGTTTCGGCTGTACAGAGTCGCACAGTATAATTGGCTGGGCTTTTATTTTTACATTTTACTTTATTTCAGTTAAGACAATGTAAGACTGGTGCGGATTTGAAATATGTCAGTAAAATTTGAGTGTGGCAAGCATTTTATGAGATTTCAGGATTTTCCAATCAGGGAAATTAAGTCGATTAACGTTAGACATTAAGTTCTGCAACATCCCCTCCCCCACCCACGTCGGCGCAACTCACTCCCTGACAGGATTTTCCCATTCGTTGGAGGCTGCAGAGTGAAATTACTTTCTTTGAAAGAGAATTTGCAATAAACGCAGAATAACAAGTAACGTTATGTTCTTTGTGATCAAATTTAAAAAGGTATAACGTTAACGTTACAGTTCAGCCAGACGCCATTTTAACATTCTGTAAGTAACGTTAACTTTATATATCCCCTCCTCCACCCAAAATTCATTGGCGCCACTCACTCCCTAACGCGAATTAGTTGTCATACACAGAACAAATACGAATGAATATGTCTTAATGACTGTACACAATTTGAAAAACGTTAATGCAAGTCATGATATTAAACGGGATACTATTACCGTTAACTAACTTAACGTTAACGTTACCTACATTTGAACTAGGCCTAACTTTTGCCTATCCCTCAAATCAGTAAGGTAACTTGAATTAAAAACGTTCCCTCAGTGAAAATAAGTTCAAAAGGACTACCAACTGTTACTCAATGCCATTTTAGTTCAAGATGTTAATTACCTTCAGACTGTAGCTTTCCACCACGATAACTTGCAGCTTCCACTTCCAAAGCGAGAGAGAAAATGGCAGACGGGCGAGTGTCGAGCAGAGCCGTTAACTGAATTTCCTTTGCGTGTTCCCGTGGGGGCGTAGTTTCCAGAGAAAACAAAACTAATTGTATTTCATTTCAACATGATTCATTTTAAAAGGTTGAACATCCTTTAACATTAAATGAATGGCACAAGACTAAAATATGTTTAGATGAGAAACAAAAAATAATCATGTAGGAAATACGAAATCATTTAGGCAAATTCAACAATCTCCGCATTGCCATTTTTTCAGTGTAAGCATAATGCGTTCGTTGACGGATTTTGCGATTGGAAACATTCGGAGAGGATCGGGGAACATGAGAGGAGCGCGGAGCACAGGGCTGGTATGCAAATGTTACATCAGCGCTCAAAGGGCACAGAAACAATTGACTCCGGTTTAATTAAACAAATGGACTCAGAGAGGGAATACTGGAAGCAAGTATTACGGCGAGTTGTATCAGTCATTAAGTTTTTAGGGGAGAGAGGGCTGGCATTCAGAGGAAATGATGAGTTGTCGGGTTCAGCTCATAGTGGAAATTATTTAGGCATCCTCGAACTTTTCGCAGAGTATGATCCATTTTTAGCAGAACATATCAGGAAGTTTGGGTGGAAGGGAAAGGGCACTGTGTCATATTTATCATCAACGACGTGTGAAGAGTTTATTCAGCTAATTGGGGAGAAACTCAAGCAAACCATCGCTAAGGAAATTCAAAACGCGAAATACTTTTCAGTAACTGTAGACTCCACCCCAGACATCTCTCATGTTGATCAACTGACTTTTATTTTTCGTTTTGTTGATCCTGATGGACATGTGGTGGAGCATTTTTTGGCATTCGAACCAATAGAAAGTCACACCGGGGAGAGCTTGGCCGACTGCATTTTGGCTATGGTTGACAGTCTTGGGCTTGACCTGTCCAATTGTAGGGGGCAATCATACGACAATGCAAATAACATGTCGGGGAAGTACAAAGGGGTCCAGGCACACCTCAAACGGAGAAATCCCTTAATGCATTTTGTGCCATGCGCAGCGCATTCATTACATTTGGTTGGCACTAACGCTGTAGATAGTTGCAAAGTAGCTGGTAATTTTTTTGATTTAGTTCAGTCCCTTTATTCTTTTTGCGCATCATCCACACACCGCTGGGGAAAGGTCTTTCGTGATACTAACATCAAGTTGACTTTAAAATCACTATCGGATACTCGGTGGAGTGCACGTGCAGAGTCCTGTAAGGCTCTTTGGAAACACTATGCACAGGTCAGAGAGGCATTGGGTAAAATGTCCAATGACATTCAGGAGAAACGAGAAACCCGCAGCGAAGCTTCTGCGCTGTGCACCAAGCTGGACACTATAGAGATGGCCTTCATGGCGCATTTTTGGAACACTGTATTAGACAGGTTCCAGGCCACAAGCAAGCAATTACAGAGGCACGACATAGACATATTTACGGCAACTCGTCTTATTTCATCTCTGCTTGAGTTTGTGGCAGCGCAGCGAGATGGCTTTGAAGCATTTGAAAGAGCAGCCATGAATGTGTCCGGCGTTTCTCATTGTTACAAGCGTGACATCCAGCGCATAAAAAAGATGGCAGACGAGAGTTCAGAACCAGATGTGGTGCTTGATGGAAGGGATCAATTTAGAGTTGAGACATTCAATGTCATAATTGACAAACTTACATCTTGTCTTCAAAATCGTTTGGAGGCTTACAAACACCTCACCGAGCTGTTTGGTGCTCTTTTCATGCCCGAACATTTTGACACAAGCGCCGACTCGCTCTCAGCTGCGTACCCACTGGATTTGGATAAGACCCTGGCAGACGAACTGACCCATTTTAGATCATTTATGCAAGATGAAGAAAAAATTCCCCTCAAAATGCTCCAAACAATGATTAATCTAAATTTACAATCAACTTTCCCAAACGTGTACATTGCGTTAAGACTTTTTCTAACACTGCCAGTTACGAATTGCGAGGGAGAGCGCTCATTTTCTAAATGAACTGAGAACGAGAATGTGCCAAGAACGTCTCAGCTCTCTGTCGCTTATGGCCATCGAGTCCGAACTCTTAAAAGAGCTCAGTTTCGATGAAGTGGTGGATGACTTTGCGAGGAGGAAGACACGAAAGAAACTCCTGTAAATGTAGTGTGCCCGGTTGGGTAACCATGGATTGGATGCTTGAATTGCCAGGACCTGCAAACATTTTGTTTGTAGCCTAATTGTGTGTTTTCTTAAATTGTATTTTCTTGCTTGATGATCTAATGTTTAAACTTTACAGGCATGTTATTTTTTTATTGTGACAAATAATTTTTTGATTCATGTGATGCATTAAATATGTTTTTTAATTGTATGTATTTTAATTGTATTTTCATTGTAAATGTATTTTAATTAATTGTGTATAGTGTTTAGTGTATATGTGCAGTTAATTCATTAAATACGTGTTTCATATGCCTCAATGTGGTGCATTGTTGATTATTCGTTGTGTAGCTAATATTAAACTTGTAGAGAGAAAAATATCAGAAAAATGTATTAGTCCTATGCCTCGATTCTGTAAACCCTGTACAATATAGGCCTGTATTTTTAGCGCAGGGGTAGCGCAGACATTTGACGCAGAGTGAGAACGGTTTCATGATCATCATAACTTTCACTTTCTATTGGCTACTGTGAACGTGCAACTAAAATAGTGGGAGGGGGGCCCTTTGAGATAATTGGCCCCGGGGCCTTGCAAGTCATAATCCGTCCCTGGGCGAGCTGCTTGGTTTAGTTTTGTGGATTCACTCAATATCAGTCGGGTTTTGGCTAACGTAGTGTTGTAGTAACGTGGGTGGCCATTTGGTTTTCTGTGAGTGCTGTCTTAAATTGCAAAGAGATGTACTTTGCCATTTATAAAACTCCGGCACTGAGACTGCTGGCCCTGGGCTTTGCTGGCCTTGTTCTGCTTCTCATTCACGGAATGGAGTTAAACTATACTTCATTGCAACTGCACAACCTCAATAGTCTAACCCGTCTGGAATCCTCCACGTTTGACTTATGTACTACTCTCGGAATTGCACGTCGTACACGTTATATCCATTGGTCTGCTAAACGTAGATGGCTTAACAACTATGACCCCTCTCTCTCAATACCTGTGATGCTGTCACCGAGATCGGGGCATTGCCATGGTAACGATGTGACTCTCCACCGTGCTAGGACTCTCATAGCCCTAACCAAAGATGTGACCTACTCGTCACATGTTCCCCATCGATACAACTGTGCACTTTTTAACACTCGTTCTCTGACTGGCAAGGGTACACTGCTGAATGAAGGATATAGTTATTTCACAAAACCTCGACTTAGTGGTAGAGGTGGTGGTCTGGCAGTGATCTTTAAGAACAACTACAAAGTGACTAAATATGACATTCTCGATGTTGCAAGTTTTGAATGCCTCTCACTTCAACTTGCTGGACCCGCTCCGCTTCTGATTCTACTGATTTACAGACCCCCTAGAAACAACCCAAACTTCTGTTCTGATCTGACTGAACTTTTCACTCTCGCTTTTGCCCGGCATGATAGAATAATGATGCTTGGTGATTTTTACCTGTAAAGCTGCAAGCCCACTTTTGAAAAATACCCAGAAATGACATACCCAAACTGAAACAGATACAGTTCATGAAACCTTTGCACTAAAAGCACAAGTAGGATCTCATTTGAAAGCTGACACCTGGTAGTTTATTGTAAATGTAGAATTAATTATTGTCATAATGAAAAAAAACGTTTTAAATAGCTTCAAAGTTTTGTAAAGTTATTAGAAATTTATTTTTATGAAACATCTTCATGAAAATAAAATTGAAGTTGGCCCTGGAGCACTCTAGAAATGCACTGCAGCTAAAGCCACATGTCTGACCATTTTATATTTAAAATCTGAAAATGATAAGTCTAAAACTAACTGTATTTAGTTAAATGTTTTTCAAGATCATGTCAAATTACTTTATTTTGATTAGACTCTATTAGCAAACTGATGTTTAGTCATCTTCTGAGTCATCTATTCAGTCTATTGCCTCTATTGTTTTGTGGTGCAAAAACGAGCCTATTCACAGGCTAATCATAGGGTTTCAAATCCTAATTTCTTTTATCAAAGTTCTCACTAAATATTTGAAACTGGTATCATCAAATGCACTGAAACATTTCGGTAAGCATTCCTATTTAGAAAAACAATCATAAAACAATAACTGCTCGTGGCAGGTGCGCCTGGGCTAGCTAGCATGTTAGCTTAGCACACCAATACACGACCATTTATGAGATTAAAACCATGTTTGTGCTCCAAACTTACTATATAACGCAAGTCTAGTGTTTTAAATAAACTTCTGTGATCTAATTCGGCTTCAGATTAAAAAAAAATCCGACCGAAAATGTATTATTTATAGTGTTCTGCACGATGATGAAATCTATATCGATTAGCATTACATTATAAAATATAATCTATTATTATGAAATACCTGGCATATGGCTTTAAGAACACAGGTAACTCAAATATCATTGCAATCATGTTTATTGTCTTCAAAACATCTTTATCTGCATGTTACAGCGATCTCTGTCAGCTACTTTCTGTTTCGAGGTGACGTCCTGGAATGTCACATGACTATGGGTCTTCTTCATGATCCATATATGGACTATTGTTGTGCATATAGCGCCCTCATGCTATTGGTATGAATTGAAAACACAGCACATCTCAGTAAGAAGCGATCATAATGATTACATCGACGCATTTGGGTATAAATTCAATAAATAGTATTCCTGTCTATAGAAATATGATGTGAATCTATGAGAATATATCAATATTTCTCCACATCTGCACATTGTTGAGCTAAAAGCCCTCAGGGACGTTGTTTTGTGAATCGCTGTCATGACGACAGCACGGAGTGTTTTTTATGAATGGACCAGCTGACGCTCATAATTCATATTAAAGGTATCGACTCATTTTTTCATTTCATAACTCCTGACACATATTAAGACATAACTGTCACTATAAGTTTCTCAGAATACAATAGTGGTCAAATACTAAATCTTGAGTCGTATATCTTTTTAATGATGTATAGTTTGTTAAGGTAAAACATTAAATCTGATAGTAAATTTGAACTAAATAAAAAAAAACGCTTCAGTGTGCCGACGCTCTGGCGAAGGTTAAGAGGTTTAACATACATGTTGATTCTGATTGTACTGCTGCAAAAGACTTTTTGTCTGTTCTGGATTATTTTGAAGTATCTCAGCACATCGATTTTCCAACACATTCCCACTCTCATACTCTTGATCTGCTCTGTACGGTTGGTATTAACATTGTGCATGCCCAGGGTCACAATCTGGGTATCTCTGATCACAAACTAATACTTTTTGACTTCTCACTACCCATTGTAAAACCTACAACTAACACTATTATATCCTACCGAAATCTGAAAACCATAACTGTCGAAAATTTCTCCACTGCCATTGCGGTTTCTGCTCTTCCTTCCTCATTCAATCTGCTGTGTCCTGATGAGATAGCTTCTACCTACGATAAATCGCTTGGTGATGTATTGGATGAGCTTGCTCCTTTAATAACTAGAGCTGTTCCGTCTACTCACTCCTCTCCTTGGTTCACCCCTGAGCTCAGAGTTCTGAAAACTCAATGTAGGCGTCTTGAAAGACTCCATAACAAAACTTCCCTTCTTGTTCATGCCATAGCCTTTTCCGAATCGGTAGTAAAATACAAAGAAGCGCTTAACATCGCACGCTCCAACTATCTCTCTACTGTTATTAACAAAGCTAAATGCAAACCCAAAACTCTTTTTACAGAAATAAATAAACTGGTCAAACCGTCCACCGTAGCTCTTACTGGTTCTGCTGATCTTTGTGAAGATTTTCAGTCTTTCTTCCTACAAAAAATTGTCAACATCTATCAGTCATTTTCCTCTCCTGCCACTACCCCTTCAACTCCATATTTGATTGGTTGTCCGCTAGACACTTTTTCACTCACAAATACATCTGTGGTTGCAAATATGATTAACAAATCAAACTCAACTTCCTGCACACTTGATCCTAAAGTAGCAGCCATTATCCCAATCCTTAAGAAGCCTGGTCTCGACATCGCCACTCACAGTAATTATAGACCAATATCAAATCTCGCTTTCGTTGGCAAGCTACTTGAGAAGGTAGTTGTGGCGCAGCTGCAATCACACCTAGAGAGACATAATCTCTTTGAACCCCTTCAATCCGGTTTCCGTACACATCACAGTACAGAAACAGCACTCCTAAAAGTATTAAACAATCTCCTTCTGGCTTCTGGTTCGGGTACACATAGTATCCTGGTTCTCCTTGACCTCAGTGCAGCATTTGACACTGTGTGCCACTCTACACTTATCTCACGACTGTCTGAAATAGGCATCACGGGTGCGGCACTTCAGTGGTTGACCTCATATGTATGCGATAGACAACAATTTGTTAAGATCGCAAAAATCGCTCACGGTCAGTTTGTGTTTCCCATGGTGTGCCCCAAGGCTCTGTACTTGGCCCGCTTCTATTTCTAATATACTTACTACCGTTAGGTCAGATCATCAGACAGCATGGTCTCAATTTTCATAGCTACGCTGATGATTTCCAAATATACTTCACGATTGACCCGAACTCATCTTTTCCACCCCCTTCAGTTATCTCCTGCCTTCACGACCTTAAAACATGGATGTCCTCTAACTTTTTGCAGCTTAATGCTGGTAAAACAGAAATCCTGTTAATTAACCCTAGATCACAAAAGAACCCAGACATGACATTTTTATTGACATTGATGGTGTTGAGATTAGGCCTTCAAAAACTGTACGGAATCTGGGAGTTTTGTTCGACTCCACGCTCTGCTTTCACTCACACATTAGTCAGACTGTCAAATCATGCTTCTTCCACCTGCGGAATATTGCTCGTATTCGCCCCTGTCTTACCTTTACAGATGCGGAAACTGTTATTCATGCTTTTATCACTTCCAGATTGGACTTCTGTAATTCATTATATAGCGGACTACCCACCAAAGCAATACACCGCCTCCAAATGGTTCAAAACTCTGCTGCACGCACCCTCACGTATAATAAAAAATCTGCTCACATCACTCCAATCCTTCACCAACTGCACTGGCTTCCTGTCATACACCACATCCAATTTAAACTGTTAATCCTAATATTTAAAGCCCTACATGGCCCGGCAACCAAATACCTTGTTGACTTGGTACAGCCATATGTTCCAACTCGGGCCCTCAGATCTAGCACGGAAAACCTTCTCGTGGTACCCCGGGTCAGACTCTCCACGGTGGGCGGAAGGGCTTTTAATGTTGCTGGCCCTACGCTCTGGAATAAGCTGCCCCCGAATCTTCGTGCGAACGACAACATCCGGTCCTTCAAAAAACATCTGAAAACTCATTTCTTCAAGCTTGCCCAATAAATCATCTTCCTTATCACTGTATTCTCTGTTCTACACCTTTCCAACTCTATCTGCTACATACTTTATCATAATAGCATATTTTGATAAATAATGCAATATCTCCTTCTTTTCATGCAAACCAGTGTATGCTTGTTTCCATCTGTTTTGTCTCTCGTAAGCAGATGGCCTTTGTATTTGTTCACTTGTTGTTTGTTTGCTATTTGTTTTTTGTATTACATTGTGAAGCGACCTTGGGTTCTTGAAAGGCGCTATAGAAAATAAACATATTATTATTATTATTATTAAAAATACAACCTATAATATTCAACAGGCAATTTTTGGTCCATTTTATTTCGCTTTACAAATTCGCTTCCACAAATTCAGTGGTTCAAATTCAACAGTAAATTCAACATTGACATCCAGGAACTGCAGGAAAAGCAGTAGATTACCAAGCGTAATCTCCATCTGCTGTTAGTCTTGGTGCACGCGCGTGTTGTTGACGAAGACTGAGCAATTCATTCATTCATATAAACACATTTGTAGAAATGTAAGTGTATTTGTTAACTTTATGTAACTTAACTTCAGTAGGCTACAAGGGTTTCCCTCAATACTTCAGGATTGCTGGAATATAAAGTGCTTAACGTATCTTAATGGACTAATACCGTGATATAAAAGACCAAACTCGCACCTTATTGAGAAGGCTGCAGGATACTATATTGCTACAGGCAAGCACATGGACTCAGAATATGAACTTAACGCGTAAAGATTCACGCAGCGTTTCCCTGTGATAAACTCAGTGGCATAGTGGGTGGGACAGGTGTGTGTGTGTGTGTGTGTGTGTGTGTGTGTGTGTGTGTGTGTGTGTGTGTGTGTGTGTGTTGCTAATACAATGCTAAATATGCTATGTACAGTAACATTACGATGTCCAGAAATCGATTTAAATAGTACATTGGGTTTCATCTGTCGTGTTTGTTGTTAGTGGCGAGAATTTTCACCTGAACAAATACAAAGATTTTAAATTTACTGTCGAATTTGAACCACTGAATTTGTCAAGCGAAATAAAATGGACCGAAAATGGCCTGTCCTAAAAATACAATGCATTAAAATGCAAGCATGGTTTGCAATGCATATTTTTTTCAAGTAGTGCAATTCAACAGGCTTTTTGTTTCAAAAACATTTGGCATTATTTTACTTCCATAGACTGCAGCGTTTCATTGAGCAATCAAACTGAACACCACACAAGACACTGTCTTTCAACAGCTTCAACAGAACGATTGTAAATCATTTTAGCAGCACAAATCAATCAAAGGACTGTTATTTACAAGAGTTTCAGGTCATCCTGTGTGCAGATACTCACTTCTTTTACATTTCTGCAAATAAACACCTGTCAGTGAGTGTTACCTCAGTTCCGTCGTCTTCTGTTACTGACAGTGTGATTGTCTTGTGTGTGATCAGTGTGGACTTAAGATGGCAGATCCGTCATCTCCTGAAACACTGATGGATCCTGTTATCTCAGTCTCACCGGATCGTCTCGTCACGTCTCGCTGTGTGAATCTGAGTCACGAGATCGTCTGCGATTCTGCCAAATCTGTGAAATGATTTAGATTTTTCTCTCAACACATTTATATTCTCAGAACACATAGAACTGATTATTACATTATAAATGCTGATTTAATGATTCTTTCTTTTATTTCAGCTTCATTATAGTCATGTGAGCATGTTCAGAGGTGAGAGAAGCGTTTCAACTATTAACAGAGAATATTAAGAGATTCAGATCAAACTCTGTGTTGAACTGAATCTTCTGTGCTGTAAGTTAAGTGCATTGCTCTGTGTTTATATGGACACATCGGCTCAGTGTTAAAAGATGTCTGTGTGTTTCTACATTTTCCCCCCACAATAGATTTAAATAAAATCAAAATGTCTGATTTACGGTAAGAACCCTATCATCTAATCACCTTTGTTGCTGGCTTCCTTTGTAACATATTTTCTATTAAAAAATTTTGGACTCAAACTGTCCAACTAAAGGAAACACTGATCATCATAATGGTGACCAAATATTTTCATTAAAACATCGACATCTAAAACTCTGTTAATTCTCAATAAGAACTTCTGCAGATGAAGGACCGAAATAAAGTCAATCTGGTTTGTAATGAGAGAGATGTTCCTCTAATGCTGAGTTCACACACACTGCACGATGGATCGGCGACTGGGGATTACACACTGCATGATTTACAATAGGAAGAAACGCTTTCAACTCTGTCTGGTTCGCAAACTACGTTCCACAACCTAACACACGCGGTAACACAAAAGTAGCCGCCAAACATCCTGCGATCCAAATTGTCTGTGCGTTGATTTGCAACAAAAAGGAGATAAAGAAACGTTCCTCTATTTCCTAGGTCTAAATAGACAGAGAAGAAGCCTTTGCCTGTGATATTCTGGTCTATAACTCCTCCCGAACTCCCGCTGCCCTGTATCCTGCTCTCTCATTGGCTGTCGGTCCTCACCGATGTAGTTTTCAGTCAGAACACATTCACACGCAGGATTTTGAATCGCCAGCTCCAGATATTCAGCCTGCCAAATATCTCACAGGCATCAGCAACACATTGTGGATTCTCTCAGATCATGTCTTTGATAATGCACACTGTGTGATTGTCACTCTGTGAACGAGCAAGGATTTGCCTCTGATATCTGGCGTTTGTCGGCGATTTTGCAAAATCTGTTGGCGAGTGAAAATCGGGGCTAAAATCGTGCAGTGTGAAGTCGGCTTAAGCCTGTGGTTGAAGTCAGTTGTAGTAATTGTGTTTCTCTTTCCTTCAGTGATTCTGCTCGTTATCATCAGCTGTCTTCAATAATCAAACATTCAATTAAATGAACAACTCAATTAATCACTTAATTATCTAATTAACTCTAACACTGCTTCAGTGCTTAAAACACAGAGTAGTGTTAAAGGATAGTTCAACCACAAATGAAAATTAGCCCATTATTTACTCACCCAAATCATCCTAGGTGTATATGACTTTCTTTTTTCAGACGAATACAACCAGAGTTGTATTAAAAAATGTCTCGGCTCTTCCAAGCTGATAATGGCAGTGAATCGCAACCAACAGTTTGAAGCTCAAAAAAGTGAATTTATCCATCATAAAAGTGCATCTGTTCATCATAAAAGTGCATCTGTCCATCATAAAAGTGCATCTATCCATCATAAAAGTGCATCTATCCATCATAAAAGTGCATCTATCCATCATAAAAGTGCATCTGTTCATCATAAAAGTGCATCTGTTCATCATAAAAGTGCATCTATCCATCATAAAAGTGCATCTGTCCATCATAAAAGTGCATCTATCCATCATAAAAGTGCATCTATCCATCATAAAAGTGCATCTATCCATCATAAAAGTGCATCTATCCATCATAAAAGTGCATCTGTCCATCATAAAAGTGCATCTATCCATCATAAAAGTGCATCTATCCATCATAAAAGTGCATCTGTTCATCATAAAAGTGCATCTATCCATCATAAAAGTGCATCCATCCATCAAAAAAGTGCATCTATCCATCATAAAAGTGCATCTGTCCATCATAAAGTGCATCTATCCATCATAAAAGTGCATCTGTTCATCATAAAAGTGCATCTATCCATCATAAAAATGCATTTATCATCATAAAAGTGCTCCACACGGCTCCATGGCCCGGGGGTTGGGGGGGGGGGGGGTAATAAAGGCCTACTGAAGCAAAGTGATGAGTTTGTGCACAAAAAAAATCATATTTAACACATAACAACTTGCGCAACTTATGAGGTCAGTACTCCACACACTCCACACACTCCACACACTGACACACTCCACACACTCCACACACTGACACACTCCACACACTGACACACTCCACACACTCCACACACTGACACACTCCACACACTGACACACTCCACACACTCCACACACTGACACACTCCACACACAACCCTAAACATGCAGAGCGGAGTCAGCGAGAGAAACACACACAGAAACACACACTGGAGATGAAGAGATGAAGAACCTCAAGAACTTCTGGTCTTGAAGACTAAAATTTCATCTTTGAATCTAATTTCATTATTTAATATTATGTATCTGTATTATTATTCTTCTTTATTTAGTATTCATAATAAGTTGTATTATCTTATGAAGTTTAAAATGCATGAGTAGACTATAGATTGCATGGACACATGTTTAAGGAACATATTTTAGACAGGTTAGCTGGGAGGATTATGTATTCTGCTTAGAGGTATGTAATGTTCACTTAGCAGAGAGTTCCAATGATGAATATACCTCAAATGTGGACAGTTGGTATGCTCTTTGCAAGAAAATGAATGTTTCAACTGATGCAAATGTGGGTGGTGATGGCCCAATGGATAAGACACATGCCTTTGGTAAGACACACCCGGGTTCGAATCCACTGTGAGACACCAATGTGTCCCTGAGCAAGACACTTGACCCCTAGTTGCTCCAGAGGTGTGCGACCTCTGACATGTATAGCAATTGTAAGTCGCTTTGGATAAAAGCGTCAGCTAAATGAATAAATGTAAATGTACCATTTGTATACCACTAATGTAAACACTGAAGAAATAGTTTCTGAATGTGCATTAGGAGTGGATTGTACCATGTGCATATACATTCCAATTAAGCAACTTGTTTTTCTACCTTACGAGGAAATTGAAAGTCGTTCAGTTGTGTATTTAAACCCAATCATACTGTACTACAGCAGAGAAACATGGACCATGACTGGGTGAGAGGAAGGAGAAACACGAAACGCATAGACCTGGCATGAATATAACATCTTCTCAGAGTTTCTCTCCTGACATATAAGAATAAAGATTTTTCTTGGCAAGATAACTGGTGTCTGGTCCCGTGAATCAAATAATAACGGGGAAAAGGCTTAAGAAGGACTCTTCTCTCGACTGAATACCTTTCTCTGCAAATGTGAGTGTTTCTCTGAGTGTTCAAAAAGAGAAAAAGCAGCAAATATATATGATTTGACCCTTTTAAGAATTAACAACATAAATTATAACCATATGCATAATTAAAGCCTATGCAGTAAAACACACATGAAACCATTATCATTTTTAACCCCAGCACATGCCGAAATCATATTCTCCCTCAAATGTCAGCTTTGCAAAGTCTGAGACACATGAAACTCGTTCTGATGATCCTCTGGATCTCTGAAACTCACAAGCTTCTGCTTCACTGGGAAGATCTGTATGCATTCATTCTGAAAACCCCTGCAATATCTCTTCTGTTCAGAAAACCACAGATCTGTGGGCAGAGACTAAATGTCATGATTCTGCCATCAGGTCTGTGAGTTCTAGTATTTTGGCAGGATCATGACAGACCCATGTTCTGTGTGCAAGCACATGGCCTTGTGTTTTGGTCATGTGCTTGTGTTGTCTCGTTACCCCGCCCCCTTGTTATCCTGATTCTGTCATTAGTGTTTCACCCGTGTCACCTGTTATGTTTGATTAGTCTCCCTATTTAATCCCCTTGTGTTTGCTGTCTTGTGTTGGTTCATTGTTATATGTTGATCGTGAGTACCCTCTGTACATCTAGTCATTGTTAGCATCTCTTGAAGTCTTGTTTGTTTTCTTGTTCATTTGTTTCCCAGTTTAGTCTAGTCAGTCAGGTATTCTGTGTTCCTTCTGTTTTGCCCTCTCATGGGTTTTGTTTTCCTGTTTTTGTCATTAAACCGTGTCTTATTGTATACTGTCTGCGTTTGGGTTCATCTCCGTATCTTACCGTGACAGAATGAACCGACCCATTCTGATCCCGGAGGATCTGAGGTTAGGCTTCATGAGGCTTGGAGAACAGACTCGTCCCAGTTCGACTCCCGAGGCATCATCGGCTCCGCGAATCAGGAGGAAGAGGAGACCTGCGTCTGCCCAGCCAGAGCCAGTTCACGCCCCGTCTGTCCAGCTAGAGACTGTTCAGGCCCCGTCTGCCTTCCTGAGCTGGGACTATCTGGAGCGTCTGGCTCGGATCTTAGAGAGGCCGGTGTTCGGTGTTTCGGAGCTGAACCCAGTGCCCGTTCCAGAGCCCGCTACGGCAAGCGCAGTTCCAGAGCCCGCTACGGCAAGCGCAGTTCCAGAGCCCGCTACGGCAAGCGCAGTTCCAGAGCCCGCTACGGCAAGCGCAGTTCCAGAGCCCGCTACGGCAAGCGCAGTTCCAGAGCCCGCTACGGCAAGCGCAGTTCCAGAGCCCGCTACGGCAAGCGCAGTTCCAGAGCCCGCTACGGCAAGCGCAGTTCCAGAGCCCGCTACGGCAAGCGCAGTTCCAGAGCCCGCTACGGCAAGCGCAGTTCCAGAGCCCGCTACGGCAAGCGCAGTTCCAGAGCCCGCTACGGCAAGCGCAGTTCCAGAGCCCGCTACGGCAAGCGCAGTTCCAGAGCCCGCTACGGCAAGCGCAGTTCCAGAGCCCGCTACGGCAAGCGCAGTTCCAGAGCCCGCTACGGCAAGCGCAGTTCCAGAGCCCGCTACGGCAAGCGCAGTTCCAGAGCCCGCTACGGCAAGCGCAGTTCCAGAGCCCGCTACGGCAAGCGCAGTTCCAGAGCCCGCTACGGCAAGCGCAGTTCCAGAGCCCGCTACGGCAAGCGCGGCACCCAGTCCTGTCCCGTCACCAACCATGTTCCCCGTCAGAAGTCCCCGGACTGTCTCCTCGTGTGTCCCTGTCTCTACTGCCCCCAGACTCCCGTTTGTTTCCCCCGTCATGGTTCAACCTAGGACTGTTTCTCCGTCTACTCACACCACTCCACCCAAGTCCGTTCGGGTCCCCCGTCCTAAGCCCACACCCTGTAGTTCCAAGATCACCGTCCCGCCCACCCACCCTGCACTCTCGCTCAAAGACTCTGTTGTCCCTCCGCCTCCCCTTCCTTGTTTATTTTTTCTGATGTTTCACCCTAACCCGGTCATTGTTCACGCTTGTATGCCCCTGTTATTATTTGTCATGTTTTGTTGGGTCTGGTCTATGTCTCTGTCAGTCTTGTCCCGCGTTTAATGTCTCCTTGGGGAGCGTCTGGTAGCCGCTCTTTAAGAAGGGGGTACTGTCATGATTCTGCCATCAGGTCTGTGAGTTCTAGTATTTTGGCAGGATCATGACAGACCCATGTTCTGTGTGCAAGCACATGGCCTTGTGTTTTGGTCATGTGCTTGTGTTGTCTCGTTACCCCGCCCCCTTGTTATCCTGATTCTGTCATTAGTGTTTCACCCGTGTCACCTGTTATGTTTGATTAGTCTCCCTATTTAATCCCCTTGTGTTTGCTGTCTTGTGTTGGTTCATTGTTATATGTTGATCGTGAGTACCCTCTGTACATCTAGTCATTGTTAGCATCTCTTGAAGTCTTGTTTGTTTTCTTGTTCATTTGTTTCCCAGTCTAGTCAGCCAGGTATTCTGTGTTCCATCTGTTTTGCCCTCTCATGAGTTTTGTTTTCCTGTTTTTGTCATTAAACCGTGTCTTATTGTATACTGTCTGCGTTTGGGTTCATCTCCGTATCTTACCGTGACACTAAAGAGACACTCATTTATGGTCAATTCTGCATTCTTGCATTGAAGTGTATGAGAACTTACCATTGTTGAAATGTGTTTTTTTTTTTTTTTCCCTGGCTGTTAAACGCCCTCTCAGGTCTGTGTATTACTGAGCAGAGAGATGTGGGGCTTCACTGTCTGTGTATTACTGAGCAGAGAGATGTGGGGCTTCACTGTCTGTGTATCACTGAGCAGAGAGATGTGGGGCTTCACTGTCTGTGTATCACTGAGCAGAGAGATGTGGGGCTTCACTGTGTATTACTGAGCAGAGAGATGTGGGGCTTCACTGTCTGTGTATTACTGAGCAGAGAGATGTGGGGCTTCACTGTGTATTACTGAGCAGAGAGATGTGGGGCTTCACTGTCTGTGTATTACTGAGCAGAGAGATGTGGGGCTTCACTGTCTGTGTATTACTGAGCAGAGAGTTGTGGGGCTTCACTGTGTATTACTGAGCAGAGAGATGTGGGGCTTCACTGTCTGTGTATTACTGAGCAGAGAGATGTGGGGCTTCACTGTGTATTACTGAGCAGAGAGATGTGGGGCTTCACTGTCTGTGTATCACTGAGCAGAGAGATGTGGGGCTTCACTGTCTGTGTATCACTGAGCAGAGAGATGTGGGGCTTCACTGTGTATTACTGAGCAGAGAGATGTGGGGCTTCACTGTCTGTGTATTACTGAGCAGAGAGATGTGGGGCTTCACTGTGTATTACTGAGCAGAGAGATGTGGGGCTTCACTGTCTGTGTATTACTGAGCAGAGAGATGTGGGGCTTCACTGTCTGTGTATTACTGAGCAGAGAGTTGTGTGGCTTCACTGTGTATTACTGAGCAGAGAGATGTGGGGCTTCACTGTCTGTGTATTACTGAGCAGAGAGATGTGGGGCTTCACTGTGTATTACTGAGCAGAGAGATGTGGGGCTTCACTGTCTGTGTATTACTGAGCAGAGAGATGTGGGGCTTCACTGTCTGTGTATTACTGAGCAGAGAGATGTGGGGCTTCACTGTCTGTGTATTACTGAGCAGAGAGATGTGGGGCTTCACTGTCTGTGTATTACTGAGCAGAGAGATGTGGGGCTTCACTGTCTGTGTATTACTGAGCAGAGAGATGTGGGGCTTCACTGTCTGTGTATTACTGAGCAGAGAGATGTGGGGCTTCACTGTCTGTGTATTACTGAGCAGAGACATGTGGGGCTTCACTGTGTATCACTGAGCAGAGAGTTGTGGGGCTTCACTGTGTATTACTGAGCAGAGAGATGTGGGGCTTCACTGTCTGTGTATTACTGAGCAGAGAGATGTGGGGCTTCACTGTCTGTGTATCACTGAGCAGAGAGATGTGGGGCTTCACTGTCTGTGTATCACTGAGCAGAGAGATGTGGGGCTTCACTGTCTGTGTATCACTGAGCAGAGAGATGTGGGGCTTCACTGTGTATTACTGAGCAGAGAGTTGTGGGGCTTCACTGTCTGTGTATTACTGAGCAGAGAGATGTGGGGCTTCACTGTCTGTGTATTACTGAGCAGAGAGATGTGGGGCTTCACTGTCTGTGTATCACTGAGCAGAGAGATGTGGGGCTTCACTGTCTGTGTATTACTGAGCAGAGAGTTGTGGGGCTTCACTGTCTGTGTATCACTGAGCAGAGAGATGTGGGGCTTCACTGTCTGTGTATTACTGAGCAGAGAGATGTGGGGCTTCACTGTCTGTGTATCACTGAGCAGAGAGTTGTGGGGCTTCACTGTCTGTGTATCACTGAGCAGAGAGTTGTGGGGCTTCACTGTCTGTGTATCACTGAGCAGAGAGATGTGGGGCTTCACTGTCTGTGTATTACTGAGCAGAGAGATGTGGGGCTTCACTGTCTGTGTATCACTGAGCAGAGAGTTGTGGGGCTTCACTGTCTGTGTATTACTGAGCAGAGAGATGTGGGGCTTCACTGTCTGTGTATTACTGAGCAGAGAGATGTGGGGCTTCACTGTCTGTGTATTACTGAGCAGAGAGTTGTGGGGCTTCACTGTGTATTACTGAGCAGAGAGATGTGGGGCTTCACTGTGTATTACTGAGCAGAGATATGTGGGGCTTCACTGTCTGTGTATTACTGAGCAGAGAGTTGTGGGGCTTCACTGTCTGTGTATTACTGAGCAGAGATGTGGGGCTTCACTGTCTGTGTATCACTGAGCAGAGAGATGTGGGGCTTCACTGTCTGTGTATCACTGAGCAGGGAGATGTGGGGCTTCACTGTCTGTGTATCACTGAGCAGAGAGATGTGGGGCTTCACTGTCTGTGTATCACTGAGCAGAGAGATGTGGGGCTTCACTGTCTGTGTATCACTGAGCAGAGAGATGTGGGGCTTCACTGTCTGTGTATCACTGAGCAGAGAGATGTGGGGCTTCACTGTCTGTGTATCACTGAGCAGAGAGATGTGGGGCTTCACTGTCTGTGTATCACTGAGCAGAGAGATGTGGGGCTTCACTGTCTGTGTATCACTGAGCAGAGAGATGTGGGGCTTCACTGTCTGTGTATCACTGAGCAGAGAGATGTGGGGCTTCACTGTCTGTGTATCACTGAGCAGAGAGATGTGGGGCTTCACTGTCTGTGTATCACTGAGCAGAGAGATGTGGGGCTTCACTGTCTGTGTATCACTGAGCAGAGAGATGTGGGGCTTCACTGTCTGTGTATCACTGAGCAGAGAGATGTGGGGCTTCACTGTCTGTGTATCACTGAGCAGAGAGATGTGGGGCTTCACTGTCTGTGTATCACTGAGCAGAGAGTTGTGGGGCTTCACTGTCTGCGTATCACTGAGCAGAGAGTTGTGGGGCTTCACTGTCTGCGTATCACTGAGCAGAGAGTTGTGGGGCTTCACTGTCTGCGTATCACTGAGCAGAGAGATGTGGGGCTTCACTGTCTGCGTATCACTGAGCAGAGAGATGTGGGGTTTCACTGTCTGCGTATCACTGAGCAGAGAGTTGTGGGGCTTCACTGTCTGCGTATCACTGAGCAGAGAGATGTGGGGCTTCACTGTCTGTGTATCACTGAGCAGAGAGATGTGGGGCTTCACTGTCTGTGTATCACTGAGCAGAGAGATGTGGGGCTTCACTGTCTGTGTATCACTGAGCAGAGAGATGTGGGGCTTCACTGTCTGTGTATCACTGAGCAGAGAGATGTGGGGCTTCACTGTCTGTGTATCACTGAGCAGAGAGATGTGGGGCTTCACTGTCTGTGTATCACTGAGCAGAGAGATGTGGGGCTTCACTGTCTGTGTATCACTGAGCAGAGAGATGTGGGGCTTCACTGTCTGTGTATCACTGAGCAGAGAGATGTGGGGCTTCACTGTCTGTGTATTACTGAGCAGAGAGATGTGGGGCTTCACTGTCTGTGTATTACTGAGCAGAGAGATGTGGGGCTTCACTGTGTATTACTGAGCAGAGAGTTGTGGGGCTTCACTGTCTGTGTATTACTGAGCAGAGAGATGTGGGGCTTCACTGTCTGTGTATCACTGAGCAGAGAGATGTGGGGCTTCACTGTCTGTGTATTACTGAGCAGAGAGATGTGGGGCTTCACTGTCTGTGTATTACTGAGCAGAGAGATGTGGGGCTTCACTGTCTGTGTATCACTGAGCAGAGAGATGTGGGGCTTCACTGTCTGTGTATCACTGAGCAGAGAGTTGTGGGGCTTCACTGTCTGTGTATTACTGAGCAGAGAGATGTGGGGCTTCACTGTCTGTGTATTACTGAGCAGAGAGATGTGGGGCTTCACTGTCTGTGTATCACTGAGCAGAGAGATGTGGGGCTTCACTGTGTATTACTGAGCAGAGAGATGTGGGGCTTCACTGTCTGTGTATTACTGAGCAGAGAGATGTGGGGCTTCACTGTCTGTGTATTACTGAGCAGAGAGATGTGGGGCTTCACTGTGTATTACTGAGCAGAGAGTTGTGGGGCTTCACTGTCTGTGTATTACTGAGCAGAGAGATGTTGGGCTTCACTGTCTGTGTATTACTGAGCAGAGAGATGTGGGGCTTCACTGTCTGTGTATTACTGAGCAGAGAGATGTGGGGCTTCACTGTGTATTACTGAGCAGAGAGTTGTGGGGCTTCACTGTCTGTGTATTACTGAGCAGAGAGATGTGGGGCTTCACTGTCTGTGTATCACTGAGCAGAGAGATGTGGGGCTTCACTGTGTATTACTGAGCAGAGAGATGTGGGGCTTCACTGTCTGTGTATTACTGAGCAGAGAGATGTGGGGCTTCACTGTCTGTGTATTACTGAGCAGAGAGATGTGGGGCTTCACTGTCTGTGTATTACTGAGCAGAGAGATGTGGGGCTTCACTGTCTGTGTATTACTGAGCAGAGAGTTGTGGGGCTTCACTGTCTGTGTATCACTGAGCAGAGAGATGTGGGGCTTCACTGTCTGTGTATTACTGAGCAGAGAGATGTGGGGCTTCACTGTCTGTGTATCACTGAGCAGAGAGTTGTGGGGCTTCACTGTCTGTGTATTACTGAGCAGAGAGTTGTGGGGCTTCACTGTCTGTGTATCACTGAGCAGAGAGTTGTGGGGCTTCACTGTCTGTGTATTACTGAGCAGAGAGATGTGGGGCTTCACTGTGTATTACTGAGCAGAGAGTTGTGGGGCTTCACTGTCTGTGTATTACTGAGCAGAGAGATGTGGGGCTTCACTGTGTATTACTGAGCAGAGAGATGTGGGGCTTCACTGTCTGTGTATCACTGAGCAGAGAGATGTGGGGCTTCACTGTCTGTGTATTACTGAGCAGAGAGTTGTGGGGCTTCACTGTCTGTGTATCACTGAGCAGAGAGTTGTGGGGCTTCACTGTCTGTGTATCACTGAGCAGAGAGATGTGGGGCTTCACTGTCTGTGTATCACTGAGCAGAGAGATGTGGGGCTTCACTGTGTATCACTGAGCAGAGAGATGTGGGGTTTCACTGTGTATTACTGAGCAGAGAGTTGTGGGGCTTCACTGTGTATTACTGAGCAGAGAGTTGTGGGGCTTCACTGTCTGTGTATCACTGAGCAGAGAGATGTGGGGCTTCACTGTGTATCACTGAGCAGAGAGTTGTGGGGCTTCACTGTCTGTGTATTACTGAGCAGAGAGTTGTGGGGCTTCACTGTCTGTGTATCACTGAGCAGAGAGTTGTGGGGCTTCACTGTCTGTGTATCACTGAGCAGAGAGATGTGGGGCTTCACTGTCTGTGTATTACTGAGCAGAGAGTTGTGGGGCTTCACTGTCTGTGTATCACTGAGCAGAGAGATGTGGGGCTTCACTGTGTATCACTGAGCAGAGAGTTGTGGGGCTTCACTGTCTGTGTATCACTGAGCAGAGAGATGTGGGGCTTCACTGTCTGTGTATTACTGAGCAGAGAGATGTGGGGCTTCACTGTCTGTGTATTACTGAGCAGAGAGTTGTGGGGCTTCACTGTCTGTGTATCACTGAGCAGAGAGATGTGGGGCTTCACTGTGTATCACTGAGCAGAGAGTTGTGGGGCTTCACTGTCTGTGTATCACTGAGCAGAGAGTTGTGGGGCTTCACTGTCTGTGTATTACTGAGCAGAGAGTTGTGGGGCTTCACTGTCTGTGTATCACTGAGCAGAGAGATGTGGGGCTTCACTGTCTGTGTATCACTGAGCAGAGAGATGTGGGGTTTCACTGTCTGTGTATCACTGAGCAGAGAGATGTGGGGCTTCACTGTCTGTGTATTACTGAGCAGAGAGATGTGGGGCTTCACTGTCTGTGTATTACTGAGCAGAGAGATGTGGGGCTTCACTGTCTGTGTATTACTGAGCAGAGAGATGTGGGGCTTCACTGTCTGTGTATTACTGAGCAGAGAGATGTGGGGCTTCACTGTCTGTGTATCACTGAGCAGAGAGTTGTGGGGTTTTCAGAATGCAATCGCAGAAACACAATATTGTGTTGGAGGAGAGATGAGATGGTGTATTTCACTGCAGAGGATTATCAGTGCTCGCGCTGCTTTGCGGTGACAGCTGTTTCTAGACTTTCTGATTACTCTGTTCAGTATCGGATTATAGTGTGTTACTCTCGCATCCTGTCAGCATATTCTCACCTCGTCTCGTCATGAGTAGCAGCGGTTTGTCTTAGTGTCTCCTGCGGTGAGCCTCTACAAGCTTCCTCTGCTCAAGCTACTTTCTGCAAGGACGAGTTCCTACTGGGCAAGAGAATTTTCTGCTCCACGTTTTCTCTCCGGAGAAGTCTCCTCTGTGTAGCTGTCTTTCTGGAGAGCATCTTTTGAGTTCCAGTTCTGTGTTATCTACTGCAGACCGCCTTCAGTTAGTCATGGTACACAAAACAAACACACTAAAGATGAACAACTGAGTACATAATGTAAGGTGTATTTCCTGCTGAGGTTAAGGCTGAGAGACTGCAGTGACTAAAGAAACGTCATCAGCAAGATAGAACTCGACTTCAGCACTGAAGGAAGACGTTGCATCTCTGAAGAGTTCAGCAGAGGATTTAACAACTTCACAAACAGCTTCACTTATTACCACAATTAACTCTTTACATATTCCATGAAGTGAATGTCTACATTCAGTCAGGGACACAAAATATGCAAACTAATAAAAACATTATAAACGGTTACGAAACGATAAACAATTGTAGTTGAAGTTCACGCTGAAACTATATTTGAGATCTATCAAACCTGCTGAGAAACGAGGAGCGTGAACTAACGAAACTCATGAATATTCATGTAGGCTCCGCCCACTGCCTCTACAGATGCACAACTCACTTTAACCTGCTCCATATGTCACATATATAAATGATGCAAAAGGAGGAGCATGCGAAACTTGTCACTTGAAAGTGAAAAACAGTGTTTGAGCGCCTGTGTGCCTGTGCTGGAAAAATATCCAAGGGAAAAAAATGACATTTGTTAGAAAATATTTTACAAGTGTGTAACTCTAATTGGATGAATTCACAAACTGATTTGCGGATGAGCAAATGTGTTTTTCCCCACATTTACTGTAGCAAACGTGTGTGTTCGAGTTTCTTCATTTGTAGTAGCGGTTTTAGGCACGGGCGAACCGGGCAGTCGCCCGGGGTGGCATTTTTTCTTGTCACATGGGGGGCGGCACGAGCAGTTAAAAAAATCCAAACCAAATTGGGGTGCAACCAAACACGTGAGTGTTTTTCTCTTCTCCGTAAATAAATCTTGTAGCAGAGCTACAGCAAGCGTTTTTCTGTGGTGGAAATCCATTAGCTACTAAAACTTCCTTAGCGCAGTGCATGGACAGATTCCATGGGAATATCGGACCGAATTTTACTATTAATAATAAAAGATAAGCTACTGTGCATTGTAAATGTCAGTAATTTATCTTTTTTGACTCATTCTTTTTATAAAAATGATTTAAATGCTGAAATATGTGAGGTTTCTTTTTATAAAACCTTTTTTGTCAAAACTTTATTTGAACGTGTAGGCTACATGTTAGTAGATAACATAAAAGACACTCCTTTAAAATCTTTAATGTTATTAACTTGGTGAATTGATTTCATTGTGTATAGGCCTACTTTTTAACAAGATTCTGTGTTTAACCGTGATCATTTTGGTCACTATATTCATGAAATGAAAATAATTTTCATAATGATCAACTAAAATCAACTATAATTATGTGTTTTTACAGCAGCCTATAATATGCAAAGTACATTTTTCTATAAAAATAAATAAATCTCTGATTCTGTCCTTTTCTCTGACATAGTCCTACAAAAGCTAGTTTAGGTCTAAAACAGTTTGGATAGTTGTTAATACGAGAGTTATGAGACATTATTAAAGAGATTTAAGTATTGTGTTATGATGTTATTATTCAGTATTGTAAGTAGCTCTCGGCCATTTTCACTTTTAAAAACTCCATTTCGTGACAAAGTAAGCCTATAGTTTAACAAGTAATAACTAAAAGTGTGCCATGCATAGAATTCAAGCCAGTAACCAATGAACAAATGGTTCCTCCCTGAAAGTTAGATTAATATAGCAATAGTTAAATAACTGGATTCTCTTAAATGTGATTTTCAAACGAACGATATGTGATTTTATTGTGGAATTTTTGTGTGGTTGGTGGGTGGGGGGGGCTCGAAAGGGGTCTCGCCCAGGGTGTAATTCAATGTAGAACTGCCACTGTTCATTTTTGGTTTGTAAAATAGGATTTGTGCGCCTGCAATGAAGAACTGATGTGTTTGTGGGAGAGAGAAAAACTCATACAATTTTTTTTTCTGTGACTTCAAATACTGATACCCACGTGTGGTTATTTTCTACCTCTACACATTCCTTCATGTGAAAGATTTAATTAGTGAACATGTGTACGGAAAAACATACGCACCACACAGGGCATACACACTGCAGACGAAGAACAACAGCAAGATTACAGAACAACAGGACCAATCGACATCAACAGTGTAACGACTGAGACCAATCAGACAGTTATTCGCACACACCTACTGATACACAAGTGTGTAAACAAGCCTCGAACCCATGCTCATCTGTCCATGCGTCACTGACTCCGCCTTTGTGTGTAAGCCCATATAAAAAGCGTGAGTGTATGAAATCAGCAGTGTGTAGGCTACACTACTGTTGACACTAGGATTATCACTGCATGACTTTATCTTTATAGTCTTCTCTCTTCTTCTCACAGGTGAGAAACATTCTAAACACATGATTCAATTATTCATTCAACTTTACCAAGGAGCTTTATATTCTGACTGGATTATAAAAGTGTAATCATTGTCTCTATATTCCTTTTTATTTTTTAAATTAGACTAGTGCAAAATGCCCGTGCAAAAATCAGTTTGTGTGTGTTTTTAGTAATTGTTGGTTTGGTGTGTTTGAGTGCTCATTGTTACAATTAAACAGCAAAAGTTCAGAGACATTTTTATTTGTGCATGGTAGAAAGCAAAATATTGACACTGACATTATGATTTGTTTATTTTTAAACCACAACCTTCTGAGTGTGCTTCTTTTACCGATATATTTTACAATATCTTTTGCATTTCTCATCCAAACAACGTAAAACTCGGCACTGCACTTACTCGTGCCCGTATCAAGACACCTGTCAAGTCTGAAATTCATCGGTTTGAGAGATAGGCGGTTAACAGACACACACAGAGACAGACAGACAGACGTTTCTGTAATTTATAGATAGATGTAGCCTAAATCAGGAAGAAACACATGAAGACATAAAGAGAGAAAACATTTAAAGAAGTGTGTGAGATGGAGCAGGAGTGAACATAGATCAGACTGTGAGTAGATTAGGGGTGTGTGTGAGTGTGATATCACGATTAAAATGTCTCCACGCAGCTTTTGTAGAAATATCGTAGTAGGCTATCGTGTTACAGTGCATTCTGTCAGTTCAGTTCTGGCGTCTCTGTAACACGACGCACTTCACATCAATGTTAAAGCAGAGTTAGTTACACTCACAGGACACTGCAATTCACAAAAGTTCATTACTTGCATGTGCTTTAAAGCCTTAAACGGTTAAACATGTAATTCGCGTGTTGATGTGCTGTTCTAACATGCGCTTTTCTGAGCGCGCACACGAAGCTCACAGACACTAAAAGCAAACATTTGCAGCAAGTGTAAAATACGCATCGGCATCTCAGCAGTCACGACTTCCTCAGTCCCTGCCGCTGACCAGTTACATAATTCAGCTAATATTTTACTGTAAAAACTACATTTGAAAAAATAAATAGCATTATTTCTATCTATTGCATAGGCTATGCACGATTAACCATTAAAGTGGTCATATAATGCCATTTCTGTACAAGTTAATATGAATCTTTAGGGTCTAAATGAAAACTTTGTAATATACTTTTATTAAAAAATTAAAACCAGTTTAAATCTACCAGCTATGTACGTTTAACTAAACCTTGTACGTTTAGTTAAACGTAAACGTACAACTTTACGTTTAACTTGTACTAAACCTTGTACAACTACACACACTCTTCACTGTTGCCTTTGGGTTTTGGCTGCTTAGTTGGAGACATTTAATTTAATATTTAACAATATTATTGATCTCCTGCATTGACACCGTTATATGAGACTGAGCTGAGCTGGACGATGACATCATGGTTTTCTCCACAGCAGCTATATATATATAAATTAACTAAATTAAAAAAAAAAAATTTACCACAAAAATGAACCATCACCAGTGTTGGGAATAACGGCGTTTAAAAGAACGGCGTTAGGTAACGACGTTAGTTTTTCAGTAACGGGGTAATCTAACTAATTACTTTTCCCGTCGTTACAACGGTGTTAACGTTACTGGACGTTAAATGTGGTGCGTTTCCACGGGCGTCAGTTTGGTTTGAAATGTGCTGGGGACAGAGACACATTCAGAAGTGCATTTTCAGAAATGCTGGTACAAACTTGTCAAACTGTGCAGCCTCTCTGCTCAACCACTAAATAAATCGATCGATCCGCAAATGTTATTTGAGTTAAGTGGTCTAGTGGTAGATCATTTACCAAGCGTGTAAGTGGTTACGGGTTCGAATTCATAGTTGTATAGTTGTTTTTTTTCTCTCTCATCAAAACTAATTAAGTTCAGCAGGGACACGTTTGTGTGCATTTTATTTTGTGATTTCACCAGAACGAATAGTCTCCACAACGGCGATAGATTGAAGCGCGCGTCCGAGTGAAGACTGTGCGTGACCGCGCGAGCCACAAGAGAACAACTATCCATGCAACTGATAGCAGCGGGAACGAGCGCTCAGCTTGATTTCAAAAACAACACATTTTAGCGCTAGATCTCTTATTTAATAGCGAACTAAATGAATGCTCTGCTAACTGGAGATGTTTTATTTAGTTGTATTAACATCCATGCCTCAATGTTTCAAAAAGTGGTGGGTACAAAATGACTCATGACGAAATCTGGTGGGGACGTGTACCCACCGAAATCGACGCCTATGTGCGTTACTAGACAGTAACGGTTACTATGTAGGCTATTGATTGAATAAACTGTAATCCGAACGCACCCCGTGGCTCACACAGCTAGTGAGGAGGTGGGTTAATAACGAGGTATGCGATTATGATTGGCTAAGGCAGAGTCATGTTTCCTGGTAGCCAATCAGATCCAGTGTTTTTACACACATGCCAGCACAAGCGCCACACACACACACAACAGCTAAACAGAGATTCGATGAAGCAGCAGAGATGGCGAGTCAGGAGCAATCCGATGAAAAGTTGGCATTTTCAAGGTGCAATATAAGCACTACTTCTGTTCTACTAATTTCAACTGACATGTGAAAACTGCTAAAAAAAAAGTATTTTTTAACAGTAATGCAAATGGTTACTTTCCCTGGTAACGAGTTACTTTTATTATAGAGTAATTCAGTTACTAACTCAGTTACTTTTTGGAACAAGTAGTGAGTAACTATAACTAATTACTTTTTTAAAGTAACGTTCCCAACACTGACCATCACTGAACTTACTTAAGCTGGACAATTTTCACAAAGTGTGGTGAACAAAAAGGCTTATTCTTAGATAGAGCTTCTAAATTAGGGCAGCACAACTTATTTAATGCTTTTCACACCTTTTACATGTTGATGTAAAAACGTTTTATCTTGAACCGCTTTATTCCTGTACTGGAATAGAGGGAATGCATTACGTCACTTTCCCGCCGGAACACGCCCCCTCAGCCGGACTGAGTGGCAGAAGAGCTGCTGCGTGACTGGATTTAATAGGGAAACTGCGAAAACGCAAGTAAAACAAACGATTATCAGTTTAAACTAAAGATTGGACTCAATATAGTGTTCCTTACAACTTACTACAGATCCAGTGATCCATGGATATTGACATGCAGCCAGGAATTGTGTTTCCTGACATTTATATGTGCCTGATTTCCACACCGGGGAAATACATACAGCAAATTTGCCTGTGAACGCTTTATATAATAACAATATAGGCAGGTCTAAATCCAGGTGATCACTTATATCAATGTTAAATATCATCATATCGTCTAGACTTAAAACTTGTATAGTTTTTTGTCAGTGTTTATTTAAAAATGTCAAATTATACAGAATATACAGTGGTAAATATTTGATTGATGAGTTGTCACCGCAATATATAACAATACAATATATAGCGAATGATTTTACCACTAAATTCAGCACATTGACACAAAAAATGATAACTGCAAATCGCCTTTCGCTGCCTGGAGGCCAGTTGTTTCTGTGAATTGCAGTGATCTATTTGCTTCTCTGTTCTGTAGCTTTAGGTAGTCTGTAAAAATATACCTCATATTTCTTGTCAATTCTAGTTTTACAGTCAGTCTCAAGCTCTTTCCCGTTTTAGACGCGTTTTGTGTGCAGCATTCACGCTGAACACCAATGCTGCCGCTCAGTGTTTCTGCCACTCAGTGGGCGTAACCGCAGTCATCCGGCCGACGGTGACGTCACGCGCATACCCTCTATTGATGAACTGTGATTTATTGCCGTGTTGTAATGAGAAAGAAAGTGATGTTTTGCAATCAAGAAAGTATCTGTATAGTTTTAATTACCAATGTTCTTCTTGTGTAAATGACAGAATAATGTTTTTTAGATTAAAGGATTCTGTGTTCATGCAGCTGAGCAAAGATGCTTTAAAGTGATGCTTAACTTTCATAACTATACTTTAGCAGTTTACAAAATCATCTTTCTTTCATCTGTCCTAGTTTATTTTCCTTCTATCTATAGAGGGATGAAGTAGAAAATGAGGAAAGACTGATGCTGATGGTTAATCTTTACTGCACTTTTATATTCCTTTTTAATATACTACATTAATCTGACTTAAACTAAACTGTTTATGTCGTCTGTGTGATTGAACAGATTCAAGTGGAGTGGAGAAATCACAGATCAGCAAAAAACAAGAAGACGGAGAGAAAGATGAAGGACAGAAATGAGACACAAACCAGTGAATCACGAGAGGAAAGAGGACTGAGAATTGATAGATGTGACAGTATGGAGAGACTAAAGCCAAACTGTGAGTGTTTGATCATTATTACTCTTATAGTCTTGCTTTACTATAATGGTCTTCACACATACCCGCTATGTGATTGTGTTTAATTGACAGATTGTGTTATAAATTGACAACATAAAAACAAACAGAAAGCAATGAAAATCTGATATATATTTGTGATTTCTAGTCTCCTGTGATCCAGACGAGCCTGAAAAGTTATATAATATTACTATTATATATAATACTATAACTGTTATATATAATACTAATGTCAAAACTGAGGAGAGAGTCTCATCAAACCCTTCATCATCTTCTCAAGAACACAACATCACTGACGTCCATCAGCAGCTGAAGACCTGAACATCTTCATCATCTTCATCATCATCACTGACATCATCAGCAGCTGAAGACCTGAACATCTTCATCATCTTCATCATCATCTTCATCATCATCTTCATCATCATCACTGACGTCCATCAGCAGCTGAAGACCTGAACATCTTCATCATCTTCATCATCATCATCTTCATCATCATCATCACTGACGTCCATCAGCAGCTGAAGACCTGAACATCTTCACCATCTTCATCATCATCATCATCATCATCATCATCATCATCTTCATCATCTTCATCATCTTCATCATCATCACTGACGTCCATGAGCAGCTGAAGACCTGAATATCTTCATCATCTTCATCATCTTCATCATCACTGACGTCCATCAGCAGCTGAAGACCTGAACATCTTCATCATCTTCATCATCATCATCATCATCATCATCTTCATCATCATCATCATCTTCATCATCATCATCTTCATCATCATCATCACTGCCGTCCATGAGCAGCTGAAGACCTGAACATCTTCATCTTCATCATCATCATCATCATCATCACTGCCGTCCATCAGCAGCTGAAGACCTGAACATCTTCATCATCTTCATCATCATCATCATCATCATCTTAATCATCATCATCATCTTCATCATCTTCATCATCATCATCTTCATCATCTTCATCATCATCATCACTGACGTCCATCAGCAGCTGAAGACCTGAACATCTTCATTATCATCATCACTGACATCATCAGCAGCTGAAGACCTGAACATCATCATCATCATCATCACTGACATCCATCAGCAGCTGAAGACCTGAACATCTTCATCATCTTCATCACTGACGTCCATCAGCAGCTGAAGACCTGAACATCTTCATCATCTTCATCATCACTGACGTCCATCAGCAGCTGAAGACCTGAACATCTTCATCATCATCATCACTGACGTCCATCAGCAGCTGAAGACCTGAACATCTTCATCATCATCATCATCATCATCATCATCATCATCATCATCATCTTCATCATCTTCATCACTGATGTCCATCACCAGCTGAAGACCTGAACATCTTCATCATCATCATCATCATCATCATCATCTTCATCATCCTCATCACTGACGTCCATCAGCAGCTGAAGACCTGAACATCTTCATCATCATCATCACTGACGTCCATCAGCAGCTGAAGACCTGAACATCTTCATTATCATCATCATCATCATCATCATCTTCATCATCATCATCACTGAAGTCCATCAGCAGCTGAAGACCTGAACATCATCATCATCATCATCATCATCATCTTCATCATCTTCATCACTGACGTCCATCAGCAGCTGAAGACCTGAACATCTTCATCATCTTCATCACTGACGTCCATCAGCAGCTGAAGACCTGAACATCTTCATCTTCATCATCATCATCATCATCATCATCATCATCATCTTCATTACTGACGTCCATCACCAGCTGAAGACCTGAACGTCTTCATCATCATCATCATCATCTTCATCATCTTCATCACTGACGTCCATCAGCAGCTGAAGACCTGAACATCTTCATCATCATCATCATCATCATCATCTTCATCTTCATCACTGACGTCCATCACCAGCTGAAGACCTGAACATCTTCATCATCATCATCATCTTCATCATCTTCATCACTGACGTCCATCAGCAGCTGAAGACCTGAACATCTTCATCATCTTCATCATCATCATCTTCATCACTGACGTCCATCAGCAGCTGAAGACCTGAACATCTTCATCATCATCATCACTGACATCCATCAGCAGCTGAAGACCTGAACATCATCATCATCATCATCATCTTCATCACTGACGTCCATCAGCAGCTGAAGACCTGAACATCTTCATCATCTTCATCACTGACGTCCATCAGCAGCTGAAGACCTGAACATCTTCATCATCATCATCATCATCATCATCATCTTCATCACTGACGTCCATCACCAGCTGAAGACCTGAACATCTTCATCATCATCATCATCATCTTCATCATCTTCATCACTGACGTCCATCAGCAGCTGAAGACCTGAACATCTTCATCATCTTCATCATCATCATCTTCATCACTGACGTCCATCAGCAGCTGAAGACCTGAACATCTTCATCATCATCATCACTGACATCCATCAGCAGCTGAAGACCTGAACATCTTCATCATCTTCATCATCATCATCTTCATCACTGACGTCCATCAGCAGCTGAAGACCTGAACATCTTCATCATCTTCATCATCTTCGTCATCTTCATCATCATCACTCTGTTGGACTCTTTTATAGACTCATCTGAGCACAAACACACAGACTTTCAGTCTGAGTTTCTACCTCAGATTTGTGTCTCAATTCTACTACTGCTTTACTGACACACTAGTGTTCCCTACCTCTGATAGCGTGTTTAGATAGTTGGGCGATACTATCACTCCCTCCAGGAAATAAACGACACCATGGTTCTGGTAACTGATGGATTTATTGCACTTAATCCTTCTCTCCGTCATCACATTCACCGTCAATGAAATCCACCGTCAAACTACAGTATGACAATGCCTTTGGCTTTGGCTTGTTCAGTTGGGGATATTCAAAATAATTAACCAAGCATTAATACCATTGATCAGCCCTACCAAACGTGGATGTTTTTTCACTAAGAAACAAACACTGTTATGTTATTTGATTGATATTGTGAAGCTGCTTTGATGCAATTTATATTGTGAAAAGCGCTATATAAATACACTTGACTTGACTTGACTTGACAATGTAAAAGATAAGCACGTTCACACACACTATAAAGAGGTAAATACAAATACACTTGGGGAATACGAACGTAATACACATACCTCGCTGGCTGCATATAACCAAGAGGGAATGAGTTCACTTGAAATACCCGATTCAAAAAACAAAAATGAAAAACATCTTTACTTCTTGGCTCAAAATACGAGTAACTCTTCTACTCCACACACAGAGAATAACTTCACCAAAAAGTCTGTTTTTCCTGTTGCACCTTAAAAAGTGTCCGTGTGCAACCCAAAATGTACTTTAGTTCCTAGTTAACATCAACACTCAATATCCATGAGCAGATTAAACAAATATAACAAAACATGTTAAATAACAGAAATAATATGTATGGCAGTTATAGATACACCAAACCCATGATTTGGTTCATATCACGATTTTTGACCCACGATTCGATACAATATTGAACACTTATATATACATATATACCTCACCCAGGCCTTACTCAAACCCAGGTCCTGGTCTTCCAGGTGATCTAACACGAAGCTAGGGTTAAGGTTAGACCCAAACGTACTGTGAGGGTCTGTTGGGAACGTTTGGCCGAGCCCTGTCAGAGAGATCTACAACTTCCACCTCCGGCAGAGCTTCGACCGGATCCCGAGGGAGTCTGGAGAGTCCGAGTGGGCCATGTTCTCCACCTCCAGGGTGGCTTGCCCACTTCAGGTTGGTGGAGAGGTCCTGCCTCAAGTGGAGGAGTTCCAGTATCTTATGGTCTTGTTCACGAGTGAGGGAAGGATGACAGACGGATCGGTGCAGCTTCTGCAGTAATGCGGCCGATGTATCGTCTGTCGTGGTGAAGAAGGAGCTGAAGCTCTCGATGTACCGGTCAATCTACGTTCCTACTCTCACCTGTGGTCATGAGCTGTGGATCATGACTCATGACCGAAAGGACAAGATCCCGGATACAGGCGGCCCAAATGAGGTTTCTCCGCAGGGTGGCTGGGCGATCCCTTAGAGATAGGGTGAGGAGCTCGGTCACTCGGGAGGAGCTCAGAGTAGAGCCGCTGCTCCTCCACATCGAGAGGGGTCAGCTGAGGCGGAAGGTGTTCCCACCCTGGAGGGATTCTGTCTCCCGGCTGGCCTGGGAACGCCTTGGTTTCCCCCCCGAAGAGCTGGAGGAAGTGTCTAGGGAGAGGGAAGTCTGGGCATCTCTGCTAAGACTGCTGCCCCCGCGACCCGGCCCCGGATTAGCAGAAGAAGATGATGATGATGATGATGATAATTTGTGATAATTTGTGTGTGTGGTTGTTTTGATTTCCCACATCACTACGGATTTCTGAATGTTTCCTTACCTTTTGTATATTATTTGTAACCCTAACCCTGTCAGTCCTTGTTTATTTAGTATAAACTCTGACACACACACACACACACACACACACCTAATAGAATTTAAACGCTGTAAACGATTAATTTATTGATTAGACTATAAAAAAAATAAAGATTAAAAAAAAAATAGATTAAGAAAGCCAGATCTGGTCACATCTGGTTAGATTCATTTGTTTAAATCCAGTGAAGTCGTGTCCCACCACTTTTTGAAACATTGAGGCATGGATGTACATAATACAAATAAATAAAACATCTCCAGTTAACTAGCAGAGCATTAATTTAGTTTGCTATTAAATAAGAGATCTAGCGCTAATATATATATATTTTTAAATCAAGCTGAGCGCTTGTTGCTGCTGCTTTCACTGTCTTCTTCTTCTCTAGGATTTATGGCGGGTCGCAACCAGCTTTGTTCAGGTGCATACCACCACCTACTGTACCGGAGTGTGTAATTTCAAGATTTTAGTACTTAGTATTTAATAAAATAAAAAAAATAAAAAAAAATATGATATGATCTAATCGTGTATATTTAAGAAATTTACATACAGCTTTGCAGTACTCCCTTGTTTCTTCACTCATCCCTAAAATCCCTTCTAAATTCCATTCCCGTCCTAATTCATATATCTTGTCACGTAAGATGTTCCTCTCAGCATTATATTTGCTACACTTCATGATGACATGCTCGACATTTTCAGGCACATTACAAACCTCACATTTATCAGACAGACATTTTGCCATTAAAAACAGCGTTGATTTTAACCCAGTATGCCCAAACCTTAATCTTGAAAATAACACTTCATCTCTTCTACATTTACCTTTGAAACCCTTCACCTCAATTGATTTTTGTATGCTGCAATAATGTCTCCCTTTAGTGCCAGTGTCCCACTTCTTCTGCCATACATCACTCACTGCTTTCCTAATTAATGATTTGGCCTCTCCTTTTCCAAATGGAACTTTCATTATTTTTAATCATCTTTTAATTTCAATGCTGACCTTGCAATCTCATCTGCCTTCTCATTTGCCTTCTCTCAGGTTGTTGCAGCACTAATAATCATGGAAGTCACTGCTACTGCGCAACTATTTATATCACCCTCCATCGATATTTTGTCCGAATGCTCCATACAAAGTTCTCTGAATTTTTCCCAGTTAGCTTTAGGAAAGCACCATCTCTCTATTACATAACCCTCCTGTACATACTTATCAAAGTTCATAGAACATAATATTGGAAAGTGATCACTCCCTATGTTGGTATCATTTTTTACATGCCATTCACATAAATTACTCATATTTACAGAGACTAAAGTAAGGTAACTGTATTTCTTGTAACATTAACCCTGGTACCTCTTCCATCCTTAAGGCAAGAAAGTGATCTCTCCTCGATTAGTTCTTCAACTACTTCTCCATTTGTGTCTGTATGATCACTTCCCCACAGAGTATTGTGAGCATTAAAGTCTCCACACCATATTTCTCTTCTATCAACACTTTCTAAAATCTCATGAAATGTTTGCATTGATAATTTTTTGTACGGATTATAAAAGTTGACTACTTCGATATTTCCTCTGGGACTACACATTTCTATTACAACACATTCATACTCATTTGGGACATTTACCCTTCTATATAATAAAGTATCTTTAATAAATTTTATACATCCTCCACCTTGTTTTCCAATTCTGTCACATCTAATCGAGCTGTATCCTGATATAACAAATTCCAATTGAGGTTTTAGCCATGTTTCTTGTATACACATAACATCTGGTCTAACTTCCAGATCATTTACAACCTTCTTGAACTCTTGTCCATTTGCAATTAAACTTCTGGCATTCCAGTGGAGGATATAAAATAACATAATAATGCTAATCACCTTGAGACACTCCATCATAATTAGTCGGGTTCAACATCTCATGAATCAATTCAGCTGTAACTTCCGTAATCCCCAGTATCTCTATGGCTGCCTCTACTATTGTCTTGATTCTATCACTTGCCATTAGTCAGCCGTCAGCTGCCATTAGGTCAGTCTGTTCTCTTAAATGATTAACCATTTCTATTCACAATATTTTACCAGTATCACATTAATACGATTATTAATATACTTCAAATATAACTTTAAACCTTATTTAAGACATTAACCATTATCAATCGATATTCAAAAGACATATATAGTACGTTAAACAATACCTATTAACCTTTAAAGCTTATAAAATACCTTCATGTGCATTTGAATAAGGAAAATTTTATATTTTTAACTGACGCGCTCACAAATGTTACATATGCGTTTTCAATAGGCCGCTAATCGGTCGAGCTTTTCTCTCTCGCTTAAATCAAACTCAAAAACAACCTCTGACTTACATCACTTCTCTAAGACAATTCACTAATATTCTAAACACATTTCAGCATGGTTAAATTCAACTTTAAAGTGTTTTTATACATTTACCCACCTGTAACACACAGGAGAGAAACGAGGAGACAGTGGCCCTCATTTATCATTCTTGCGTAGAAATGGGCGTATATGTTGGCGTAAGATTATGCTTACACTCCTCTCACCGCCTGATTTATGAAGCTGTGCGTACCTTTGAAATCCAGTATGCAATACCTGCCCTTGATAAATGCCGCGGCTGAAAGCGATCGTCATTAGAATAACACGCCCCTATATATTCAAGTCTCCGCTTCCCCCACGCCCTCATTTTACGCCATGGACACACGGAAGACGGCAAACAAAAGAAACTTCACCGACGTGGAGCCGAAATGACCTATCACAATGCATTTTTTACAGCACGTGTTTTGAAACAATTAGCATTTAATTTCATATCACGTCACTTTGCGACGTCATCACTGCTTGCGCACGCAACCAGGAGGCAAAAGACCCGCGGTCTTCGTACCGGAGTAAAGGGTTTAGAGGGAGTAAAGACCTCAACATGCAAAAAGCATCAAAGTATTTGACGAGCTGCACATGACCACAGCACGTAGTTGTTTGCATCAAGGAATTTGTACGCTCTAATCATTTCTCTTGTATACACTTGGTGTCTGAATTAGATAATTATATCAGGCCATACAATTGCTGGCCACTTCTTCTTGTCATCCACAATCCAAAGATCGTCAGGTATTGCGTAGGGATCCGGCAAGATCTCACCATTGCTGAGAGTACGTTTTTTAATATAGTCGCCACGGTCGGAGGAGGCTTCCCACACAATCCATCGTCAAATCTTTGATTTACAGTAAAGTAACGTTATATGTGTGCTAACTTACGCTCAGCTGGTGCAACTGGCCCTTATGATCTGGAAAGAGAAGCTCCAGTGTTTTACTGAGAGTCTGAGGAGCAGAACTGACTTTATAACGTACAAAACGAGGTGTGGCTGTAAAGTGTTACAGGTTTACTCCTACTGTCTGACTTTTAAATATGATTGACAGATAAGATACAGAGGAGTGGTTTGTAGCCTACAAACAAAGTGTACTTTGTTATGACAACCTTACATACCTCAAATATTTTCTGGTAGAAATTCCGGTCTGGTTTGTATAATACCAGCTCATGCACACATGTAAAATGGTTGTTATATGATGATATTTTCTTGATCTGGGAAGAACAGCTGCTGTATTTTGCACTATAACTGTAGTTTGTTCATTGAGAATGATCAGGATAATCGAGGAATGAATACAGTAGCCTAATCCAGTCATGAACGCTTGAATGAGTATTCTGCATTAGAAATAGTGCTGCACGATTAATCGCAATCGCGATCTATCAAGTCTATGAGATATGACACAAAATGCTGCGATTTTATATGAAATAAACAAATTAGGACTGTTGACGCAATTAACGCAGCATCTGTTATTTTTTGTCATCCTTTGGGTAGTGTTACATGATCCCGCTCTTATCCATGGAATGCTTTTAAACTATTCATGCGGAAGTCAAAAGAGAGCGCTACCTGTGAATGTCCTGACCATAGACATAAATACATAGACGCCCTATTGGCCGCTTTGGAGCGTTGCTGCGATACGTCAACGTGTCCGCCATTTTGCGGAGGGCAAGACTGCGCTGTGAACAAATGCAAGTAAACGGGTGAGCTGCGGTTTTCCTGGATAAAAACAATAATAACGTTTACATTTATCAGCGGATTTCAGTAGTTTGCACGCGGTGTACATTACTATTACTAGTTATATAATTACCAAATACAACCAGAAAAAACTGGTCAGTCTTGTTTGTGAAAGGTAATTCCCCGAGACCTGTTTTCAATTGTGTGGCGACTTGTACAGCCCCAAGCAGCGCACGAAACAGGCATTTTTCTCAATTCCCATAATGAGAGGTATGGGCAAGTTGCCCTCCTTGATATGGCGGCGCCGTTGACGTACGCTCCGGCAGCCAATAGGGGGTCTATGTATTTATTATGTCTATGGTCCTGACCGTCCCCGGGTGCGGATCCACTTGTCCGTGCGATACTTCTGTCGCGCCGCGCTCAGCTTTATTCCTATGGGTGACGTCACGCTACTTTAACGCGCCCGCAAAGCATCCCGGGAAGGCGGCGCTTCATTTGGAAAAATGCCGTGGGTCAAAAAGCTGGCCGACGCCCATCTTTATGCAAATGAATTCCGTTGAACGCAACGCGACTATCCAATAGAAGTAGAGCATATGGAGACGGGGGTCTCTCGCAGGTCCTCTGTTCTAGACGCGTGATTTTTTTTCCCAAACCACTTCAGCGGAAATCCCGCCCTGCAGCCGATTCTAAAGTTTTCATTGGTCATGTCAATCACTGTACTGATTGCCTACACCAAACACTGATCCCTAAACCTACCCGTCAAACCTAAACCTAAACCTACCCCTGGCTCAAAATCACGCCCATAGCTGTAAACTACAAATTAAGAGATTGCAGTTTTCTTTCGTGCTTGAACGAACAATAACACACACACATACAATTATGCAAAAATTTCGTTTTGTCGAGTATCTTCATAACATAAGAGCAGTCTAAGATTTGTGAGAGAATGAGGCGCGGGTGAGAGTCATTATTTATCCAGACAGAGGTGTTATCAATCAATTTAGTTGTTGTTGTTGTTTGAGTTGAGAAATACACATTTCAGAATTATCACTAATATGTGTGTGCATTTGCTTTAGAACCAAGCAAATTGACTCATGAACCCATTTGTTTATTATATCGCATATTGCAATCCCAATATTGATCTCAATAATCGCAATGACATTTTCCCCAAATCATGCAGCGCTAAACATGTTCTGTGTTTTGGTGTTTCTGAGGTGAATAACGCTGAAGGATCTGCAGATCTTTAACTGTACATGATGAAGAAACACACACTGATGCAGATTATTCACCAGCAGATTCTGTGTACAGGATTATGTCCAATCAATAATTTCATGTTCATCATTTATAAGGAAATTACTGCTCATCCATATCTTTAACACACTCTGGCAACTTGAATAATTTATACATTTAATTTTGTCTGTAAGAAATATAGTTGATAAGCATAACAGTGGAAACTAATCTCATGTTTTCTAATAATTTTACAGACACACATTTGACACACAATAACACTTTACATTCAAACACAAGCTCTTTCTGCTCAATCTTTATCGTGCAGTAAATATTAAATATCATAATAAAGTTGTAAGTTGTTACTGTATTATTCACAGTTTTCATTCATCTTTTTTTATTCTGTCAGATTTGATTCTCTCATTTTTATCCTCAAGAAGTTGATCATGTAGAGAGAATACAACTGGATCATCTGAGACACATTTGCAAACATCAGATCTGTCAATCTTTACAACTCGTTCCTCAGATTCTGGTTCTTATCTGTTCATTTCAATTCTCCAGCTTCTGGAATCTCTCTTTCTGTAATAATAGCATAAATGCCTCGAGCAAGACACACTCAGTTCATATACACACATCAGACCGGGGAAGAACGGTTTGAGTAACTTTGCTTGAGTCATTAGTTCAGAAACTCTTGATCTACTGCAATCTCTAGTTTACAGAGTAAAAGTGTGTTAGTGTAAAGCCCTATTCGCACTGGATTAGTAATATCTGGGGACCACGTGTGATTTAGAAATGATGATGAGGGGAATTTTTACTTTACAAATTACAGACACGGCCGATTCACACGGGATTAAGAACACAGACAACCTCCTCAATTATTACACATGACTAGAGGTCACCAGATAATACTTATCCCGTGCGAATAGGGCTTAACTGTGTGTTTTGTATTATATGAGTATTATTTCTATAGGTTGACCTCTTCTCTTCCTACACACACACTGTTAAAGATTTTAGTGTGAAATCACAGTATATTTACAGTCATTTCAACTGCAATAGTTTAAATGCAAAAAGCACCTTGGAGAAACTCAACTGCAGAGCAAAATATGAAAAGACAATGCAGAAAAGCAGAGTGCATGTGGCGGAAGACAAAACTTGTCCATTATAACATCTACAAAGACACCATCCATGCGTGTAATACACATACGCTACACACATACACATATATGACCTGGACCACAAACCCAGGGTTGATCTGTGGTAATACAACAATACATATGGGTCAAAATTATCAATTTTACTTTTATGCCAAAAATCAATATGATATTAAGTAAAGATCATGTTCCATGAAGATATTTAGTAAATTTCCTACTGTGAATATATATAAAAATATATTTTTGTGAGTGAGTGCAGCAAAATCGCAAATATAAGTGGACAATTTTAAAGGCGTTTTAAATTTGTGCGAGCGAGGCGTGAGATATCGCTGGATCAGCAGAAAACAAGAAGAGGAGAGAAACATGAATCATGAGGTTCATGACAAAGTAATAACTAAATCAGCATCATCTCAAAAATATTACAAGAACGTGATGTTTGTTCCAGTCAAGACTTGCTTTCATCGCCAGGGTGGATTATTGAAATGATTCATAAAAACACACCATCATCATCGAGAACCAGAACATATGAAACATCTCAGTCCTCAGGCCTCTACACTGGCTCCGGTCACATTCAGGAGTGATTTTCAAGTATTATTACTGGTATATAAATCACTCAATATAAATGTATATAGAACATTTCAAGGGCTATTGTAGAAGTAAGGAAGTGACGTCTTTGGTCCTCAGATGTTTCCGGTTTCACATTCGAAACATGGGCAGTAATTTACTTATTCATGCGAATAAAACTTAAAATTAAAATATCCTTTGAATATACATTTTTATTGGATTTATGGTTGATATTTAATTATTATATATGTTTTATATAATATAATAATTATAAATTACATATGTATATGTTACCTTTGGGCTCTATTTTCAGGAAATATGAGATCACATATCACTGTTACGCTGACGACACTCAAATGTATGTCCCACTACTTCCTCTTGATAAGTCTTGTTCCAACCTTGTAAAGTGTCTTGATGAGGTAAAGTGCTGGATGGCTAAGAATGTTCTCCACTTAAATGAGATCAAAACTGATGTTATTGTTTTTGGCCCTCTTGGCTCTTCACCACTCATCTCTTCCTATTTGGGGCCACTATCCAGTAATGTCCACCCATGTGCAAAAAATCTGTGTGTATTTTTTGACTCTGAATTAAATTTACAAAACAAGTGAGTGCTGTGGTGAAAAGTAGTTTCTACTACCTAAGACTAATAGCGAAAATGAAACCTATGCTCTCACGTAGGGATCTGGAGATGATCATCTCATGGCAAAAGGATTCCCGACCAAGTATTGAGTGCATAACTGAACATAATCATTTGAAGGTTGACTTTTTTTTGTATTAAAAACATTTATTTTATTGGTCGGATGAAATATGCTAATTTTTTGAGACAGGAATTTGGGGTTTTCATGAGCTGTATGCCAAAATCATCAGTATTAAAACAATAAAAGACCTGAAATATTTCAGTTGGTGTGCAATGAATCTAAAATATATGAAAGTTTAATTTTTATCATTACATTATGGAAAATAATGAACTTTATCACAATATGCTAATAAGGACCTGTATAATAGGAAAAAAAGACACGTTAGCCAGAATTGAATTGCTTGCATCTTCTTGTTTATTGGTGACCGTGCAGGACTCAGATTCAAACCCTCTTCTTCACCTAAACACAAATTTAAATATCTTAACCGTTCTGTTTTAACTAGACTTAAAAAGCGTGTGCTCGTGGTTTTGTTTTGACAGCTGTGATTTAAAGATCGGGAATGCTCCGGGACATGCGCAGTAGCCCATCATTGCAACGCGTTATTGTTTACTTCCTTGAAATGTTCTATAACCCAAAGATCATCAGGATCACATTTTAGAAATACCAAGAGTTCACTCTGAACACGGAGAGTCTGCTTTTAGCTATTAACAAATAACTGGTTTAATGTTGAGACAGATCTAAACTGTGCAGAATTGATCTGCAGTCTACAGTTTCTACAGCCACAGAATTATGAACTCTTTCTGAACATTCAGTCGCAGGAGACAATGAAGGGTTAAGAAACCCAGACACCGCTCATATAAACACCTGTTTCCTGTTTCCTGTTTTAAACCGCATATTGGTGTAGAGATGAGAACCTGTTTGCTGAACAGTTGTGCTGAACGTGATGTGCTGAAATCTAACAACACTGATAACCATAACCTTTCCTTAAGGGTAAAGAAGAGCAACTTATTATATCACCACACAAAATGCACAATACAATATCAACTCTATTACACTTTTAATTAAAACTCATAGTGAACAGCATTTCATATAAAAGGCCCTTTGTGTTGCAGTGCAGTTGTTATTGCATAAGTGGTATAACGCTAACGTTTGGCGGACAGCACTACAGTCCTCTTTGTCTATTTTTATTGCTGCTTCCATTCTCCTGATTGCTATTCTTTATTTTCTCCGCTATAAAAACACCCAGGGCCAGGGAAGATTGAATAGGGCGGTTTCTTTTCATTTTGACTCAGTATCTGACAGGCTAATCAAAAAGACGCGCAATTAATACAATAAACTGCGGCTGCGCACACTCACTCCACACAGTTTTTTTTAATAGTAATAATACTTTTGCAATAATGTAGGCTATACATGTATACATTTATGTGTTAATTTAAAATCTGCCGTTGTGTTTTCGACATTGTTAAAATAATAATAAAAACACGTGTTTTCCTTAAGTGGGATCCTGTTAGATCATACGAGCAGCGCTCATCGTGAATGGTCACTTATCGCGTGCTTTGCCTTTGGATTTATTATCAAATTAATATTATAGAAATTTTATTTTAATATTAATATTATTAAATTTTATGGCCATCGGGGCTGAAGATTTGCCTCCAGTGTTGGAAGGGTTGTCTTTATCTTCCGGCTCATGAGTAGCTCTGCCGGGCTCACGCCTGTGGTGGTGCAAGGCGTTGACCGAAAGCACATGAGGGCGAGCAGAGGGTCTTTCTGCGTCAAGATTCTTTTAGCAGTCTGAACCCCTCTCTCTGCATGTCCATTCCCCTGGGGGTTGTGTGGACTTGAAGTGATGTGTATAAAGTCAAACTCTCTCGCAAAGTCTTTAAATTCCTGGCATGAAAATTGAGGCCCATTGTCAGACACAACCTCATCTGGACAGCCAAATCTTGCAAACACTGTCTTCAACTTCAAGATTACCTGCGAGGCAGTGGTTGTCGGCAGGTGAAGTATTTCCAAGAACCGGGAAAAATAGTCTGACACGACAAGGTAAGTGTGTTTGTTATGATCGCACAGGTCCATAGCAAGTCTCTTCCAAGGCCGGTCAGGAAGGGGTGTAGAGATGAGAGGTTCTTTCCGCTGGCTGGGTTTCATCTCACGACATGCCTGACAGGACTGGACTTTTTGTCAAAACTTTTTGTCACTTTGTCAAACCCTGGTGTCCGTCGTGTATTCGGTTCAGGATGTCTGTTCTCAGTACATCTGGAATTACCATACGGCTGCCTCTGATGACGATCCCATTGCATTCAGATAATTCAGCTTTCATGGGAAAATACTCTCTGATTGCTGCTGGGACATGGCCTATGTACTCTGGCCACCCTGACTTTATGTACTGCAACACCAATTGTAGGTTACAGTCGGCTGCTGTAGCTGTCTTTATGGCCTCAAGCCTACGTGGGGTTGCAGGCAGGGCATCTACAACGGCTGCTATATAGCACGCTACGTCTGAGTGTCAGTCTCCGTTTCCAGGCACTGTAGTGGACTCCGTGAGAGTGTGTCGGCCACTGTTAAGGTCTTCCCTGATGCATATTCTGCCATCGGTTGAAATTTCATAAGTCTCATGAGTAGTCTTTGGCACCGTATTGGCACGTTGTCCAGGTCTTTCTGATTCATGAGTGGCACCAAAGGTTTGTGGTCAGTGACCAATTTGAAGCTCTCAAGGCCACACAGGTATTTTCCAAATTTCTCACAGGCCCAGACGCTCGCCAAACACTCCTTCTCAATCTGTGCATATCTGGACTCGGCATCAGACAGGCGACGCGAGCAGTATGCCACAGGTTTCCATTCCCCTTCATGTAGCTGCAGCAGTACTCCACCTATGCCATAACTGCTGGCGTCAGCTGAGACAGCTGTAGGCAGGTTCACATCATAAAACTTCAGGACTGGAGAAGTGGACAGGATGTCTTTAATCCGCTGGAATGCCTCCTGCTGATAGTGGTCCCACGTCCATACTGACTTGGACTTTAACAGGTCATAAAGTGGCTGACACACTGTAGACAAATTTGGAATGTATTTCCCCAAGTAATTGAACATGCCCAAAATACGCTTTTGGCCTTGCACGTTCTGTGGTGGTGGGAGCTCGCGGATTGCCTTGACTTTGTCAGGGTCAGGTCTCACACCTGATTTGTCAATGACATGACCCAAGAAGTGAAGCTGGTCCTGCCTAAACTTACATTTTTCTTTGTTTAGCTTCAGGCCGACTGACTCGATCCTTTCCAGCACCTTGCTGAGACGTTGATCGTGCTGCTCTGGAGTATCTCCATACACGAGGACATCATCCATGAAGATAGCCACCCCTACCAGGCCATTGAGGGTCTCAGTCATTTTGCGTTGGAAGATTTCCGGAGCACTCGTGATTCCGAATGGGAGTCTTTTAAACGCATATCTCCCAAAGGGTGTTATTAATGTGGTTAACTTGGTGCTTTCTGGGTGTAGAGGTATCTGCCAAAACCCGGAGGCAGCATCCAGTGACGTGAACGTGGTTGCACCACTGAGTTTAGCAGTAATTTCCTCAGCAGTTGGAAGAACGTACCTCTCTCTCCTTACAGCCTTGTTTAACCTCTTCAAATCAACACAGATGCGCACCTTCCCATTTTTCCTTGGAACTGGCACCATAGGCGCACACCAGTCAGTGGGCTTAGTCACAGGTTCAATCACCTCTTTTTCCTCCATGCGTTTTAATTCCTCTTTTACTTTTTGCAGTAGAGGCAACGGGACGCGACGAGCAGTGTGCACTGTGTATGGCTCAGCATTATCTCTTAACCGGATTTTAACAGGTTCGGTTTTGAGTGTTCCATGATCACCGAATGCTGAGTGGACTTCCTCGACACGTTTCACAAACCCCATCGTCATTGCTGTGGCTCTGCCTAACAGATTGTTCGCGCTTCGGCCACTGATGACATATACTGGAAAAGAGTATGGCTTTCCTTTATAATCCGTGCTGGCTTGGAACTTACCTAAACAGTCCAACTGACCACCTGGGCTACACAGTGTGATATTAGATGACTCCAATTGCTTGTCGGGAACTAGTTTGTTGAATGCCTCTTCTCCCATAATGTTTACATCTGCACCCGTGTCAATCTTGAATGTGACCGGTGTTGTTCCAATTGTAAACTGTATTTCCCATCGTTCATCACTTCTGTTTTCATTTGTGACTGCACCCAGGAAGTATGGTGTCTGTGAAACAGTGTCTGTCACTTCTCTGACTGATTTACTGTAACATTTTTTTTTCCCAGTGACCCACCTTCTTACACTTGTTGCATGTAGAGTTCCTGGCTGGGCACCTTTCCGGATGTCCGTGTTTCAATTTTCCGCATTTTCCACATTTCGAGTCTCCTTGATCACTTTCTCTCTTTTTAGGTTTCCACTTGGGCTTTCCTCGGCCTAATCCTCTCCCGCGGATTTCCTGTACCGCTGCATGTGACTCCCCCTGCACGTGAACTTGGAGTGCAACCTCCTCAAACTGGCGAACAGTTGTAATGGTTCGGGCAAGTGTAAGATCAGCCATTAGCTGCAATTTACTTGACAGATCCTTGTCTAAAATGCCCACAACAATGCGGTCGCGGATGTGTTCGTCTCTATTTACGCCGAAGTCACAGTGTTCAGATAACTCATACAGGGCTCTGATAAACATTTCAGCTTTCTCACCGGGCCGCTGCGATCTCTGGTGAAAACAGGCGCGCTCGTGAATCACGTTGCGTTTAGGATAGAAGTGTGCGTCGTATTTTCCCAACACAACGTCAATCTTCTTCTCATCCCCCTCCGTTTCGAAGGTGAAAGACTTGAAAATGTTTTCAGCCTCAGGCCCCATGGCATAAATCAGCGAACTGACCTGAACTTCGCCGTCCTCTTTACTCAGTTTAGTGGCCAGCCGAAATCGCAGGAAACGTTGCTTCCAGTCAGCCCATTCATTTGGACAATCAAAAGCGAAACTTTCTGGAGAATGAAACTTGGCCATTTTTCAGAGAAGCAATGTGTCCGTCAACCGCTTCTGACACCATGTAAATAATTCAAATGTCCACACGAGTCTTAGACTTCAATGAATACTTTGTATTGCTAAACACACATGCAGGTAACATACAGGCAGGTACCAAACTAACACCCTCCACCACAGCTTGCGTCTTTTCTTAGGGGCACGTGTGTAGGGACGTAGCAGAATGTCCTTAAAGCTATAGAGCACATTTACATGTGCACATTGTATGACAGGGGGAATCCATCAGCCGGAAGCTGAAGCCTCGCGGGCGCCGCCATTGTAGCAGAACTCCTGCTGTTAGCGCTCCATTGACTCCCATTCATTTTCACGTCACTTTGACAGCGAATAACTTTACATCTGAGGCGTCCAAAGACTTAATTTGTCCATTATTTATTTCTAAAGAAACACGACAATGTATAAAAGGCTCCACTACTTTGTATCTTACGTTATGGCCCCGTAGAAGCTGTTTTTGGTAAAAATAGGCTAACGATTACATCATAACCACGCTTTCTGTCGCACAATAGAGGCATTACCGTATAGACAGGAGGAGAAGCTCAAGGCAATCTTTTACTGTCTATGAGGCAATCGGGGGGAAATTGAGGCATAAAGTCAAGGGAGAAGCCCATAGATAGAGAGTCCATAAAAGCAACGGGATAAAATATTTCGATGAATTTTTCAAGATTGTGATTCAGATTTGTCTTCTTGCCACAGCTACTAGAAGATTTACAACTGTCAGCCTGTCGTCACGCTCAGTTTGAGCCTGCGCAGTCGCTCAGCCATCAGACAGGAAGTGAAATAATCGGGCTTCAGTCTTCTCCGTTGAAATCAATGGGGTCGCTGTGTCCATTTCTTTTACTGTCTATGGTATCTTTGCTTTGCTTTGCGTCTTGCTAGCGTCTACATCACGGCTCTCAGCCCGCCCTCTGTTCGTTGATTGGCCGGCTGTTTTCAGGCCGGAGGAAAACTGAGAGACATGTCGATGTCTCAGACTGAATACAGAAGCGAACTAAAGTAACATGAGCAGTTTAATGCTCAAAGTGAAATTATACTGAAGTCATTCAACATTTTTACAAAATACCACCTGGTATTGATAGACCACACTTGTTAAACCATCATCTTTTAAAATGATGTTTTTCTGAAAAATGTTACTGTGGTGAGGGGGGCGTGGTTCTCGCAGGGTCTGTAGTGAGAGACGAGTCAATGAGCTGTGCGGTGAGTAAGTAGGTCAAGTGCAGATGATGAACACCTGTGTCTGATTGCAGTGATTGGCGTGGGGAGACTGATAAAAGCACACAGTAGGAGAATGCTGGAGAGAGAGAAGGGACTTGAACTCGTGCGAGAGCTGTTCAACTGAGAAGCTTGAGACTGACCTGTATCGACGTGGAGAGAGTTTTTGTGGACTGTAGTGTGTTGTGCTGTAGTCACGCTATGGTGAATGCCCCACTGTTTTTATACTACAAACAGAGTTTTAATTTGGAACCTGAAAACTAGTGTTTGTATAAAAAGTTTCACCAAAAGATCCGCATGTCTTTGAACAAATCTCTAAACATAAACAAAACGAAAACATAACCTAAATGTTTTTATGTAAATTAATACTTTTCGAACATTTTACATTATATGCAGACCTTTTAGATTAATACATGTCCATTATGTCATGGTAAACTTTCCTGTAGTTTCCATGTTCACCACACGATGGCGCATCACACACAGGTTCAGTGTAACGAATAATGTGAAAATATATTTATAAAAATATTTTATAGGAGTTCACTTGTCTCATATATATTTTTAAACATACATAGCTCAATGACATAATGGATGTTTAAAAAGAAAGTTAAAGTGAAAATAAAAGCAACTATGCTATATATTTAGATTAAACCAATATGGGACTAATTATGAAATCACAGCTAGGAAAAAAAATGACTTTATATTTTATTATTATTATTATTATTATTTATTTTATTATTTATATTTAAGGCTTAAATCATTTTTCAGAATCGGAATCAGAAAGAGAACAAGTGATCTGTGCACGTCATCAATGCACGACAATAGGCAAGAAACTGCATCATGTTGTGAAGTTGTCTCAAGAGTTTTTGTGTTATTCAGATGAGAAATGGAGAAATGGACTGGATGGATTTGTAAAGTCCATGTGTCACTGTGTCTGATTTGTTTTCTCTCTAAGATTTCTCTCTAAAAGCACAGCACTTATTGCCATGATTACTGTTGTTAGTTCTGGGCAAGAACAGCTTGTCAATGTCTTGCTATGAAAGTGTCATTAACAAACAAACAAAAAAATCAGTCATTTCTACATTAAAACTAATTTGACATGTCAATAGAAATGGTTAGAGCTACAGCAGAACTGAATTCTATCATTACACACAGAAGAGCTGTTGCGTGTGCAAATCTCACAACTATTCTCTTGTTAACTTGACTAGATCATTCATTGGATCATCAGTCCAGTCCAGCGATGCAGAATATTTCTGGTCAAGCTTTAGATAACTGCGGGTGCAGTGACACAATCACCTAAGAGGAGAACATTAATGAAAGCAAAAGATAAGTAACTGTGTAAAAAATGTTTTAATATGTATAACTGTTGCATATGCTAAAAATCGTATTCAATATTCAAACTGAAAGAAAAAAATACCCTGAAAAAGACACCAACTATCACAGCATGACTGTTTATATATGTAACAAAGATAATAAAGAATGTTTACAGTGTAAAACCTTCTCATTTGAAAAACAGATATAACAGATGGACATTATAAATGATTTGAACAAGCTTTTCTTTCTCTAGTCTTTCATCCTCTAAATTTGAAAGCAGAGACAGACTTCATTTATAGCTTTGTGAGGAATACAGTACAACCGAAAAAGGAATTTTACTTTCTTCACTTTTTGGATGTTTCAGCAGAATCAGACCATGAATTATCAATACCGCTTTTTAAACAAAATAGTTTCAAAACCTCTGCTATTACTGAGATATCTTAGTGAAGATCATACATTGGGATAATAGAATGAAAGTTGAAACAAAACGTTTATTTAAAAAAACGATTGACGAAATTTATAATCCCCTTTGCTAGTTTCTGAAGGAAACCATTGTTTTTCTCAGCTTGAATTCTTGCCATTTCCACTTGATTCTTTGCTAATTGTTCTCGCATTTTCTTTAGTTCTTCCCCTTGAAATTGGTTCTTTAGATCCTCTAATTCCCTCTTTCGTTGTTCTTCGATCTCTTTCAGGATCCGTTGTTGCTCTTCCTCAATCGCTCTCTCTGCCTCCTGAAGCATGGCGTTCGTGTAATATTCTCCACCGTTATCAATAACCATTTCATCAATCTTGTGCAGCAGCTCCATAACCTGTCCTGAATCCTTATTCTTATTATCAATCGCAAAATATTGTCCTCCGCATCTCTTGACAAATGCTCGTAATTCTGGACTGTCGCGCACAAATGTTTTAATGTCCAGGCCTTCAAGTTGATCTGCATGAGTGAACAGCACCATGGCGTAATCTAATGCCTTTTTACCAAATAATGTTTCAATGTATTCTATTGCTTTAGCATTTTCTTCTGTGTATCTTTCCAGTTTAACAACAATAAGAAAGGCATGTGGACCAGGAGCAGAATAAGAAATACACATCTTTATTTCTTTCTCTACCACTTCTTTACTCAAACTTGTGTCAAAAAGACCAGGAGTGTCAATAATTGAAATTTTTCTTCCATTAATAATCCTAGATTTCTTTGAAGAGTCTCGGGTTACAGATGAAGGTGAAAAATGTGATTTGAAGAGTTGTTCTCCCAGGATGGTGTTTCCAGTGGCACTCTTCCCAACGCCGGTCTTTCCAACCAGGACAATCCGGAGCTCACTGCGTTCTGCTCAACACAAATCACCATTCAAGGCTCTCTGTTATTCATGACAGACAAAATCATTTCATTTGAAATGAAAGCTATGTTTTGTTTATGCATACAAAGCACAAAAGTTTGAAACAACCACCAATAGAGGATAGAATAATGATTTTTACCAATCCCATTTTCTTCGAGAACACAATGATTGAGGGAAGTTTTGGTCTCAGTCGTACAAATCTGCAAATAAATATATACACACACACAATGTTGGCTGTTGTTATGAACAGTATATTTTGTGTTTATGTATATGGCCTTGGTGTTTTTTTGTTGTATCTGTCACCATATAAAAATAAAAATCATAAGTGTGTGGTGTGTATAATGCTTGAACTGCAACATATTCATGTAACAGGAATGACAGGAATATTCCCTCTGTGCATTGAGGCTTTTCATATTTAAAAACTGACAGAAAGACTGTGATTGTTGGTTGAATCAACCGTAGCAATAGTTCTCTTAGTCCTAATAATATTTCAGTCTATTCTGAACATACAGAGCAACAGCCAAACAATATGCAATTATATTTTCATAGTGATAATTACCTGTAAACCAATTGCAACAGCATTGCAGAAAGACACAAACCAGGTTATGGATACAACCAGTTTCATTTTAGCTGTAGTTTGAGATTTGGATGTTAAAAAGATGTAAATATAATATCATTTATTTATTAATGTAATACATATAAAGCATTATTGACAGTTTATTTATAAAACTGTGTAATGCTAATTGAATTTTTTCATGTTAATAGGCAATTCTGTAAGTTTAATCCTACCTTTCAGTGCAGATGTGTTGATCAGAAAATATCTTTTCAGATTTGTTTAGTTTTAGTTTCATCTGTTATTTATATCAGTTCTCTGTGAAGGGGAGGAGCCTGATGACGACATGCTTAAAGACTCGGGTTTAAATATCACTGTAGGCGATCTGTAACATATGTTGCCTTAATCAAAAACGTTCATTTACTTCAGAATTGTGTGATACTATCTCAAAGTGACAGATAATAAACAGATAAATAATAAATTGTATTTACCTGTGAAAACAAATCTGGAAAGAGACGTGGGGATTGAGAGAATGAGATGTTCTTTGTGTATTGCAATAAATTATTAATGGAACATATAAAAGTAAATCGGGAGAACAGACATGAAACAATAAGACAACAAATGAGAGCAGCAAAGCACAACGTAAATATGTAAACCAGAGCTTTATAACACACTCCATTCAGATCCTTTGCTCTAATGTAAATTACTGACATTACCCTTTATCATGACACTGCCGACTTTGTACAGTAAGTTTGTAGTAATGGCAATGGTTATGAAATAAAAAACGCAGTATGATAACTTCTGTGCTTGTCTGAAGATGTGAGTTACATTTAGTGAAGATTGACGTCAAAACATCATGAGAACTGATGGAGCCAAAAGAACAAATATTAGTAGTAAAAACAAGTGCTGGTATCATGAGCACATTCACTCACACAGGAACCTGAACCTTCATTTGCATCTGTTTGATTCATCGCTCATGACCACAGATTTGTTTAACGTTTGTTTAAAATGACCTGCTGTGCAGATGCTGTGGCTGCTTATCCTGAAACATCCTCAGGTTTGGGAACCGAAGCCCAAGTACGTCGTAAACCTGCTTTCCGGAAAACCCCCTGAAGAGTGTGTGAAGATTCAAACAAACACTATACAGAAACCTGCATGAAACTACAGATACTTCTTCTAAAGTGTGTGTTTGTGTGCAGGACTGACTGACTGAAGGTGGAGGAGCGAATACACAAACTTTCCTTTCTGACATCAGAGTATCTACACACACTGTACACATTTACCCTAAAGCTACACTTTGGGTGCGTCTCAAACAGAAGGCTGAGACCTAGTTATGCTGCATATCTCGGCTGCCACGCCATCAAGGGTTGTTGAAGACCGTCTCAATTTGATTTGATTTGAAGAATGCGAAACAGAACTGATGTAAAACGAGTCGACACTGAGCTCGACTGTGTTTATTATGGAAGGTAAGACACAAATAATGTCATGACATCATGACTTTGCGTAAATATACACGCCACTTTCAAGTCAAGTGGCGTGTTATCTACGCATTTTCAGCTATCCGCGTGTATGTCCACGCCGAAACGAACCGTCATCTTTTGCGTGTATGTCTACGCCGTTAAATGTCCGAGAGAAACGAAATAAAATGTAGGCTATATCTACATCTGGGGAGTGATATTTTTTTCCTAGGATGGTAGGGGAAGACTCATAAATGGTATTAACCCCAGTGACGGGTAGGTTTAGGGACGGGGTTGGGGTAGGCAGGGGCGTTTCCAGCATTGAAGGACATCCGGGGCTTAGCCCAGACCATTTTGTGTAAATACAGGGATCACTCGAAGAGGTTTTTAGGGGCCAAGCACCGAAGGTGCGGAGGCACCTATTGTATCTGTTCCGGTTCTTATTAGGGGCCAAGGACCACTAAGTGGCAAAAAGACTGAGCGGCAGCATTTGTTTTCAGCGTGAATGCCGTGAAAAACACACAAAACACATCTAAAACGGCAAAGAGCTTTTCGATTGACTGTACAACTAGATTTGACCAGAAATCTGAGGTACTGTATATTTTTATAGACTGCAAAAAGCTACAGAACAGACTATATTCTGCATAATTGGATGTTTTTAAATAAACACTGACAAAAAACTATACAAGTTTTAGGGCTGGACGATATGATGATATACAGTATAACATTAATGTAAGTGATCACTCGGATTTAGACCTATCTATATCTATATGCATTCCCTCTATACATGGATGACTTTAGTCTACGTTCATTGACACACCATGGCATCGAACTGTATATAATTCTCAATGTACATCTGTCAAAAACTTTTCATTAGGAGCATTGGGATAAACAATGTTTCATTTTTATCTTTCTCCAAAGTAAAATGACTGATTAATTGTTACCAGTTTCCATGTCTGATCCTGGCACAGCTACTGCTGCTGCTGGCTCCTCCCCAGTCTGCAGCTCATCTTTGCTACCCTCTACAAAACCATTTAATCAAATCAAAGTGTATATTTACTACAAACTACAAACACAAAACAAGTCACACATACATTTTATGTTAATGCTTATTGGTTATCCTTAGAGAAAACAACAACCGGATAAACATGGAAAGTATTCAGTGCAGTGGGATAAAACTAATGTTTCTGGCTACCCTTACGAAAAAGAAGTATACTTCAAGTTCATTTTATGAAGAAGTATTATTCGTTTAAATGTATTATAAGTGTAAGAGTAGTAAACTTTAAGTACATAACTAGGTTTCTCATTTGTAATGCATCTGTACTAAAAGTGAACTTATACGTATACTAGTAGTTTACTATTTTAATACAATTAGTATTTTTTTAGTTTATGAAAGTACACACTGAAATGCACTGTCAGTAAACTACTAGTTTATACTGCAAGTATACTTGCAAGTTTTCTTAAAGTGAACATAAACTTCCAAAAGAATCCAATTGCAGCATATTTAATCAAAATAACAGAGAAACAAGGAACACAGGAACACTAAAGCAAGGACAACGACCGACAAACCACAACTGAAACACAGAGGTATAAAAAGACAGGCAAACAAGCTAAACAAGATAACAAGGGGGCGTGGCTAATTAGAAACACATGGGGAGACTAATCAACAAAACAGGGAACAGCTGAAACATGAAAGGACAGGGGAACACATGACAGACAAGAACAAGATACCCAACCACAACACCCACATCGTGACATAGCCCCCCCCCTATGGGCGGCTCCCGACGCCCCTCGAAACAAAACACTAAAGTTCAGGAGGGTGGTGAAGTGGAGGCGGTCCTGGGGGAGGGACGGAGGGCCAGGCCCGTGCAGGGAACAGAACCAGGGCCCTGCAATGGCGGGCATGGGCCATGGAATGTGGGCGGAGCATGACGCGCAGGCGGTGGCCAGGGCGGAGACGACCCCTCGGGCGGCCAGGGCGGAGACGACCCCTCGGGCGGCCAGGGCGGAGACGACCCCTCGGGCGGCCAGGGCGGAGACGACCCCTCGGGCGGCCAGGGCGGAGCAGACACCGGCTCAGGAACAGCAGACACCGGCTCAGGAACAGCAGACACCGGCTCAGGAACAGCAGACACCGGCTCAGGAACAGCAGACAACACACACACTGGCTCGGGAGCAGACAGCACACACACTGGCTCGGGAGCAGACAGCACACACACTGGCTCGGGAGCAGACAGCACACACACTGGCTCGGGAGCAGACAACACACACACTGGCTCGGGAGCAGACAACACACACACTGGCTCGGGAGCAGACAACACACACACTGGCTCGGGAGCAGACAACACACACACTGGCTCGGGAGCAGACAACACACACACTGGCTCAGGAACAGCAGACAACACACACACTGGCTCGGGAACTGGCTCGGGAACAGACAACACACACACTGGCTCGGGAGCAGACAGCACACACACTGGCTCGGGAGCAGACAGCACACACACTGGCTCGGGAGCAGACAGCACACACACTGGCTCGGGAGCAGACAACAGACACCGGCTCAGGAACGGGAACAGACACCGGCTCAGGAACGGGAACAGACACCGGCTCAGCAGCCCCTAGAACAGTAGCGGCCACAAGGACATACACAAACATTGACTCAGGAATATCAGACACCGGCTCAGGAACAGACAACACACACACTGGCTCCGGAACTGGCTCGGGAACAGACAACTCACACACTGGCTCGGGAGCTGACAACACACACACTGGCTCGGGCTCAGGAACAGACAACCCACACACTGGCTCGGGAGCAGACAACACACACACTGGCTCGAGAGCAGACAACACACACACTGGCTCGGGAGCAGACAACACACACACTGGCTCGGGAGCAGACAACACACACACTGGCTCGGGAGCAGACAACACACACACTGGCTCGGGAGCAGACAACACACACACTGGCTCGGGAACAGACACCGGCTCAGGAACGGGAACAGACACCGGCTCAGCAGCCACTAGAACAATAGCGGCCACAAGGACAGACACAAACACAGAAACAAACATTGACTCAGGAATATCAGACACCGGCTCAGGAACAGACAACACACACACTGGCTCGGGAACTGGCTCAGGAACTAGCTCGGGAACAGACAATTCACACACTGACTCGGGAGCAGACAACACACACACTGGCTCGGGAGCAGACAGCACACACACTGGCTCGGGAGCAGACAGCACACACACTGGCTCGGGAGCAGACAGCACACACACTGGCTCGGGAGCAGACAGCACACACACTGGCCCGGGAGCAGACAGCACACACACTGGCCCGGGAGCAGACAGCACACACACTGGCCCGGGAGCAGACAGCACACACACTGGCCCGGGAGCAGACAGCACACACACTGGCCCGGGAGCAGACAGCACACACACTGGCTCGGGAACTGACTCGGGAACAGACAACACACACATTGGCTCGGGAACAGACAACACACACCCTGGCTCGGGAGCAGACACCGGCTCAGGAACGGGAACCGACACCGGCTCAGCAGCCACTAGAACAGTAGCGGCCACAAGGACAGACACAAACACAGAAACAAACATTGACTCAGGCATATCAGACACTGGCTCTGGAACAGGAACAGACTCTGGCTCGGAAACGACCATCTTGTCCGTAGACACTGGCTCGGAGGCGGCCATCTTGTCCGTAGACACTGGCTCGGAGGCGGCCATCTTGTCCGTAGACACTGGCTCGGAGGCGGCCATCCTGTCCGTAGACACTGGCTCGGAGGCGGCCATCCTGTCCGTAGACACTGGCTCGGAGGCGGCCATCCTGTCCGTAGACACTGGCTCGGAGGCGGCCATCCTGTCCGTAGACACTGGCTCGGAGGCGGCCATCCTGTCCGTAGACACTGGCTCGGAGGCGGCCATCCTGTCCGTAGACACTGGCTCGGAGGCGGCCATCCTGTCCGTAGACACTGGCTCGGAGGCGGCCATCCTGTCCGTAGACACTGGCTCGGAGGCGGCCATCCTGTCCGTAGACACTGGCTCGGAGGCGGCCATCCTGTCCGTAGACACTGGCTCGGAGGCGGCCATCCTGTCCGTAGACACTGGCTCGGAGGCGGCCATCCTGTCCGTAGACACTTGTCCGTAGACACTGGCTCGGTAGAAGAGATGTGAAGCGTCTCTGACATGGCAGACGTGACGTGAATAGGCTCTGACTGGGCAGACGTGACGTGAACCGTCTCTGGATGGGCAGGAGTGACGTGAACCGTCTCTGGATCGGCAGAAGTGACGTGAACAGTCTCTGGCTCGGCAGACGTGACGTGAACAGTCTCTGACTGGGCAGAAGTGACGTGAACAGTCTCTGGATCGGCAGAAGTGACGTGAACAGTCTCTGGATCGGCAGAAGTGACGTGAACAGTCTCTGGATCGGCAGACGTGACGTGAACAGTCTCTGGCTCGGCAGACGTGACGTGAACAGTCTCTGGCTCGGCAGACGTGACGTGAACAGTCTCTGGCTCGGCAGACGTGACGTGAACAGTCTCTGGCTCGGCAGACGTGACGTGAACAGTCTCTGGCTCGGCAGACGTGACGTGAACAGTCTCTGGCTCGGCAGACGTGACGTGAACAGTCTCTGGCTCGGCCGGGACCAGCGGCGAGGACTCTGGGCTGACAGGAAGTACAGGGAGGACTTCCAGGTATTGCGGGACGCGGGAAGTCCTCTTCTTCCTCCGTCTCCGAGAGCGAGAGGGCGCTGGACTGGACGGGACCAGCGGTGAGGGCGCTGGACTGGACGGGACCAGCGGCGAGGGCTCTGTGCTGGACGGCGTCAGCGGCGAGGGCTCTGGGCTGGAGGGCGTCAGCGGCGAGGGCTCTGGCTTTTGCTCGAAGACTGGCTCTGGCTGGACGTGGCTGACGTGAAGCTCTGGCTGGACGTGGCGGACGCGAAGCTCTAGCTGGACGTGGTTGGCACACTGGCTCGAGAGCAGACAACACACACACTGGCTCGGGAGCAGACAACACACACACTGGCTCGGGAGCAGACAACAAACACACTGGCTCGGGAACAGACACCGGCCATCCTGTCCGTAGACACTGGCTCGGAGGCGGCCATCTTGTCCGTAGACACTGGCTCGGAGGCGGCCATCTTGTCCGTAGACACTGGCTCGGAGGCGGCCATCCTGTCCGTAGACACTGGCTCGGAGGCGGCCATCCTGTCCGTAGACACTGGCTCGGAGGCGGCCATCCTGTCCGTAGACACTGGCTCGGAGGCGGCCATCCTGTCCGTAGACACTGGCTCGGAGGCGGCCATCCTGTCCGTAGACACTGGCTCGGAGGCGGCCATCCTGTCCGTAGACACTGGCTCGGAGGCGGCCATCCTGTCCGTAGACACTTGTCCGTAGACACTGGCTCGGTAGAAGAGATGTGAAGCGTCTCTGACATGGCAGACGTGACGTGAATAGGCTCTGACTGGGCAGACGTGACGTGAACCGTCTCTGGATGGGCAGGAGTGACGTGAACCGTCTCTGGATCGGCAGAAGTTACGTGAACAGTCTCTGGCTCGGCAGACGTGACGTGAACAGTCTCTGACTGGGCAGAAGTGACGTGAACAGTCTCTGGATCGGCAGAAGTGACGTGAACAGTCTCTGGATCGGCAGACGTGACGTGAACAGTCTCTGGCTCGGCAGACGTGACGTGAACAGTCTCTGGCTCGGCAGACGTGACGTGAACAGTCTCTGGCTCGGCAGACGTGACGTGAACAGTCTCTGGCTCGGCAGACGTGACGTGAACAGTCTCTGGCTCGGCAGACGTGACGTGAACAGTCTCTGGCTCGGCAGACGTGACGTGAACAGTCTCTGGCTCGGCCGGGACCAGCGGCGAGGACTCTGGGCTGACAGGAAGTACAGGGAGGACTTCCAGGTATTGCGGGACGCGGGAAGTCCTCCTCTTCCTCCGTCTCCGAGAGCGAGAGGGCGCTGGACTGGACGGGACCAGCGGTGAGGGCGCTGGACTGGACGGGACCAGCGGCGAGGGCTCTGTGCTGGACGGCGTCAGCGGCGAGGGCTCTGGGCTGGAGGGCGTCAGCGGCGAGGGCTCTGGCTTTTGCTCGAAGACTGGCTCTGGCTGGACGTGGCTGACGTGAAGCTCTGGCTGGACGTGGCGGACGCGAAGCTCTAGCTGGACGTGGTTGACGTGAGGCTCTGGCTGGACGTGGCTGACGTGAATCTCTGGGCGGGACGGGACCAGTGGCGAATGGGGCCCTGGGCTGGACATCACCAACCCAGGGTCGAAAAATGGCCAGCGTGGAGAGTGGTGTCGGGGCTCCTCTCGACCACCTCCTCTACTGAGGCCTCCACGTGTCCCACGGAACTTGACCAACCGGGTCCCCTCAAAAGAGTGGCCTCTCCTCCGCTCGGTGGCTGGAGATGAGACACTGGCAAATATGCTGCTGGATTCAGTGTGGTCGGTCGTTCTCTCATGCTGCCGGAAGGACGAAGCAGAGAGAGAATCCAATTGCAGCATATTTAATCAAAATAACAGAGAAACAAGGAACACAGGAACACTAAAGCAAGGACAACGACCGACAAACCACAACTGAAACACAGAGGTATAAAAAGACAGGCAAACAAGCTAAACAAGATAACAAGGGGGCGTGGCTAATTAGAAACACATGGGGAGACTAATCAACAAAACAGGGAACAGCTGAAACATGAAAGGACAGGGGAACACATGACAGACAAGAACAAGATACCCAAACACAACACCCACATCGTGACACTTACACTTGTTATAGTTCAGTATTTATGTATTATTTTTGCTCTTGCAGTATACTATTATGTTCAAATGTAGATTTTTTTTATTAAAAAATACCTTTAACTGTACTTTAATTTTAAAGACATTTCATTAGCTTCATGCATTCTTTATTATCAACACTTGAATGTTGGTAAGTTTCATAAAGAAAGGCAACATTAGAATTGGAATTTAAAGGATTAAATAAAATGATGCAGACAAAATTAAAATGAGGCACACTCCTTATGACTTGCGTGACGCGGGACAACAAAGCTTCACATTCTTCACAGCTTCACAAAATGCAGGACAGGTGGGGGGACTTTGATAATATTAAGCGGATTTTTGATTTACGTTTAATGTTTGATGATGATCACGTTATTTTATATTTGAGAGAGTGAGCAATCTTCTATCACTTGTTTCAGCTTCTTCTCCTGTGTTTTTATCCGGAAGAGATTCTGTACTAGAAAATACCAGTAGGCCTAATTGCTAACGTTATAATGTTAGCCTATGGTAATAACTAGCTAGTTAAACAAATAGGCCTACAGTGAAAGCCAGCCAGATGATGATCTATCTTCAGACTTTACGGATAAAAAAACGGAATTCTTACCCACTGACTTCTTTCCGAAAAATCCCCAAAGTCTCGTTTGCTTCATTTTTCTTTAATTTTTTCTTTCCCGTTCGCTGACTGTGTCAGTTGTTAACTCGCGCTCTTGCGGTTGACTGTGCTAGCTCCTCCTCTACCTGCTGCTGCTGCATATTTAACAGAGAGGAAGAAACGGAGTAGCCCATAGGCTACCGACAGGAAAGAAATGTATTCTATAGGCTAGATTAATTTTAAGATCTATTTTTTACAGGTTGTATGCATGCAAAGCCAAAGCGCAATGAAATAAAGCAACTTATGATTTCGGGCGTTTACAAAGGCAATTGTTTGTCCAGTTTCATATTTGCTCAGTGACAGTCCTCATTACATTCGGGGCTTGACTCAAAACATTCGGGGCTAAAGCCCCTGCAAAATCGGCTGGGGACGCCCCTGGGGGTAGGTCATAAATTTATATATACAGTAATGTAACGTTAAGTCAACGGCGTTGATAAACATGCTGAAAAGCGATTATGCGTGTTGATAGCACGCCAAAAATGGAAATACGAATTGGCGTGTCATACATACGCCATTTCATGAGATCAGTCTGCAAAAACAAACAACATCACTGACATCCAAATATCAGAACACCTGAACATCATCTTCATCATCATCATCATCATCATCAGTCTGTTCAATCCTGAACTCTTTTAGTCTCATCTGATCACACACACATACACACACACACACACACAGTGTCTTTCTCAGAGTCTCCTGATTTTGCTCTGCTGAAAAACTTCACTGATAACAGTTTCACACCATGAACATTTTATCTTCATCTTCATCTTCACCACACACAGGCTCGAGTCACACAATATTTTGCTGCTCACATATTTAAGACTGCCAAAATTCTGTATTTCTACTGTACATTTAATTCATCATATTTATTTAGGATTTATGTATATTTTTACTTTCCTGTATATTTTGACATTTCCCATATTCTGTATTTCTCTGTATATTTTTGTATCCAACTATATTATTTATTTTATATTTATTATTAATCTTTCCTCTGATTTTATCCAACAAACAGTGGAAGATAAAGTAGAGCATTTGTACAGCAAAGATAAAACTAGACTTGGTATGAACAGAAATCTGCTGTTGCATTTTTAATTGTTCAGTATAATTTATCTGGACAGTTTACATATTTAGTTATTCATAGTTATATTTTCAAATTGATACAATTAACAAGCAAGTAATATTAACTTCAAATTCACTTACCAGTCATATAATTATCATCATAGAAATATCATCTTACAGTTGCTTTTTATTAAGGAAAAAGTATTGTGTTATTATTTGTATTGGGTTTATGACCAATCATGACATCCATCCATCCATACATCCATCTTCTTCCGCTAATCCGGGGCCGGGTCGCGGGGGCAGCAATCTTAGCAGAGATGCCCAGACTTCCCTCTCCCTAGACACTTCCTCCAGCTCTTCGGGGGGGACACCAAGGCGTTCCCAGGCCAGCCGGGAGACAGAATCCCTCCAGCGTTTCCTAGGTCTTCCCGGGGGTCTCCTCCCAGTGGAATGCGCCCGGAACACCTTCCCGGGAAGGCGTCCAGAAGGCATCCGAAACAGATGCCTGAGCCACCTCAGCTGACGCCTCTCGATGTGGAGGAGCAGCGGCTCTACTCTGAGCTCCTCCCGAGTGACCAAGCTCCTCACCCTATCTCTAAGGGATCGCCCAGCCACCCTGCGGAGAAAACTCATTTCGGCCGCCTGTATCCAGGATCTTGTCCTTTCGGTCATGACCCAAAGCTCATGACCATAGGGTGAGAGTAGGAACGTAGAATGACCGGTAAATTGAGACCACGACAGACCGGTACATCGATCGTATTACTGCAGAAGCTGCACCGATGCGTCTGTCAATCTCCCGTTCCATCCTTCCCTCACTCGTGAACAAAACCCCAAGATACTTAAACTCCTCCATTTGAGGCAGGAACTCTCCACCAACCTGAAGTGGGCAAGCCACCCTTTTCGGACTGAGAACCATGGCCTCAGATTTGGAGGCGCTGATTCTCATCCCAGCCGCTTCACACTCGGCTGCAAACAGTCTCCCAGTGCATGCTGAAGGACCTGATCTGAAGGGGCAAGCACAACAACATCATCCGCAAAAAGCAAAGATGAAATCGTGTTGTCCCCAAACCTGACACCCTCCGGCCCCCGGCTGCGCATAGAAATTCAGTCCATAAAAATTTTGAACAGAACCGGGCAAAGGGCAGCCCTGCCGGAGTCCAACATGCACTTGGAACAAGTCTGACTTACTGCCGGCAATGCGAACCAAGCTCCTGCTCCGGTCGTACAGGGACCGGACAGCCCTTAGCAAAGGACCCCGGACCCCATACTCCCGGAGCACCCTCCACAGGGTGTCGCGAGGGACACAGTCGAATGCCTTCTCCAAATCCACAAAGCACATGTGGATTGGTTGGGCAAACTCCCATGATCTCTCTAGCACCCTGGAGAGGGTATAGAGCTTGTCCAGTGTTCAACGGCCTGGACGAAAACCGCACTGTTCCTCCTCAACCTGATGTTCTACTATCGGCCGTATTCTCCGCTTCAGTACCCTGGCATAGACTTTCCCAGGGAGGCTGAGAAGTGTTATCCCCCTGTAGCTGGAACACACCCTCCGGTCCCCCTTCTTAAAAAGAGGGACCACCACCCCTGTCTGCCATCCCAGAGGTACTGTCCCCGACCGCAACGCAATGCTGCAGAGGCGTGTCAGCCAAGACAGCGCCACAACATCCAGAGACTTGAGGTACTCAGGGCGGACCTAATCCACCCCCGGTGCCTTGCCACCAAAGAAGTTTCTTGACTACCTTATGACTTCATCTTGGGTGATGGACGAGTCCATCTCTGAGCCCTCAGCCTCTGCTTCCTAAATGGAAGACGTGACGGCGGGATTGAGGAGATCCTTGAAGTATTCCTTCCACTGCCCGACGCCATCCCCAGTTGAGGTCAACAGCTCTCCTGAGGCACCGGACGGTTTGCCAGAATCTCTTCGAGGCCAGCCGGTAGTCCTTCTCCATGGCCTCACCGAACTCCTCCCAGGCCCGAGTTTTTGCCTCCACTCCGCTTGGCCTGTCGGTACCCGTCAGCTGCCTCAGGAGTCCCACAAGCCAGCTAGGCCCGATAGGACTCCTTCTTCCGCTTGATGGCATCCCTTACTTCCGGTGTCCACCACCGGGTTCGGGGATTGCCGCCTCGACAGGCACCAAAGACCTTACGGCCATAGCTCCGAGCGGCCGCATCGACAATGGAGGTGGAGAACATGGTCCACTCAGACTCAATATTTCCAGCCTCCCTCGGGATCCGGTCGAAGCTCCGCCGGAGGTAGGAGTTCAAGATCTCTCTGACAGGAGACTCGGCCAAACGTTCCCAGCAGACCCTCACAGTACGCTTGGGTCTGCCGAGTCTGTACACCTTCCTTTTCTGCCATCGGATCCAACTCAACACCAGGTGGTGATCAGTTGACAGCTCCGCCCCTCTCTTCACCTGAGTGTCCAAGACATACGGGAGGTCGGATGAAACGACCACAAAGTCGATCATCGACCTACGGCCTAGGGTGTCCTGATGCCACGTGCACTGATGGACACCCTTATGCTTGTCCTTATGCCGCCTCTCACCATGGGCAACTCCAGAGTGGTGAAGAGTCCATCCTCTCTCAAGGAGTGTGGTTCCAGAGCCCAAGCCGTGTGTAGAGGTGATCCCGACTATCTCTAGTCGGAACCGCTCAACCTCACGCAGAATCTCAGCCTCCTTTCCAGCCAGCGAGGTGACGTTCCACGTCCCTACAGCTAGTTTCCGTGTCCAGGGATCGGGTTGTCGAGGCCCCTGCCTTCGACTGCTGTCTGATCCTCTAAGCACTGGCCCCTTACGGTCCCTCCTGCAGGTGGTGAGCCCATGGGAAGGCGGCCCTACGTCGCTCCTGAGCTCCTGAGCCCGGCTGGACCCCGTGGGGGGAGGCCCGGCCACCAGGCGCTCGCATACGAGCCCCGACCCCGAGCCTGGCTCCAGGGTGAGGCCCCAGCTGCACCATGCCGGGTGACTTCACGGTCCTTGATTTAGGATCCACCATAAGGGGTTTTTGAACCGCTGAGTCTGACCCGTCGCCTAGAACCTGTTTGCCTTGGGAGACCCTACCAGGGGCATATAGACCCAGACAGCATAGCTCCTAGGGTCATTCGTGTACTCAAACCCCTCCACCACGTTAAGGTGGCAGTTCAAAGAGGAGAATCATAACATATTTCAAATATTCTTCAATTAGGAGTTTATGGAGATTTGCATGAAGCATCTGCTGACAGATGAATCCATAAATAATTATACATTATATTTTATTACTTAAGTCCCACTGACAGTCAGTCAGTCTGAACAGTATACATCCTTTACAAATAATAATACACAATACTTTTTCCTTAATAAAAAGCAACTGAAAGACAATATTTCTATGATGATAATTATTTCTGTATGGAAGATATTTTAGAAAATTTCAGAGATGAAAATACAAACTTACAAATTACAAATAGTGGTTAAAGAAGTTTGATTTGACTTTGAGCTTCAGATTAAATAGATCAGTGTCATGTCACGTAACAAGACGAACCTGCTGCTGAACACTTCTTAGACTTTCTTTTGTTTTAGGAAATGCAGTCGATCACGACTTGCATATTTATTAACTGCCATCTGATTGTTTAAAGCACATTTTGTGCTGGATGAACTTAAACGGGTTTTGTAAACTCAGTGGAGGGTGTTGGGTTGATCAATACATATTTCATAACCTTTCATTTCCGTCACACTTTCAGTTAATAACAGAATACGAAACATTATTTATGACCCACAAAAGCAACACACTTGATGTGATAAAAAGGTTTTGATATAGGCCTCTAACTTTATAGATTACAAAATGTTAAAATACAATAGAATTAAATGTATTTAAAACTAAATTTAAGATCAGCTATGAATACAAATGTATGTAATCCTTGAGATATGAGAAACATTATTCAGCCTTTATTATGTCTGTAAAAGTTTAAATAAGAAAAAAGTGTCTGAGAAATACTTGTTTTTTAACCTGTTAATTACTATATTTTTTATAGTTACTATATTACAATATATTTTATATTGTGTTTACACTGAAAACACTATGTATATATTATATATAAGATGATATATAAGTGCATGTGGTTGCTTTAAACAAATGCCTTTTCACACAAACAATTATTTTTAACAATAGTGTTTTTATTTATATTTCTTTTATATATTTGTATTTGAGTACAGTAGATTGTCATTAAGTGTGAGCTTATCACTAATTTGATTATGAACAACATAATTTATTTAAAGAGGTTTATTTGCATTCACTCTTTCTGTTCAGAGTTGATTGAGTTTCAAACACCATGAAAAAAAGTTTTCGAGTGATTTCAGTGCATCTTTTCAGTGTGTTTGTAACGTGCTGGAGAAAGCAGGCGAATGCTAGGATCTATCTGCAGGTTTTTAATGAAATAACACATAGAACAAATAATAAAGAACTCCAGGGACAAAGAAATACAACCACGAGAAGGACCGAACTAGAAGCAACCATACATGTACAACATCTGACAAAGTAACAAGTGAAACACAAGGGCTATAAATACACAGGGACAAACAAGCTTAACTAGGAAATGAGGAAACAAGATACACCTGGGGAGACTAATCAACATGAAAAACTACATAGGACTACAAGACTAAGCACAAGACAGGAAATGACAAAAGTACACACAAGACAGGAATCATGACAGTGTTGTTAATGCATAACATCTAATCAAGTTTGTGCTATGGATGATTTAATGGCGTGATGTGGCCAGTTTCACACTCACTTACACAGATTTGGACAATGCTTCTTCATATGAACAGTAGATTCAGCAAGTGAGTGAAACTCTTCCCGCATGAAGAACTGGTGCGGCTTCTCTGCAGTGTGACTTCTCGTGACCTTTCAGGGATTTCAAGCAGGAGAAATTCTTTCCACAGTGTGAGCACTTTACGGTTTCTCTCCAGAATGAGTTTTCTGGTGCTCTGTAAAGTTGCCGTGTGCAAAAAAAGTCTTTCCACAGGAAAAACAAGAGCGAGGCTTCAGATCAGCGTGAACTTTCAGGCGTCTTCTTAAACTCGACTCCACAGCAAATGTTTTATCACACTGATCACACTTGATGATCTCAGTCCCGAGTGAGAGGTCCAGTGATGTTTGAGAAGCTTCTGGATGTGTAAGTCTTTCCACACTGAGAGATGAGAACGGTTTCTCTCCAGAGTGAGTCCTCATGTGAACATTCATGTGTCCTTTATGAGAAACTCTTCCCACTGATCGCAGCTGAACGCCGTCAGTCCCGAGTGGATCTCATGTGTGCGTTTAAGATCTTCTTAATAAAACTCTTATCACACTGAGAGTGTTTAAAAAAGCCAGTTTTTACAGCTTGTTTTTGTGTCAAATTATTTTCAGTCTGTGAAATTACCCCGTTTCATCTTCATCTGTGAAATAATGAGGTTTGTTTTCTTCTTATAGCTTATGTTTGTCTTCATTCACTTCTATTGGGTCTAAAATCAACATATCATTATTATCAAGATACATTATTATGTAGAGGACAAATGTGAAACAAAAAAGAATGTAAGTTAGCCTCAATTTAGCACAAACTTTGTGACCATTTTGTACGCATATGCTCCAGAAATGTAATCCTTGTGCGTCCTTATGGACATTTTTGTCCTGTTCAGTTTTCATCTGAATTTCAGTTTTCAAAAAATAATTTGTGGGAAGAGTTTCACATAAAGGACACATGAATGTTCACATGAGGACTCACTCTGGAGAGAAACCGTTCTCATCTCTCAGTGTGGAAAGACTTACACATCCAGAAGCTTCTCAAACATCACTGGACCTCTCACTCGGGACTGAGATCATCAAGTGTGATCAGTGTGATAAAACGTTTGCTGTGGAGTCGAGTTTTCTTAAAGAATTTAAAAGAGCACGAGTGTATTGACACCGGTGTGAGGCCTTATATGTGCTTTCACTGTGGAAAGACTTTTTTGCACAGTAATATGAAGAAGATGATCATGTGATATGATGAAGATGATCATGTGATATGATGAAGATGATCAAGTGATATGATGAAGATGATCATGTGATATGATGAAGATGATCATGTGATATGATGAAGATGATCATGTGATATGATGAAGATGATCAAGTGATATGATGAAGATGATCATGTGATATGATGAAGATGATCATGTGATATGATGATGATGATCATGTGATATGATGAAGATGATCATGTGATATGATGAAGATGATCATGTGATATGATGATGATGATCATGTGATATGATGATGATGATCATGTGATATGATGAAGATGATCATGTGATATGATGAAGATGATCATGTGATATGATGAAGATGATCAAGTGATATGATGAAGATGATCATGTGATATGATGAAGATGATCAAGTGATATGATGATGATGATCATGTGATATGATGAAGATGATCATGTGATATGATCATGTGATATGATGATGATGATCATGTGTTATGATGAAGATGATCAAGTGATATGATGAAGATGATCATGTGATATGATGAAGATGATCATGTGATATGATGAAGATGATCAAGTGATATGATGAAGATGATCATGTGATATGATGAAGATGATCATGTGATATGATGAAGATGATCACGTGATATGATGAAGATGATCAAGTGATATGATGAAGATGATCATGTGATATGATGAAGATGATCATGTGATATGATGAAGATGATCATGTGATATGATGAAGATGATCATGTGATATGATGAAGATGATCATGTGATATGATGATGATGATCATGTGATATGATGAAGATGATCATGTGATATGATGAAGATGATCATGTGATATGATGAAGATGATCATGTGATATGATGATGATGATCATGTGATATGATGAAGATGATCATGTGATATGATGTTGATGATCATGTGATATGATGAAGATGATCAAGTGATATGATGAAGATGATCATGTGATATGATGATGATGATCATGTGATATGATGAAGATGATCAAGTGATATGATGAAGATGATCATGTGATATGATGAAGATGATCATGTGATATGATGAAGATGATCAAGTGATATGATGAAGATGATCATGTGATATGATGAAGATGATCATGTGATATGATGAAGATGATCAAGTGATATGATGAAGATGATCATGTGATATGATGAAGATGATCATGTGATATGATGAAGATGACCATGTGATATGATGAAGATGATCATGTGATATGATGAAGATGACCAAGTGATATGATGAAGATGATCATGTGATATGATGAAGATGATCATGTGATATGATGAAGATGATCATGTGATATGATGAAGATGACCAAGTGATATGATGAAGATGATCATGTGATATGATGATGATGATCATGTGATATGATGAAGATGACAATGTGATATGATGAAGATGATCATGTGATATGATGATGATGATCATGTGATATGATGATGATGATCAAGTGATATGATGAAGATGATCATGTGATATGATGATGATGATCATGTGATATGATGAAGATGATCAAGTGATATGATGAAGATGATCATGTGATATGATGATGATGATCATGTGATATGATGAAGATGATCATGTGATATGATGATGATGATCATGTGATATGATGAAGATGATCAAGTGATATGATGAAGATGATCATGTGATATGATGATGATGATGATCATGTGATATGATGAAGATGATCATGTGATATGATGATGATGATGATCATGTGATATGATGATGAAGATGATCATGTGATATGATGAAGATGATCACGTGATATGATGATGATGATCATGTGAAATGATGAAGATGATCATGTGATATGATGAAGATGATCACGTGATATGATGATGATGATCATGTGAAATGATGAAGATGACCATGTGATATGATGAAGATGATCATGTGATATGATGAAGATGATCATGTGATATGATGAAGATGATCAAGTGATATGATGAAGATGATCACGTGATATGATGAAGATGATCATGTGATATGATGATGATGATGATCATGTGATATGATGACGATGATCATGTGATATGATGATGATGATGATGATCATGTGATATGATGATTATCATGTGATATGATGAAGATGATCATGTGATATGATGAAGATGATCACGTGATATGATGATGATGATCATGCGATATGATGAAGATGACCATGTGATATGATGAAGATGATCATGTGATATGATGAAGATGATCATGTGATATGATGATGATGATCATGTGATATGATGAAGATGACAATGTGATATGATGAAGATGATCAAGTGATATGATGAAGATGATCATGTGATATGATGATGATGATGATCATGTGATATGATGATGATGATGATCATGTGATATGATGATTATCATGTGATATGATGAAGATGATCACGTGATATGATGATCATGTGATATGATGAAGATGATCATGTGATATGATGAAGATGATCATGTGATATGATGATGATGATCATGTGATATGATGAAGATGATCTTTTGATATGATGAAGATGATCATGTGATATGATGAAGATGATCATGTGATATGATGATGATGATCATGTGATATGATGAAGATGATCATGTGATATGATGTTGATGATTTTGTGATATGATGAAGATGATCAAGTGATATGATGATGATGATCATGTGATATGATGAAGATGATCAAGTGATATGATGAAGATGATCATGTGATATGATGAAGATGATCATGTGATATGATGAAGATGATCAAGTGATATGATGAAGATGATCATGTGATATGATGAAGATGATCATGTGATATGATGTTGATGATCATGTGATATGATGAAGATGATCATGTGATATGATGAAGATGATCAAGTGATACGATGAATGATGAAGATGATCAAGTGATATGATGAAGATGATCAAGTGATATGATGATGATGATCATGTGATATGATGAAGATGATCATGTGATATGATGATGATGACCATGTGATATGATGAAGATGATCATGTGATATGATGAAGATGACCAAGTGATATGATGAAGATGATCATGTGATATAATGTTCATGTGATATGATGATGACAATGTGAGATGATGATGATCATGTGATATGATAATGATGATCATGTGATATGATGATGATGATCAAGTGATATGATGAAGATGATCATGTGATATGATGATGATGATCATGTGATATGATGAAGATGATCATGTGATATGATGAAGATGATCATGTGATATGATGAAGATGATCATGTGATATGATGAAGATGATCAAGTGATATGATGAAGATGATCATGTGATATGATGAAGATGATCAAGTGATATGATGAAGATGATCATGTGATATGATGATGATGATGATCATGTGATATGATGAAGATGATCATGTGATATGATGATGATGATGATGATCATGTGATATGATGATTATCATGTGATATGATGAAGATGATCATGTGATATGATGATGATGATGATCATGTGATATGATGATTATCATGTGATATGATGAAGATGATCATGTGATATGATGAAGATGATCACGTGATATGATGATGATGATGATCATGTGATATGATGAAGATGATCAAGTGATATGATGAAGATGATCAAGTGATATGATGATGATGATCATGTGATATGATGAAGATGATCACGTGATATGATGAAGATGATCATGTGATATGATGAAGATGATCACGTGATATGATGAAGATCATATCTTCTGTTGATCTGCTGTAATACTGATGATCTCCAGCAGAGAGAGACACTTCTGTGTGAGAAACTGAAGTGTGTGTCTTTAGATTCATGATACAGATTTAGTCTTCAAGAAACATCTAGACTTTAATATGATGCCAAGAAAAGCTTCACAGTTCAAAAGATTAAGTGTAAAGATTTTTGAAGGATTTTAAATGATTCCTTAAGAAAATGTTATTAAGTTTTCAAAACAGACTATGATTGTCTTTTAAAGAACAGTGTCAAATCCAGCTTTTCGTACTTTTACTGTTTTAAGATTCTTCTGTCATGTAATCCATGAATATAAAGCTTACTGTACATCATGTTTCAGCAGATTTGTGTTTGGAAAGCTCATATTTGATCTTAATAACTCTCACCATGACCATAGCAGATCTCTCGTTCAGTCCAGATACATTTCTCTCTTTTGCTGATTTATGTCAATTGAAAGATGAAGAACAATGTGAAAATAAACACACAACAAATCAATTTAAGTGAATATTTGTAAAGAATGACCTGTAGGCGAGTTGAACTGAACCCAAAGACAGTTTTATTGAATCCAAAAGGAACAGATACAAAATAAAGACCTGACTCGATTTAGAAACATGAACTCATGAACATGAACATGTGAACTCATGAACATATGAACTCATGAACATATAAACTCATGAACATATAAACTCATGAACATATGAACTCATGAACATATGAACTCATGAACTTGAACATATGAACTCATGAACATATGAACTCATGAACATGAACATATGAACTCATGAACATATGAACTCATGAACTTGAACATATGAACTCATGAACATATGAACTCATGAACATGAACATATGAACTCATGAACATATGAACTCATGAACTTGAACATATGAACTCATGAATATATGAACTCATGAACATATGAACTCATGAACTTGAACATATGAACTCATGAACATATGAACTCATGAACATGAACATATGAACTCATGAACATATGAACTCATGAACTTGAACATATGAACTCATGAATATATGAACTCATGAACATGAACATATGAACTCATGAATATATGAACTCATGAACATGAACATAGGAACTCATGAACATGAACATATGAACTCATGAACATATGAACTCATGAACTTGAACATATGAACTCATGAACATATGAACTCATGAACTTGAACATATGAACTCATGAATATATGAACTCATGAACATGAACATATGAACTCATGAACATATGAACTCATGAACTTGAACATATGAACTCATGAACATATGAACTCATGAACTTGAACATATGAACTCATGAATATATGAACTCATGAACATGAACATATGAACTCATGAACATATGAACTCATGAACTTGAACATATGAACTCATGAACATATGAACTCATGAACATGAACATATGAACTCATGAACATATGAACATGAACATATGAACTCATGAACATGAACATATGAACTCATGGACATGAACATATGAACTCATGAACATATGAACTCATGAACATGAACATAGGAACATGAACATGAACATATGAACATGAACATGAACATATGAACTCATGAACATATGAACTCATGAACATGAACATATGAACTCATGAACATGAACATATGAACTCATGAACATGAACATATGAACTCATGAACATATGAACTCATGAACATATGAACTCATGAACATTAACATATGAACATTAACATATGAACTCATGAACATGAACATATGAACTCATGAACATTAACATATGAACATGAACATATGAACTCATGAACATGAACATTAACATATGAACATGAACATATGAACTCATGAACATGAACATATGAACTCATGAACATAAACATAAACATGAACATATGAACTAATGAACATGAACATGTGAACTCATGAACATATGAACTCATGAACATGAACATATGAACTCATGAACATATGAACTCATGAACATGAACTCATGAACATGAACATATTAACATGAACATATGAACTCATGAACATATGAACTCATGAACATGAACATGAACATGAACATATGAACATGAACATATGAACTCATGAACATATGAACTCATGAACATATGAACATATGAACATATGAACATATGAACATATGAACATATGAACATATGAACATATGAACTCATGAACATGAACATATGAACATATGAGCTCATGAACATATGAACTCATGAACATGAACTCATGAACATGAACATATGAACTCATGAACATGAACATATGAACTCATGAACATGAACTCATAAACATGAACATATGAACATGAACATATGAACTCATGAACATGAACATATGAACTCATGAACATGAACATATGAACTCATGAACATGAACATATGAACATGAACATATGAACTCATGAACATGAACTCATGAACATATAAACTCAGTAGAAAGCAGTACAGAGAACAAAGCTAGACAAACGAACAGAAAAACCTGAGCATGATCAAAATAATGAACCAATGACGCAACAGAACTGACAGACACATGACAAGAGCAGCCAATCAGAAAGAGACAAGAGAAGCACATGACTAACAGGAAACATGACTATGAGAATACATGAACAAATCAAGACCTAAATGGAAGTTTCTTTATTTTTTACAAGAACCAGGTTTATTCTGACATGGAGTGGTACAGATATACTACAGTAAAATGTATTTGCTGTATACGTTTATTTACCGTGCTGTCAAAATGAGTCTCAAAGGGCAAAGTTGAAAAAAAAAGTTATTATTTTCTCATTGTCTATAAAAAATAAGTCGATGTTTGAAGTCGATAGAATCAGCAAAGTCAATTTCGAGGAAAATCTAGATTTATTTTTCTGAAGGTTTCAAAACAAAATCAGCAACCATAGGCTACCGTAAAGTCTCTGGTAATAACACCAAATCACACGCCACGTCAAAACCACATATTTTTAAGAAAACTTTTCTGTTCCAATGATTACACAATTGTTTGATAAGCATTAATGAGTCAGACAGTATTCAGAGCTACTGTACCGCACAATCTAACATGATGTTATCAGATGTTCTCCCCGACAGTTAACCAGACGTTCACTACTTAAGATAACAGAAAATGTTTACGCGACTCACCAAGACAGATATTATATGAAATACTGTAATTCTAATATCGGGATCGCGCTTGTCTGAGAGTGTGCGCGCTTCAGATCTGTCAGTCAGCGCGAGTTAGATGGCTTTGTTTACATCAGCATGAGTTTGAAAATCACATTTCATTGCTTCAGACTCATGCCGTCGAGAAATCACTATGAATATTCACAAAGTTGGAATATTGCGCTTTAAAACGATACTAAACTTGTGCTGAGAGAAGCGCCAGTCGAGAAGAGAGCAGAGAAAACAGCATTTCATGGATAAAGTAAAGATACTCTCTCAGATGAAGCAATGAGAAACCGCAGAATAAAAGTGCTTCTGTCATAAACTCATCATCATAATCACAGCCTGCTTTTTTTTCTTTCTTCTCTTAACTCTTTTCTTTTTAGACTATTGTTGAATAGATTTAAATTTCTTGCACATTTCCTCTTAATGTAGTCTGAACCATAATTTCTCTTTTGTTTTGAAAGATTGTTTATATTTCTTATATGTATCGACTTGTTCTGTTTGTTAATATTGCAAAAAAAAAAAAAAAAAAAAAAAAATCTGCAGTCTCTAATTGGCCAAAATGCTCTGTTCGACTTTTCTGAGATCATCTACTCTTCCCTGTGGATGACCTGTGACCTACTTTCTGTAAGATCTAAATTTGAGTTTGAATTTTTGAGATTGAATTTTAGAAATCTGAATTTGAAGTTCTGAATTTCTTCATCTTGAAAACTTGAATCTGTATTTTTTTTAAACTGAATGTTTGCAGTATAAGAATTCAGAATAAAACTAGCTGTTTGAAAACACGTCTATAAAATTCAGCCATAAAAACATTTCAATTTGTTAAATTTCAAATGTTCAATTTTCGTAAAAAAAAAAAAAAATCCAATTCAGAACTATTTAAACTACCACCTAAAATTCAATTTTGTTAGATTACACTTGCAAATAATTCAAATTCAAATAATTTTGTCATATTAGCTCCATATGAAACACAGCAGACCTAATAAATGCTATTCACATGAGCTCTTTAAACTGAAGGATTAATACTTGTATTAATTTGATGCTCTACTCCACATTAAGGAAGAATGACTGACCTGATGCAGACTAATATGAAATGTGAAAATGAACGTGACTAATGAATGTGTCACAGGCCGGGGGTGGGGAGGAACCACGACCCGTAGCAACTACCACTCTGAGGAGCTACACCAAGAACAACACGAGGCTGGACACAAGGTAAAGTAAGTAATTTGTCTTTATTAAATATTAAAACAGGTTTAAAATGACATCCGCCTGGACGGCTAAACTCGTTCCACTCCTCAGACGGCAGCGGGACTCAGGAGTTCAGGCAAAGGGACCTTCGGGGGGGTGGCTCAGAGTGAATAAGTAACAGGCTTCTTTTGTTTCCTTAGGATCACGGTGGAGCTCAAGACGGCTACAAGGATCTCCAGGAGAACAACTCCATACAACGTGAGGGCTGGCGTTCTCTACTCCTTCCAGACGGCAGTGGAACTCAGGAGCTCAGGCAAAAAGGACCTTCAGGTGAGTGGCTCAGAGTGAATAAGTAACAGGCTACTTTTGTTTCCTGTGACACAGCAATAGAGCTGGAATACCTGCGATAAAGGAGCTTTAGGACTCTTGGAGAGCTCGGGGAGTGGCGGTCTTCAACCTCGATGGATTCAAGGCGGCGCGGGTGATTGGCTTTCTCTGTTCTTCCAAACAGCAATAGAGCTGGAATACCTGTGATAGAGGAGCTTTGGAACTCGTAAGGAACTCCGGAAGTAGCGGTCTTCGAGGTCGATGAATCCTCGGCAGCGTGAGTGATTGGCTTTCTTGGTTCCTGTAACGCAGCAATAGAGCTGAAGTACCTGGAGTAGAGGAGCTTTGGAACTCGTAAGGAACTCAGGAAGTAGCGGTCTTCGAGGTCGGTGAATCCTGGGCAGCGTGAGTGACTGGCCTTCTCGGTTCCTGTAACGCAGCAATAGGGCTGAAGTACCTGCAGCAGAGGAGCTTTGGAACTCGTAAGGGACTCAGGAAGTAGCAGCCTTCGAGGTCGGTGAATCCTGGGCAGCGTGAGTGACTGGCCTTCTCGGTTCCTGTAACGCAGCAATAGGGCTGAAGTACCTGCAGCAGAGGAGCTTTGGAACTCGTAAGGAACTCAGGAAGTAGCGGTCTTCGAGGTCGGTGAATCCTGGGCAGCGTGAGTGACTGGCCTTCTCGGTTCCTGTAACGCAGCAATAGGGCTGAAGTACCTGCAGCAGAGGAGCTTTGGAACTCGTAAGGAACTCAGGAAGTAGCGGTCTTCGAGGTCGGTGAATCCTGGGCAGCGTGAGTGACTGGCCTTCTCGGTTCCTGTAACGCAGCAATAGGGCTGAAGTACCTGCAGCAGAGGAGCTTTGAAACTCGTAAGGGACTCAGGAAGTAGCGGCCTTCAAGGTCGGTGAATCCTGGGCAGCGTGAGTGACTGGCCTTCTCGGTTCCTGTAATGCAGCAATAGGGCTGAAGTACCTGCAGCAGAGGAGCTTTGGAACTCGTAAGGAACTCAGGAAGTAGCGGTCTTCGAGGTCGGTGAATCCTGGGCAGCGTGAGTGACTGGCCTTCTCGGTTCCTGTAACGCAGCAATAGGGCTGAAGTACCTGCAGCAGAGGAGCTTTGGAACTCGTTAGGAACTCAGGAAGTAGCGGTCTTCGAGGTCGGTGAATCCTGGGCAGCATGAGTGACTGGCCTTCTCGGTTCCTCAGGATGAGAGTCAATCGGCACCTGCACACATCTACACAGCTGGGCTATAAGCTTCCCCACCCCACACGGGCTGGGCGATCCCAGGGAAAATTGGAGTGAATGGAATGGTTAAATCTTCTTCACACTTGTGTATACAGCAATCCCTCCGCAATTCACACGTGCACACTTCAACTTGTAAGCACTGCAATTCCACAAATACCTCACAGTGGGTTTAAGCCTTCACTCCATTCAACCCGGATCATTCAGACTGCTGCTCAGGTTCCAACCGGAGGGGGGAGGAGAAAATGCAATGATAAGGCGACTGCACAGAGGGGTTATTCGGGAACACAAACGGGCCTTCTCATCACCAGCTTCAACCTCACGAAACAGAACAGCAAGCATGGACAGATCTTCTAATAGGTCACAATGCCTCCATAAACTCAATCACAATTTTAGTACAGAAAGCTGGAATTGGGTACTTAACTCTTCACAAAAGACGATCTTCACAATGCCTCCATCAACTCAATCACGATGTTTGTACAGCAAGCTAGAATTGGGTACTTAACTCTTCATAAAAGACGATCTTCACAATGCCTTCATCAACTCAACCACGATGTTTGTACAACAAGCTGGAATTGGGGACTTAACTCTTCATAAAAGACGATCTTCACAATGCCTTCATCAACTCAATCACAATGTTTGTACAGCAAGCTCGATTTGGGTACTTAACTCTTCATAAATGATGATCTTCACACTCACGGGGACAATCTTCTCCCTCGCCCATCTGCTCACTTTTAGCCAGTCCTTCACTCTCCGTACCTTGCCGTTTTCTTTTTTTTGTTTTCTTTCTTCCTTCAACTGCTCCTTTTATATCCTCTCCAAACATACACTCCCGTTCGTCACCGTAATCAACTCATTTCATTCAGCTGTAAATAATTTCTCTGTGTTCTCTTTCAAGCATACGTTTCGGTGTCTCACTATGGGATACGCCCCTTCCGCGTATTCCTCAGAAGCCCTATTACATTACGCCAGCCCCAATTGGCTGGCAGACATGACGCTGTATCTGGGAGTGGCTACCCCACCCCTCCGTATAAGAGGAGCAACACAGCGTCATTACGACATTCAAAAACCTCTTCTCGCTTCACACCAGAAGCCTAGAAGCCTTTAAACTTTTACGAACTCTTGGACGAATTACTGGCCACCACGCCGTTTTTCGTCTGGCTCCTTCGATTTGCATTCCAGCCGATTGCAAGGACTGTTCGATATCGATACTATGGCTGCAGCAATGCAGACTATCCAGGCTAGTGAGGGAGATTCTGTGCAACTCTGTTCATGAGGGAAGAGAATCTCATGCAAGGACACACACCAGGTCTGCTCTGCATGTCTCGGGCTGAAACATGCTCAACTGGCGATCGGGAGTCCCGGCACGTGTGAACATTGCGCACGCTTCACCACGAAGAGCCTCCGTCGCAGGCTAGCACGCCAAGCTAGCCTGTCGGGCCAGGATCCCCTCATGACTCCTAGCCCTACACCAGCTGCCACTCCGCAGGTATCCATTCCTGTAGAACTGCCCACCACGGCAGCTCTATCCTGGAGTGAACAGCTCGATGCGTGCATGCCTCTTTCCAGTCTGCTCAGCACGGATGAGGAAGAGGACGCGGTCGAATTTGAGGAAGAGGGGCAATCGGACTTTCTTCTCTCTGACGAAGAGGAAGACTTTGAAGATTCTCCATTCCTCTCTCGCCCTGCGCACCCGGCATAACTCCTCGCCGCGGCGGGATCCACGGAAGAGGCGGACAGGACACCATCCTCCTCGCTTCTCAGTGTTGATCTGCAGGACGTGTGCAAACGCGCTGCAGGAAAACTTAATATTCCGTGGCCGACCGTGGTAGCAGAGACTGCAAAGTCTCGCTATGAGGGTAAGAGACTGCTGAGTGCAAAACGGGCAGCACGACAGCTCCTTCCTGTTTTCCCGGAGCTCTTGGAGGAGGTCGCGGTCACGTGGAAGGACAAGCCGTTCACAAGCAAGATGCCCGTGCAGGGTGGCTCCGTTCTAGATGTAGAAGGGATGGAAAAGGAGGGCCTCCTCCGAATGCCCCCCATGGAGCCACTAGTTGCCGCGCACTTGCAACCGAAGCGCACGGCGGCTGCAAATCCGACGTTACCATCTAAAGCTGACCGTTTCCAGTCGAGCATGACGGAACGCGCTTATAAAGCAGTCACGCTCTCTGTAAGGGCTATGAACGCGATCTCTCTGCTGACCGCATACCAAGCGGAGCTGCAGGACGAAGTGACTACCATGCCAGGTCAGACACACTGGGAAGAGATCTGTGTTGTAACCGATCTCTCTCTGCGTCTTCAGAGATGCGCGGTTCAAGCCGCTGGGAAAGCCATGGCCACAATGGTTATCCAGGAGAGAGCTAGATGGCTTAATCTCACTAATCTCTCTGACAGGGAAAAAGAAGCCATCCTAGACGCACCGGTAGTTGCGGGTGGCATTTTCGGCTCAGCTTTGACACTGATGCAGAAGAGATGCGAAGAGAAAAAGAGGGATGATGAGGCCTTGGAGCTCTGTATGCCGAGAAAGACGCAGACTGCACCACCTCCGCCACCCCGACAGACCTTCGCACAGTACACGGCCCGCCCACCCCCAAACTTTCTCATTCCGAAACGGCAGAGACCTAATGTGAATGCAGCGGGGCAGAGCGGAGCACAGGAACAGAGATCTGCCTGGCCTAGGAAGAACTATCCGCCTGCAGCAGCTCAGACGGTCCAGTCAGCCCCTCAACCTCATCCTCATCCCCATCTTCAGGGAGCGAGGAGGAAGAAGAAGACGGTTTGACAGGGTCTTCCCCAGGGAAAGGAGTCTACAGCCCCTCAGTTCGCTAGCTCCCGACCCTCACATGTTCAGCGTTTGTCAAATCGCGAGTTCAACTGTTCACAGATGTTCTGTGGGGAAAACAGCTGGGCCAGGGGAAGCAGCCCGGTGAAAAAGAAAAGAAACGGTGCAGTGGTGCACACCAACCCACTAGTCACAAGCACTTTTTGTATTCAAAATTCAATAAAGTTTTCACCGTACCCCCAGAGAATGTTGCAAAACACAATGCCCCAAAAAATGTTGCAAAATACGTTAACAGAGCACGCTATAACATCACCTCGGGGAGCTTTCGATCCCTTGGAGGTGCTGAGCCACTCACTCTGTCCGTGCGCTAAGTGCCCACGCATGCAAAGTACAGACCACAAACTCATTCATGACTCAGCCACAAGATGGCACCAGAACGCTGCAAATAAACAACTGGCGAGAGTGCACACAGTCCCGCTGGGTATTAAAGACAATACAATTCGGGTACAGACTGCAGTTTGCCACTTCCCCCCCGCTCTTCAAAGGGATAATTCATTCTCATGTACGGGAAGAGTTAAAACATGTTCTTCAGGACGAAATTTATTCACTGTTGAACAAAAGGGCGATAAGAGTGGTACCACCAGAGCAAAGCCACAGTGGGTTTTACTCAAGGTATTTCCTAGTCCCAAAGAAAGGGGCTTGTGCCCTTCGTCCCATATTAGATCTGCGTGCACTGAACAAATACTTAAGGAAATACAAATTCAGAATGCTCACTCATTCTACACTCCTAAAACTGGTGCGCCCAGGCGATTGGTTTACATCGATCGACCTGAAAGACGCATATTTTCACATAAAGATATATCCACCCCACAGGAAATTCCTGAGGTTCGCTTTCCTCGGAGTGACATACGAATACCTGGTTCTTCCATTTGGCATGTCTCTGAGTCCAAGAGTATTTATAAAATGTACAGAAGCGGCCCTGACCCCGCTCAGGGAAAAAGGCATCCGTCTCGCTACTTACATAGACGACTGGTTGGTGACAGCTCAGTCAGAACAAGAAGTGAGACATCACACAGCCATGGTTCTGGAACACATACAGAAGCTGGGCTTAAAACTAAACACCGAAAAGAGTGTTCTGATTCCCGCACAGTCCATAACATATCTGGGGCTGTCACTGGACTCGGTGACCTTCAGAGAGCGACTGTCAGGGGACAGGGTGGTAAAATTCACCCGATGCCTGACCGAATTTCAGAGGGGGAAAAATGTCTCTTTCCGCACATGCCTCAGACTATTGGGACTGATGGCCTCAGCCCTTATAGTTATTCCCTTAGGAAGACTATTCATGAGAGAATTTCAGCGCTGGGTAGCGTCTCTGAGATTGGACCCATTAAGACACTGCCGAAGGAGAGTGAGAGTGACGTCAGAGGCAGTCTTTGCACTGCGTCAGTGGAGACACCCAACCTTTCTGGTTCAGGGGGTACCCATGGGCGTGGTTCAAGCCAGAAAAGTCATAACGACGGACGCTTCGTTGTCCGGTTGGGGGGGCATCTACGAGGGCAGGATAGTGAATGGAAGATGGGGTCATCATCTGATCAATCTTCACATAAACTATCTGGAAATGCTGGCCGTGTTTCTGACAGTGAAGCATTTTCTCCCTTTTCTGAAAGGGCATCATGTTCTCGTGAGAACGGACAACACTACAGTTGTGGCGTATATAAATCGACAGGGAGGCCTCAGATCACTTCCCTTACACATGCTGGCACGCAAACTGATTTTGTGGAGCAATGCCAATCTTTCATCCCTGAGAGCGACGCACGTACAGGGTGTCATGAACCGGGGTGCGGATCTGCTGTCCAGAGGCAATCCACTTTACGGGGAGTGGAAATTGAACAAGGAAGTGGTCGAACAAATCTGGGAAATATACGGCAGAGCGACAGTGGATCTGTTCGCGTCGCACGACAATGCTCAGTGTCCTCTGTTTTTCTCCCTGAAAGATCAGAGCGCGCCTCTGGGGATAGATGCGCTGGCACACGATTGGCCTCGCACTCTCCTTTATGCGTTCCCACCGATAGCACTAATATCCCCAACACTCTACAGAGTGAGGGAGGAGGGACTAAAGCTCATACTAATAGCCCCGAGGTGGCCAGGGAAATACTGGCTGGCGGAGATCATACATATGCTGTACGAAGACCCCTGGTATCTCCCGTTACGCAGAGATCTACTGTCACAAGCAGGGGGGGAAATCTTTCATCCCCACCCAGAACAATTGGCACTATGGGCTAGTGAGTGGTTCAATTTAAATACAACCGGTCTGTCTGACAGTGTTATCAGAACCATACAGAATGCGAGAGCTTCGTCGACTAGGTCTCTCTATGAATGCAAATGGGGCGTGTTTGAGCGCTGGTGCGCGGCTAAGCACGAGATTCCCTTTCAGTGTTCAGTGGCAGTTCTATCATTTTTACAGGATTTGATAGACCAAGGAAAAGCATTTTCAACCATAAAAGTGTATTTGGCCGCTATTTCTGCTTGTCACATAGGGTCTGATAATAAAACCGTTGGGCAGCATCCTTTAGTATGCAGGTTCATGAAGGGCGCACGTCGCGCTTTACCAGTTTCAAAACCGCTTTCCCCTTCATGGGATTTAGCACTGGTACTTGATGCTCTTTCAATGCCCCCATTTGAGCCACTGGACAAGATTGATTTGAAAATATTGTCGTTTAAGACAGCGCTGCTGTTAGCTTTGGCTTTGGCGAAACGCGTAAGTGAGATTCACGCACTTTCGGTGCATTCATCATGTACACAGTTCATGCCCGGGGATGCAGGGGTGGTTTTGAGACCTAATCCTGCATTTATGCCCAAAATAGTTAATTCTATCACTCCTTTGGAGTTAAGAGCTTTCTATCCGCCACCTTTTGCTTCGTCAAAACAGCAAAAGCTAAATGAGTTGTGCCCAGTGCGTGCTTTACGCATTTACATTGAAAGAACCAAAGGGTTCCGGGAGTGTGATCAGCTGTTCGTATCTTGGGTGAAACCACGTACGGGGAAGCCGATTACTAAGCAGCGCTTGTCGCACTGGATAGTGGAGGCGATTTCATTGGCATACTCCAGTAAGGGTCACGTGCCCCCAGCTGGTTTACGCGCACACTCAACAAGGGGAATGTCAACTTCGTGGGCTCTTTTTAAAGGAGTCACGATACAGGATATTTGCGAAGCGGCGAGTTGGTCCTCGCCACATACATTTGCTAGGTTTTTATAAGCTGGACGTTACAGCTCAGACTTTAGCACATGCGGTATTGAGCGTTGGAGTTGAGTAATGACTCATGACTCGTCCAGCCTGGACGCGGTGCTGTGGTTGGCAGGGGACTTCGAGGTAGGCTATCTGGCAATACGGGAGTTAGGATATCCCATAGTGAGACATCGAAACGTATGCTTGAAAGAGAACAATAGGTTACTTGCGTAACCCCGGTTCTCTGATAGCATTAAGTGAGGCATCTCACCAGATCACCCTCCTTGCTGTGTGAAGCGAGGAAGAGGTGTGCTTGTTTTGAATGTCGTAATGACGCTGTGTTGCTCCTCTTATACGGAGGGGTGGGGTAGCCACTCCCAGATACAGCGTCATGTCTGCCAGCCAATTGGGGCTGGCGTAATGTAATAGGGCTTCTGAGGAATACGCGGAAGGGGCGTATCCCATAGTGAGACACCTCACTTAATGCTATCAGAGAACCGGGGTTACGCAAGTAACCTATTGTTTTCCCGTTAGGTCGGCCATGACGGTAAACCGGAACCGGCCTGGTGTTACGGCGGAAGTGCTCCCCCCGGGGGGACTATGCACCGAATTTTAGTTCCGGCTTAGTCACCCGGTGACAAATGTGAAAATAAGCGGGTGGTTTTCAATCTCTCAATTAGAGTTGCAGTTCCAGTTTCCACCACAGATTCTCACTGGAACACAGTGTGGCGCTGTAGAGCAGGAGAGACTCGCTCATCATATCTCAACACATACACATATGTTAGTTGTAGAACAAGTTTACGATTTACTAATGATTCAGTTGTGTTACGTGGCTCAAAAGGGACGCAACAAGATTGGGACACAAGAAAGCCAAACATTTAAAGAAAAAAAAAACATTATCAAAAGGAAAACTATACAAAAGGTGAATAATAGGGGTGGGAATCAGAGGTTAACGCAAGTTTTGACAATGATAACGATATATCACAACATTAGCGATTCTGTGACGGACAAAATATTATACGAAAATCATCCACGACACATCACGATATCTGTAAATGAAAACCAAATGCATCAAAAAAAATCACTTGTACTTGATTTATTAACAGTACATCTATTTTAGTGTACAAAAAGTGCAAGAGTGCATACATAAGCTGTCTAACAGCCATAAGCTTGAAAAGGGCAGAAGACAGAATAACAGCTAAATTATATATAAAGAAAGGTCACAGATAGCTTATCAATCATAGCAGCAACATTTCAAATTAGTCCAAATCACATTTTAACAACAAAAAAACCTGAAGTGCATACATTACTAAAAACCTTCTTTAACAAAATAAGATCACATTGTAGTATTAAGGGATACAATTAACTTTTCTGTAAACTTTTCTATTCTGTAAACATGAACATAGTGACTGCAGTGGTTTCTACAACAAGAGTGTTCTGTAAACTGAAAACTTTTCTGTTAACCAACTTCTGAAAATGTAAGGCACATATTACAACTTGGCCAACCTTTTTATGTAAACAAATTAACTAGGAAATATCTTAATGCTTAGACCCAGTTTATCATTATTAGAGCACCCGGGTTATATTTATACAACGGTTCTTTCTGGTTCTCGAACTTTTCTAGCCATGCGATATTCTCCCAGTATCAGCCCTCTAACCTTTTCATGGTGTGTATCCCTCCGCTTGCGGTGACTGTCATGGCGGTCGAGCTAATATTTTATATAAATAGGCTACACTACTAGTTGAATTTTAGTTTTTAGTCTATTTTTTTAGTTTTTTAGGCAAGAATGTAGTTAAGACCTCAAATCTTGCCTATTTTACTGACCTAGACTTAGAATGACTGATTGGTGGAAGGAGGTAGTTCTGCACAAATGAAAGTTTTTAAAGACACTCCGTGTTTGTCTCTTTTTTAAAATGTACTCACGTGTGCCATCAGAAATAGCCTATATATAAAAGCATGTGCACCTATCAGAGGCAGGAACTAAGCAGCAGTTATTAAGACACATCTGAAGAAGAAACTGTTCAACAGATGATGATGATGTCAGTGATGTTGTGTTCTTGAGAAGATGATGAAGGGTTTGATGAGACTCTCTCCTCAGTTTTGACATCAGGATCAAACTTTACAAGCTTGTCTGGATCACAGGAGACTAGAAATCACAAATATATATCAATTATCATCATTGCTTTCTGTTTGTTTTTATGTCCTTGATCTATAAAACATTGTCAACATTCTGTATCTGTAAACAAAGATCTGTGATGAATCTCTCTGAATGTGGAACTTTATGACAGGATTGTGAAGACTAGTAAAGCAAGACTATAAGAGTAATAATGATCAAACACTCACAGTTTGGCTTTAGTCTCTCCATACTGTCACATCTATCAATTCTCAGTCCTCTTTCCTCTCGTGATTCACTGGTTTGTGTCTCATCATTTCTGTCCTCCATCTTTCTCTCAGTCTTCTTGTTTCTGCTGGTTTTCTTTATCCTCTTCATTTGAATCTGTTCACTCACACAGAAAAGAGTTTAGTTAAAGCCAGTGGTGTCCGTTCAAGTGCAAATTCAGTTTATATCATCCAAAGCTGAGCTGAAAACAAATTCAAGACACATTTAATCATTCTGTTCAATTAATGTAGCATCACAAAACAAGATGCCCAGATGAACGACACAGGAGAAGAAAAGTGCATTAACCATCAGCATCAGTCTTTCCTTGTGTTCTGTTCATCCCTCTATAGATACGAGGAAAATAAACTAGGACAGAGGAATGAAAGAAAGATGATTTTGTAAATTGCTAAAGTATTTTTGTATAGTCATGAAAGTTAAGCATCACTTTAAAGCATCTTTGCTCAGACCCGTTGTTGGAAGCTGTTGTGCACCTTTTTGTGGATCTGTGTGACTGTTTGCATTCCACCCTTTTTTTTTTGGTTAAAGGGGTCATCGGATGCAAAATTCACTTTTATATGCTGTTTGCATATGAATGTGTGTTTGCAGTGTGTGGACACAACCACCACACAATGAAAAAAAATCCATTCACTCCTTTTTTTAATCCTCAAAAACGAACCATCACTGAACATGAACTTGAACTGAGACGGTATTTTCTTCTGGAAACAAACTTTGTTGCATAATTTTCCTGTTATCTCTGTAAAGCTGCTTTGAAACATTCTGCATTGTAGCGCTATATAAATAAATGTGACTTTACTTGACTTGACACAATCTACTTAATATACAGACAACTTTATTAGTAAGAAAAACAATTAACAAATCAAAAAAATATATGATCATAATCTATGACAAAAATGCTATTAAAAACTAGATTAGTGGATAATTCAGCAGTAAAATGTACTCTAGAAAAATCACGAGTGCACAATAATTGAATAAAATCTGATAATTTAGTGAAAAAAACATTATTGGGGAACAAATAAGAGACAATAAGTGTAGTAGTGTGGTAAAACGTTACACATTGCTCTTTGTATTGATGTAAAATACATTCATGAAAAACAAGATAAAAATCAAAAAGATAAAAAAAATGGTTTTATATAGGCTATATATATTAGCCTATAGGCTACTATAATTTATGTAGGCTATGTATATATATATACTATAAAATTAAGACATGTTTTAAATGTATAGCGCAGCTGTTCAATGAGGCAGCAACATATGATAGATAGGACAGAACAAGAAAGACTATTAATAATTTTTCATTGCGCAAAGTATCATGATGTATGAAAGGCTCCAATACAGTGCGGCAAGACGCGCTTATGGTACGGTGGCCGAGAGAGCTCAACGCGCTGCAACCTAAAGAAGACGCATGCAAATAGAAAAAAATGCATGCAAATAGAAAAAAGACCTGCAAATTAAGAAAACATCTTCATCAGTTTCACAACACACATGAAAGCCTATACATTTTTTATAAATAAACTATAATATTCAAATAATTTTGTAATATATTGTATATACAAATAATATTATATTGTAATATTATACTTTTTTCTAGTTCTTCTATACTATAATTCTTTAATTCTACTTTATTTTATTTTATTTATTTTAACTTTTTTTCCCCGCAAAACATACAAAGATTAATTTTTTTATGACATAATACTTGTATATAATATACAAAATGTATTAACAATATGTTCAATGTCATCAGAATACAAATGAGAAAAGAGCAATGAGCTGAAAACTAAAATAAATAAATAAAAAAGATAGAGAAGAAGAACATGAAGGCAAGTTGTGAAACTGATGAAGGTGTTTTCTTAATTTGCATGCGTTTTTTTCTATCTGCATCCGTTTTCTTCAGTTGCAGCACGTGGAGTTCTCTCGGCCACCGTACCACCTATGCGCATCGCGAGCGAGGAATGATCTCTCGAAGCAACACGAGTTCATTTGAGTCAAAGCACAAAGGGAAGATCGACGGGTAGTAGTCTATTTTACAGCAGGGACGTCGTTAGGCCTATATTAGGGGGGCTGAAGTTACCCCAAAATGTTCCTTAGCCCCCCTAAATAATAATAAGAACAACAATAACAATTCGATTTATGAGTATGCTGATAAGGAACGGGGACGCTGAGTGGAGAGTGATTGACAGCTGAGCGGAGGGGAGACTTCACGTGAACTTCAATTTAACGACTTAAATATTAATTTCTACCTCACATCACATTATACTAGACTGGCTTCTGAACAATGCTATAGTGCACGAAAACTTTATGGTGCTTTATAATGTTTGTGTGCCTTTTGCTTAACAATAACCGATACCCGATCATCGGAGTATTCGAGCTTCAATGATGAATGAATAAATAAACTTTTCACAAAATAAAGAAAAGGTTGTAATCACCTTGTGATGAGCAGAAAGGAAGAAATATCCACTGCAGCTCTGAGATCTGATGTTGTGCAGAATGAGCTTCAGGCTACGCTGAGTTTTATAACCTCACGAGAGAAAAACGAACGCCGGAAACCCGGTTCTCAGAACAGAACAGCATAGGTGTGTTAAGCCCAATTTATACCAGAAGTATAAATGAAAACCAAAGCGTAGTCTATGGCGTTGAGGCACCGGCGTAGGTCCGACGCAGTATAAATCAGCCTTTAGAAAAGCATGACTCATGAGCAGATCAGGACACACACTCAGTTATTGTAATCACTGATGACTCCATCACTGATCTGCAGAGACCTTCATCATCAGTCAGCTTCATTTCAGATGTCTGATTTCACTTTACTGTCTCTAACTGAAACTAAACGCCTTTGAGTTTCGAAAATATACTTGTGCCATTAATGGACAACGATTGAAACAAATAATCTTACATACAGATCATTCATTAGACACTACATTAAAAATGGAGAAACAGCATCCAGAGCATGTAGTTACAGAAGAAAATGTATATTGTATACAGTGAACACATTTTTCAAAGTGGCAATAGTTTTTTTTTTGAATTGCTGAACACTAAATCTCAATATCTTTGATTTATTTTCAACCAAAAGCAGGGTTGCCAACTTTGGGACTTTGGCTGGAGTGAGACTCTGTAAAATGTCAGTGCGTGTGCAGAGAATATTTTTGGTAACCCTAATTTTAAAAATGTCAGTCCTTGTTTACTTAGTATAAACTCTGATTTATGCACACACACACACACACACACACACACACACACACACACACACAAACTAATAGAATGTAAACGCTTTTTTCAAAATGTACAATTAATTTATTGATTGCACTATAAAAAAAAATAAAGATTTAAAAAAAAAATAGATTAAGAAAGCCACATCTGGTCACATCTGATTAGATTGATTTGTTTAGATCCAGTGAAGTCGTGTCCTGCCACTTTTTGAAACATTGAGGCATGGATGTACATAATACAAATAAATAAAACATCTCCAGTTAACTAGCAGAGCATTAATTTAGTCCGCTATTAAATAAGAGATCTAGCGCTAATATATATATATATATATTTAAATAAAGCTGAGCGCTTGTTGCTGCTGCTTTCAGTGTCATGGATGCAGTTGTTCTCTTGTGGCGCGCGCAGTCTTCACTCGGACGCGCGCTTCAATCTATCGCCGTTGCAGAGACTCTATTCGTTCCGGTGAAATCACAAAATAAAATGCACACAAAGTGTCCCTGCTTGATATAGACTGTAAGCACTGATGATGAACATATTCAGTTTTTATGAGAAAATAAATGAATAAAACTAAAACTGCAGAAAATAAAACTATACAAGTGCGGATTAGAACCCGTAACCTCTGACACGCTTGGCAAAAGATCTACTACTAGACCATTTAAGAACCCAAACAACACTTGAGGATCGATGCATTTATTTACGGGTTGAGCAGCAGCCGCACACCAGGAACACCTCGACACATCACCGGCTCACCGGGAAAAGCCCCGACTCTCCCGATTGCCACTCCGCCCCTAATACGCTGTGGTAGTCTAGTCATCAACAGAATATTAACGGATTCGATTGAGAGGGGAGAAAAATGGATTTTGGCGTGACATTTCTTGCGTGAGAGCGTGAGATTGATGCTGAAAGCGTGAGTGTCACACCAGATGCGTGAGAGTTGGCAACCCTGCCAAAAGTCAAGTAAAAACTGAGGCATTTAAACTCCCACTCACTACTGTCACTTTATTCACATCACAGGCAATGATGAGAAACCCTCTTGTGCCAATCCAGCCTTAACACTCTCACACACACTCTTCCGCCTCTTACACACACTCTTCCTCCTCTTACACACATACTCTTCCTCCTCTTACACTCACTCTTCCTCCTCTTACACACACTCTTCCGCCTCTTACACACACTCTTCCTCCTCTTACACACATACTCTTCCTCCTCTTACACACACTCTTCCTCCTCTTACACACACTCTTCCTCCTCTTACACTCACTCTTCTTCCTCTTACACACACTCTTCTTCCTTACACACACTCTTCCTCCTCTTACACACACTCTTCTTCCTCTTACACACACTCTTCCTCCTCTTACACAGACTCTTCTTCCTCTTACACACACTCTTCTTCCTCTTACACACACTCTTCCTCCTCTTACACACACTCTTCCTCCTCTTACACACACTCTTCTTCCTCTTACACACACTCTTCCTCCTCTTACACACATACTCTTCCTCCTCTTACACACACTCTTCCTCCTCTTACACACACTCTTCCTCCTCTTACACACACTCTTCCTCCTCTTACACACACTCTTCCTCCTCTTACACACACTCTTCCTCCTCTTACACACACTCTTCCTCCTCTTACACACTCTTCCTCCTCTTACACACACTCTTCCTCCTCTTACACACACTCTTCCTCCTCTTACACACACTCTTCCTCCTCTTACACTCACTCTTCCTCCTCTTACACACACTCTTCCTCCTCTTAGACACACTCTTCCTCCTCTTACACACACTCTTCCTCCTCTTACACACACTCTTCCTCCTCTTACACTCACTCTTCCTCCTCTTACACACACTCTTCCTCCTCTTACACACACTCTTCCTCCTCTCACACTCACTCTTCCTCCTCTTACACACACTCTTCCTCCTCTTACACACACTCTTCTTCCTCTTACACACACTCTTCCTCCTCTTACACACACTCTTCCTCCTCTTACATACACTCTTCCTCCTCTTACACACATACTCTTCCTCCTCTTACACACACTCTTCCTCCTCTTACACACACTCTCCCTCCTCTTACACACACTCTTCCTCCTCTTACACACACTCTTCCTCCTCTCACACTCACTCTTCCTCCTCTTACACACACTCTTCCTCCTCTTACACACACTCTTCCTCCTCTTACACACACTCTTCCTCCTCTCACACTCACTCTTCCTCCTCTTACACACACTCTTCCTCCTCTCACACACACTTCCTCCTCTTACACACTCTTCCTCCTCTTACACACTCTTCCTCCTCTTACACACTCTTCTTCCTCTTACACACACTCTTCCTCCTCTTACACACACTCTTCCTCCTCTTACACACACTCTTCCTCCTCTCACACTCACTCTTCCTCCTCTTACACACACTCTTCCTCCTCTCACACACACTCTTCTTCCTCTTACACACACTCTTCCTCCTCTTACACACACTCTTCCTCCTCTTACACACACTCTTCCTCCTCTTACACACACTCTTCCTCCTCTTACACACACTCTTCCTCCTCTTACACTCACTCTTCCTCCTCTTACACACACTCTTCCTCCTCTCACACTCACTCTTCCTCCTCTTACACACACTCTTCCTCCTCTTACACACACTCTTCCTCCTCTTACACACACTCTTCCTCCTCTCACACTCACTCTTCCTCCTCTTACACACACACTCTTCCTCCTCTCACACACACTTCCTCCTCTTACACACTCTTCCTCCTCTTACACACTCTTCCTCCTCTTACACACACTTCTTCCTCTTACACACACTCTTCCTCCTCTCACACACACTTCCTCCTCTTACACACTCTTCCTCCTCTTACACACTCTTCCTCCTCTTACACATTCTTCTTCCTCTTACACACACTCTTCCTCCTCTTACACACTCTTCCTCCTCTTACACACACTCTTCCTCCTCTTACACACACTCTTCCTCCTCTCACACTCACTCTTCCTCCTCTTACACACACTCTTCCTCCTCTTACACACACTCTTCCTCCTCTTACACACACTCTTCCTCCTCTCACACTCACTCTTCCTCCTCTTACACACACTCTTCCTCCTCTTACACACTCTTCCTCCTCTTACACACTCTTCCTCCTCTTACACACACTCTTCCTCCTCTTACACACACTCTGCCTCCTCTTACACACACTCTTCCTCCTCTTACACACACTCTTCCTCCTCTTACACACACTCTTCTTCCTCTTACACACACTCTTCCTCCTCTTACACACTCTTCTTCCTCTTACACACACTCTTCCTCCTCTTACACACACTCTTCTTCCTCTTACACACACTCTTCCTCCTCTTACACACACTCTTCCTCCTCTTACACACACTCTTCTTCTCTTACACACACTCTTCCTCCTCTTAAACACACTCTTCCTCCTCTTACACACACTCTTCTTCCTCTTACACACACTCTTCCTCCTCTTACACACTCTTCCTCCTCTTACACATACTCTTCCTCCTCTTACACACACTCTGCCTCCTCTTACACACACTCTTCCTCCTCTTACACACACTCTTCCTCCTCTTACACACATACTCTTCCTCCTCTTACACACACTCTTCCTCCTCTTACACACACTCTGCCTCCTCTTACACACACTCTTCCTCCTCTTACACACACTCTTCCTCCTCTTACACACATACTCTTCCTCCTCTTACACACACTCTGCCTCCTCTTACACACACTCTTCCTCTCTTACACACACTCTTCCTCCTCTTACACACACTCTTCTTCCTCTTACACACACTCTTCCTCCTCTTACACACACTCTTCCTCCTCTAACACACACTCTTCCTCCTCTCACACTCACTCTTCCTCCTCTTACACACACTCTTCCTCCTCTTACACACACTCTTCCTCCTCTTACACACACTCTTCCTCCTCTCACACTCACTCTTCCTCCTCTTACACACACTCTTCCTCCTCTCACACACACTTCCTCCTCTTACACACACTCTGCCTCCTCTTACACACACTCTTCCTCCTCTTACACACACTCTTCCTCCTCTTACACACTCTTCCTCCTCTTACACACTCTTCTTCCTCTTACACACACTCTTCCTCCTCTTACACACACTCTTCCTCCTCTTACACACACTCTTCCTCCTCTCACACTCACTCTTCCTCCTCTTACACACACTCTTCCTCCTCTTACACACACTCTTCTTCCTCTTACACACACTCTTCCTCCTCTTACACACACTCTTCCTCCTCTTACACACACTCTTCCTCCTCTCACACTCACTCTTCCTCCTCTTACACACACTCTTCCTCCTCTTACACACACTCTTCCTCCTCTTACACACACTCTTCCTCCTCTCACACTCACTCTTCCTCCTCTTACACACACTCTTCCTCCTCTCACACACACTTCCTCCTCTTACACACTCTTCCTCCTCTTACACACTCTTCCTCCTCTTACACACTCTTCTTCCTCTTACACACACTCTTCCTCCTCTTACACACACTCTTCCTCCTCTTACACACACTCTTCCTCCTCTCACACTCACTCTTCCTCCTCTTACACACACTCTTCCTCCTCTCACACACACTTCCTCCTCTTACAACACTCTTCCTCCTCTTACACACTCTTCCTCCTCTTACACACTCTTCTTCCTCTTACACACACTCTTCCTCCTCTCACACACACTTCCTCCTCTTACACACTCTTCCTCCTCTTACACACTCTTCCTCCTCTTACACACTCTTCCTCCTCTTACACACACTCTTCCTCCTCTTACACACACTCTTCCTCCTCTCACACTCACTCTTCCTCCTCTTACACACACTCTTCCTCCTCTTACACACTCTTCCTCCTCTTACACACTCTTCCTCCTCTTACACACACTCTTCCTCCTCTTACACACACTCTGCCTCCTCTTACACACACTCTTCCTCCTCTTACACACACTCTTCCTCCTCTTACACACACTCTTCTTCCTCTTACACACACTCTTCCTCCTCTTACACACTCTTCTTCCTCTTACACACACTCTTCCTCCTCTTACACACACTCTTCTTCCTCTTACACACACTCTTCCTCCTCTTACACACACTCTTCCTCCTCTTACACACACTCTTCTTCCTCTTACACACACTCTTCCTCCTCTTAAACACACTCTTCCTCCTCTTACACACACTCTTCTTCCTCTTACACACACTCTTCCTCTCTTACACACTCTTCCTCCTCTTACACACACTCTGCCTCCTCTTACACACACTCTTCCTCCTCTTACACACACTCTTCCTCCTCTTACACACATACTCTTCCTCCTCTTACACACACTCTTCCTCCTCTTACACACACTCTGCCTCCTCTTACACACACTCTTCCTCCTCTTACACACACTCTTCCTCCTCTTACACACATACTCTTCCTCCTCTTACACACACTCTGCCTCCTCTTACACACACTCTTCCTCCTCTTACACACACTCTTCCTCCTCTTACACACATACTCTTCCTCCTCTTACACACACTCTTCCTCCTCTTACACACACTCTTCTTCCTCTTACACACACTCTTCCTCCTCTTACACACACTCTTCTTCCTCTTACACACACTCTTCCTCCTCTTACACACACTCTTCTTCCTTACACACACTCTTCTTCCTCTTACACACACTCTTCTTCCTCTTACACACACTCTTCTTCCTCTTACACACACTCTTCCTCCTCTTACACACACTCTTCCTCCTCTTACACACACTCTTCTTCCTTACACACACTCTTCTTCCTCTTACACACACTCTTCTTCCTCTTACACACACTCTTCCTCCTCTTAAACACACTCTTCCTCCTCTTACACACACTCTTCTTCCTCTTACACACATTCTGGTAACGCTTTAGATTACAGTCCAGAAAGTAATTAAAGTGATTTTACAGCGTAACCTTCGGAAATTATAGTGTACCTATAACAAACTTACAATATAAGTATAAGGGAACAATATTTTAAGTTTGGGGAATAAAGGGGTAACAACCAGGAGAATTAAAAATGTATTTATACTGTAAGTATTATAGAACTAAGGGGTACTTATTCTACTATTATGATATAACAATCTTACATTTGGGAGCAATTTAGCAAGAACATACACTGCGTACATTTTTGAAATAATGGTAAACCAGTACATATCCTTTTTAAAAATTATGATCATGTATTTTATAAAGTAATCTTTTTAACAAAAGTGCACTGAAAACCAAAACTATTGTTAAACTACTGTAAACTATTTGCTTAAATATTGGAGAAAGATACTCTTGTTTGGTGCTTGTTACCCTCTTGTTCCATGTAGTTACAGGGTAAGTACAATAAAAATGCATACACACAATCTTATATCACTTACTTGGAAACCTTTATTTATTATACATGCACCACTTACCCTGTAACCACATCAAAGATGATATATTTCCCAATATTTAAAAAAAAAATTGCAATAGTGTTAGCTTTTCTTGCCTTGAAATATTAGCCCAAACTTAAACATCTGCACTTTTGCTATAATTTGTTTTTATTTTTTATAAATGCATAGATATGTATACGTATAGTTCTATAATACTTTTTTAATTCTCCTCGTTGTTTCGCCTTTATTCCCAAAACTTTACATATTGTTCCCTTATACTTACATGAAAGTACTTTATAGGCACACTATAATTACAGAAAGTTACACTGTAAATTCCTCTTAATTACACAGTACTTTCCGGACTGTAATATAAAGAGTTACCCACATTCTTTCTCATCATCCTCCTCCTCTTACACACACTCTTCATCATCTTCTCAGATTGTTGGTTTCATCATTCAGTGCCCCTGTGAACTCTTCTGTTGGTTTGATCACATCATTAGAAACAAGTGAGAATACGTTTGAGTCGTTGTGTGTAAACAATGACAACTGTGTTGCAGCTTGTGTTTCACTCTAGGTGTCTTGTAGTTGTGTTTCACTCTAGTTGTGTTGTAGTTGTGTCTAAGTCTAGGTGTGTTGTAGTTGTGTTTCACTCTAGTTGTGTTGTAGTTGTGTTTCACTCTAGGTGTGTTGTAGTTGTGTTTCACTCTAGGTGTGCTGTAGTTGTGTTTAACTCTAGGTGTGTTGTAGTTGTGTTTAACTCTAGGTGTGCTGTAGTTGTGTTTAACTCTAGGTGTGCTGTAGTTGTGTTTAACTCTAGTTGTGTTGTAGTTGTGTTTAACTCTATAGTTGTGTTGTAGTTGTGTTTAACTCTAGGTGTGTTGTAGTTGTGTTTAACTCTATAGTTGTGTTGTAGTTGTGTTTAACTCTATAGTTGTGTTGTAGTTGTGTTTAACTCTAGGTGTGTTGTAGTTGTGTTTAACTCTATAGTTGTGTTGTAGTTGTGTTTAACTCTATAGTTGTGTTGTAGTTGTGTTTAACTCTAGTTGTGTTGTAGTTGTGTTTAACTCTAGTTATGTTGTAGTTGTGTTTAACTCTAGGTGTGTTGTAGTTGTGTTTAACTCTATAGTTGTGTTGTAGTTGTGTTTAACTCTATAGTTGTGTTGTAGTTGTGTTTAACTCTAGTTGTGTTGTAGTTGTGTTTAACTCTAGGTGTGCTGTAGTTGTGTTTAACTCTAGGTGTGTTGTAGTTGTGTTTAACTCTATAGTTGTGTTGTAGTTGTGTTTAACTCTATAGTTGTGTTGTAGTTGTGTTTAACTCTAGTTGTGTTGTAGTTGTGTTTAACTCTAGTTGTGTTGTAGTTGTGTTTAACTCTAGGTGTGCTGTAGTTGTGTTTAACTCTAGTTGTGTTGTAGTTGTGTTTAACTCTAGGTGTGTTGTAGTTTAACTCTATAGTTTTGTTGTAGTTGTGTTTAACTCTAGTTGTGTTGTAGTTGTGTCTCACTCTAGTTGTGTTGTAGTTGTGTTTAACTCTAGTTGTGTTGTAGTTGTGTTTAACTCTAGGTGTGTTGTAGTTGTGTTTAACTCTATAGTTGTGTTGTAGTTGTGTTTAACTCTAGGTGTGTTGTAGTTTAACTCTATAGTTTTGTTGTAGTTGTGTTTAATTCTAGTTGTGTTGTAGTTGTGTCTCACTCTAGTTGTGTTGTAGTTGTGTTTAACTCTAGTTGTGTTGTAGTTGTGTTTCACTCTAGTTGTGTTGTAGTTGTGTTTAACTCTATAGTTGTGTTGTAGTTGTGTTTATCTCTATAGTTGTGTTGTAGTTGTGTTTCACTCTAGTTGTGTTGTAGTTGTGTTTAACTCTATAGTTGTGTTGTAGTTGTGTTGTTGTGTTGTAGTTGTGTTACTGTTTGGCAGCACCAGAGCATCACAGTGCGACGTGTTTCAGTGAATGTGTGTAGAGTTTTGCAAAAAGTTTGCATGATATTGAGTATATATAGAAAACACAGGAAGTGTGTCTGTGTGGTTTTCATCTGTTGTTGTCGAGTGGAGGTCCTGCGTAGGTGTAGAGTTGTTCTGATGCCTACCCTCAGCTCAAGAGATTACTCTACAACTGTACACTACAATGTAATGTATATTCATAACAATAAAGCAACGCCTGTCTCCTTTTCATTCTGTTTCTGTTGTTTGTTTGTGTGCATCACTAGCCAATGGCGGGAAAAAAACGCCGGTAATATTGCCCTGCCTCTCTCTGCTTCCCGCTCCTTCCTTGAATGCCGAAATGAATGCTGGGATATTTCTGCCATCAAATTCACACAAGTTACCAACCAATGCATCCTCGGTAAAATGGGCGTGTCGAGAACACTTCCGGGATTTTTAACCGTTCTTGCCAAAATGCAAACTTGTGTATTGGGACAGTACCTGGGCCACAAAAGATGACGTTTCACAAGAGCACTAGAACAGACACGAACACAGATTGAGAAAGGCCCATGAGGTGAACTCATGCTATAGAGGCTCAGTCTCAGTAGCTGTGTTTCAGTGTCGGGTCAGTGCGAGCCAGGGCTTTAAATGGGCCGTGCCGGGCCTGTAGCACCGGGCCCAAACCATGCGTATGGACAGAGTCACGATGACTTACTCATTCTAAAATTTGAAAAGCTTTTAACCCATTTTCTTGTAAATCACCGGTCCAGCACCAAAAAGTCTGCATCAAATTGCTCCATTGACACCTTTAGGGGCGTGTGAGACTTAAGCAGAAACACCCCCAAACTCCAAAACCCCAAACTTTTGTGAGCTTCAAAAAGATCCAGGCAAGAAGTCCAGGTGGCCGGAGAGACGCCCCAATACACACACACACACAAACATTCCTTGCCTCTAACTCAGAATATAAGTATTCTGAAATGTATATGACATATTCCTGTATGCCTGTATGTTCCCCCTTATATTAGCCAAGGTAGGACTTTCTAGTTTGTTAGTTGAACTCTAAGTGCGTATATCCGAGCATAAAAATATGTCTACTTTTGTATATGCCAAACATATCTTTCTTGGTACTGAATTAAACCTCTTGATTTGCCTTAGCTAAATATAGTAGGTTATTGTTGATCTATGTAATTGTATATGTTCTCTAATTGACTGTGATCATGATGTGGGTGGAGTAACATACACAGATGTGCAATCATTAATAAAATGGCCGCTGCTCTCTTGTGCGGGTGTGCAGGCGAAACTCCAGATAATGTCTGAGTTGTAAGTCCTTAAATCCTTCGTCATGTATTACCGGTTACCTAGCTCTAACTGAGATGGCAGCCAACAGTTACGCTAAAATGTATTATACTACCTTTTGGGGTAGAACTGACGAATTTTGACACCCTCATAAAACTTGCAAATAAGGCTGTCAGAAACTAAAGGAATTATCTCCCGCCAAAAGTTTGCTAAGTGTTATTGGTCAGTTTACTCAAAATAGGCGTGCACCGATCGAAATGACAGATTAGTTAGATTATTTTGATTTTACCACCTAGTTATCCTACATTAAGTGTAAGACAAAGGATTTGATAGACAGAAATATGTTAATATGTTCTAGTAATTATGACAGAGAGAAACTATGCCCCCTGAGTTTTTTTTTTTTTAAATGTAATTAAATTCCTTATAAATAACATCTGCTCTCAAACTACAGACTTCACTGTTCATCTATCATTCATCACTGCAATATCCTGCAGAACAATATTCTCTTAAAAACTTGTTTAATAATATCTGAAAATTATAGCGTAATCCTCTTCTCTTCAAATCTGGGGTCAGTTTCTCCATGGAGATCTGTTTATCCCTCTTTTACTGTCTATGGTTTATCCCCGTTGTCAACGTAGTTCATAGCAACAGTAAAAATGTATCTTGACTCCCTCTAGTGGTTATTTTGGGGAAAACAGGCGGGGACTAGACAGCGCACAAGTTATTTCTGCTAATCTTCTGTAGTAATCTTCCTATATTGACATTCAGTCAATAAGATCTGATAGTGTATACTTTACCTTAAAGCAATTTGAATGAGCACAAAACTGCTTCTTTGATCCAACAGGAACATGTCACGTGATTTACTTGCATCTTGCCCAAAAATTGTGATAGGCTATTTAGTCCTATAAGCCTGGTGATTAAAGTTATTACGAAAATAAAATGGCATAGGGCTATTTAAATAAGTATTTAAGTATTTGGAATACAAAATACAGTCTCTCAAAGTATTTAAATACAAATTATAGTTGATTTTTTTGTTAGGGAAAATACAAATGACAAAATACTCAAAAGTAATTAAATACGTATGATCTTAATGTAGTACTTTTAAAAATCAGTTCATTCAACAGCAAACAATGGAAGATACATGTTTCAATTCAGTCTTGTTGCTGAAATAATTACAGTAACACAGAAAATACATTACATAACTTATGTAATTTAATCCATTAAGTTTGTAATATCAAGTGTGTTATCAAAAGGTGTGATAAAGTCATGAAACGGCCATGAGGTTTTGTGCTAGAACAGAGTTGCCAGTACAGTATCATATATATCATGTGACTTAATCTATACTGTAGTTTACCTTTATAAGGGTGAGTTACAGTAATGTGGCAGTTACACACACACACACACACACACACACACACACACACACACACACACACACACACACACACAAACACACACACACACACACACACACACACACACACACACACACACACACACACACACACACACACACACACACACACACGCACACACGCACACACACACACACACACACACACACACACACACACACACACGCACACACACACACACACACACATTATAATCTATAAATCACTTATGTAAAAAAAATCCATATGAAATTGCAAACAAGTTCTATAGGTGAACCAAATTCATTAATTTGATTCAGATTCATTGATTAACCATTATTCAGTTGATAGAATAAATCAAAGTAATAAACTGAATGAGAAGAGATGAGGGAAAGGCAGTTACTGTGAATGAAAGATTTATATAGATGAAACGTTTATTTTGTGTTGTGAAAATGATACTTTGTGATTTTATGTATTGTACTAACACAATTGAAAACATGTCCACTACCGATGATCTGTTGTGATATTAGTACTAAGAGTTTTGAAAATGTAACATTTGCTAGTGAAAATTGCGCCAAATAAATAAAAACCGTCATAGTTAATGGTAAACACTTGGCCTATATTGAGGATTCAATGGGATATTGGGTGTAGAGTGTGTTTTCACACAGATGATGGCAGTGATGCTTCAGTTCAGCTTGAATTGTCTCGAAAGACTAAACTAAGGGGAGGGGCCTATGTTCACGTGGGCGGGGCTTGTATGTCTGGCCCCTCCCATCACTGCGATTCGTCTCTGCTGAAGTGTGTCCCTCCGCCGCTTCCGTCCGCGCTGACAGCAGCAGTAAAGATGGAGAGAGACTCTACGGTCCGCAGAATCAGAGCCCAGCAGAACCAGAACCAGCAGAACCAGGAAAACATTCGCGATGAAGCAGCCGAGATGAACGGGTTCCGGAGCCGCAAACCGAAGCCGGAAGTGAGCGCACAGCTCCTGAGCGAGACTTCCGCTGTGGTTCTGATGCTCGGGTTCGTGTGTGTTCTGTGGGTTCTGGTTCTGGTCTCAGTCCAGCAGCTCGTCATCAGCAGGAGCACAGGACAGTTCAACTCCGTCCGGGCCAGGTACACTTTACCACAGTACACTCATGTTTACTGTGGTATTGCAAGATTACCATAATATATCATAATATTTACATGCCACTTCAATAATACTATGGTAAATCACCATAATGTCAAGGTAAAAAAAATGCTATAGTGTTTTATAATTATTTGATGATTTTTTATGCTGTGATAGACTGTAAAAAAACTTTAAATAGAGTCATACTTTTTTAATGAAAGTCTGTATGTGTTTTTTATTGACTATTCTAAATTAAGTTGCAATTTTAATTGGTATTTATTATAAACAAAATACTGGTTACAATTTACAATAAGATTCATTAGTTAACTGCAGTTAACATAAACTAAGAATGAACAATATTTCTACAGTAATTCTTAATCTTAGTTAATATTAATTTCAACATTTTCTAATAGCCTACATTATTAAACTCAAATGTTGTATTTGTTAACATTAGTTAATGCACTGTGAACTAACATGAACACACAACGAACAGCTGGATTTATTAAGTAACATTAACAAAGATTAATAAATACTTTAATTACAAAAAATGAATTGTTCAATGTTAGTTCATGTTCGTCAATACATTAACTAATGTTAACTAATGAACCTTATTGTAAAGTGTTACTAAAATACTCAATATTTTGTTTACATCTACTGTAGTTACTCTTATTGTTACTTTTGTTAATGATACTATTGGTTTGGATGACAGTTGTGGCAGATACAGTTTACAACAGTGTTACTATGACAACAGTAACTAGTACCTCTGATTTAATGGATTAATTACAGCTACCATGGTAAAATAAATGACTTATTATGAGACATATTTATCTACTTTAATGCATTAATATTATCTGTCTGCTGGGTTTTCATTACAAAGGAAAGCATGAACAGAATCTGGAAGGATAATAAAAGGTTAATTTTAGGATAACTAGTATTTGTTTTTCGTGTCATAAAGTAAATATCTCTGGCAACATAAGTCACATGAAGGTTACAGATCTTTTGAGTAAGCAAGTTGCGATAAATTGAACATTATTAATTTTTGTTTTAAGCATGAATTTAATCAAATGTTATCTAATTCAATGCGTTTTCTGCTTAAAACAAGAAGAAAAAACGTTTTTATAAAACATGTTTTTTTATATGTTTATATGTTTGTCTTCAATGGTAACATATTATAAGTAACTTAATAAAATAAGGTTTAAAACATCAATAATATCAGTCTGTTTAGGTTTGATTAGTCAGGGGAACATAACAAAACATACTGTAATATTTTAAAATATGAACATTTTTTAAAAACATTAAATTAATGTGATAATAAGAAGATATTCGCTGTATTTTTATATATCATACTGCATATATCTCTACTAATGATGATTAAAGTTGGCAATAAATGAGCATTTGTTGTGTATGTTTCATTCGTCCATAAAGGATAGAGGTCAATAGAATAAAGTAGAAAAGAATTGGACAAAATAGAGAAGTGTAGAATATAATAGGATAGAGTAGTAGAATAGAGTAGAATAATTTAGAATAGAGTGGATAGGATACAATAAAGTACAATAGAATAGAATAAAGTAGACTTGCGTAGAATAAAAAGAATAGGATAGAATAGATTAGAAAGGATTGGATATAATAGAGTAGAAAGAAAAATCATCTGATAGGATAGAGTAGAATAGAAAGAATACAATAGAGTTGAGTAGAAAGAGTAGGATAGATTAGAACAAGATATAATAAAGTAGAAAGAATATGATAGGATAGAATAAAGTATAAAGAAAATGATAGGATAGAATAGAGTAGAAAGAATAGGATAGGATAGAATAAAGTAGAAAGAATATGATAGGATAGAGTAGAATAGAAAGAATAGGATCATGTAAAATAGAATATAATAGAGTAAAAAGAATATGATAGAATAGAGTAGAAAGAATGTGATATGATTGAATAGAGTAGAAAGAATATGATAGGATAGTATAGAGTAGAAAGAATATGATAGGATAGAATAGAATATGATAGGATAGTATAGAAAGAATATGATAGGATAGGATAGAATAGAGTAGAAAGAATAGGATAGGATAGAATAGAGTAGAAAGAATAGGATAGTGTAGAATAGAATAATATATATTAAAAAGAATATGATAGAATAGAATAGAGTAGAAATAATATGATATGATTGAATAGAGTAGAAAGAATAGGATAGAATATAGAGTAAAAAGAATATGATAGGATAGAGTAGAAAGAATATGATAGGATAGAATAGAATAGAGTAGAAAGAATATGATATGATTGAATAGAGTAGAAAGAATATTATAGGATAGAATATAATAGAGTAGAAAGAATATGATAGAGTAGAGTAGAAATAATAGGATAGAGTAAAAATAATAGGATAGAAATAATAGGATAGAGTAGAGTTGAATAATTTTCTGTAGTCATTACACACAGGTGCATTGAATCTGGGTTCTCTGCTGCGATTAAAAAAGTGAACTCAATGGGAACAAAACTCCCGATTGGATCTATAGATAAATAAATAACAATAGAGTAAAAACAGAGCAGAGTTGAGCTCACCTGTGTAAAGTTGTGTGTTCTGATGATGTGCATCAGGAAGCATCTGGAGCGGATCACGAGCGTGGGGCCGCGGACCGTCGGGAGCCCAGAGAACGAGGTGGTGACGGTGCAGTATCTGCTGGACCAGCTGGAGCAGATCCGGGCCGAGAGCAGAGCCGGGCCTCACTCCGTCACTGTGGAGGTGCAGCGGCCCACCGGCTCCTTCAGCATCGACTTCCTCGGCGGCTTCACCAGCGTCTACGCCCGCGTCACCAACATCGCCGCCAGACTCGAACCCAAGACCGGCGCTCAGCACTTCATGCTCGCCAACTGCCACTTCGACTCCGTGGCCAACAGCCCGGGTACGTCACATCTATCCATCATAAAAGTGCATCTGTCCATCATAAAAGTGCATCTCTCCATCATAAAAGTGCATCTATCATCATAAAAGTGAATCTGTCCATCATAAAAGTGCATCTGTCCATCATAAAAGTGCATCTCTCCATCATAAAAGTGCATCTATCATCATAAAAGTGCATCTATCATCATAAAAGTGAATCTGTCCATTATAAAAGTGCATCTGTTCATCATAAAAGTGCATCTGTCCATCATAAAACTGATGGCGAACGTATGCGTTGCTGAATACTGGTTTATTGGTGCAGATGCCTGTTCTCTTCCCTCGAAGAATCAAATATAAATTTGGGAAGGGCCAAAACAAAAGCAGAGTTTTCTTTGGGGGATGAAAACTCTCCAGTTTGCACAACCAAGTCTCTCAAGAGCTGATCGCGCGTGCTCTTCGCCCCAAACAGAAACGCTTGTAAAAGTTGTGTGTGTCATCTGGTGTCAATTACCTGGGACTCTGGATCACACACTTCTGAAACGTTTGTCGCAAATTTTCTTTACATTGAATGGGTTTTCCAGGTGTGATCGCAATTAAAACTAAGACGAAAATTTAGGATGACATTGTCTCTAGGTGCCCTTGTAAACTACGGGTCGCCTAGTAGTGACCGTCATTGCTTTCGCCAGACAATACGATTGCTGTGATTGGCTTAGCTTTTCAGACACCGGTTGTCACTCAGAGCGTTACCCATAGCGTCATTGAAGCAGTGCGAGGTCCTTTTTAAAGGGAACTTAATCGTCACACTCTGGGAGTCAGCACTGTTTTTGTGGCTGAAAATAAGATATACTTTGTTTTATTGGAATTTAGACTTTTATTAACTAATCTAACGGACGTTAAGTGGCTTAAGGCAACAAGTTTAATTTTTTAAATAAAATTAACAAATGTCTTCATGTTTTTTTATTGTATCCTTGTTGTCCAGTTTCTTAATGTATGTATTTAAGTAAATGCATGTCCAGCATGTAAATCCTTGAATTAAATTTAGTAGTTGTGTCTATGAAAAACTTTCCCTCCCTCTTGACAGTCAGGCTTAAACTAGTTCCAGACTTAAAAGTTGTCCACATTTTGGTATTGTTTTGGTCATGTTTATGTCATTGTCATGTTTCTGTCTTGTCATGTGATTCCTGCTTTTCATGTGATCTGGCATGTGTCTTGTCATTGGTTAATCGTCTGTTAATTGTTCACTGGTGTCCCTTTCTTGTCATTACACTGTTAGGACATTTTATCGTATTTTTGCGGTAACTTACTGGCAGCCAGTTGCAGTATGTGATGTAAGTTACCCTTTACACGTAGTTACTGTAAATGTGGTTTACGGTATGATGCCCTTACCGCAATTTTATTTACTTGTATGATTTCCTTACGCCAATTTCTTTATACAGTATGATTGCTTTAATGCGATATATTTTTCACTGTATGTTTCCGTACTTGCAAATTTAATTGGTACAGTATGATGCCTTACCGCAGTTTCATTTTACAGTACAATACCTTACTGCAACTTATTTTAATTTATTTTACACTATTTTTTATTTTACATTAATCCTATTGAGTTTAATAATTTCCAAAAACGTGACTTGAGTTCATGGACATCACTATTTTTTGATTTACTGTCAAAATCAATTACATCCAATTTATTTATTGTGATGCAAGCATTTTTACATAAATTATAGAGAAATATGCATTCACATATAAAGCACGAGATCATGACAATACGCTAAAAAAAAGCAAGTACAATATAAAAATACAATAACAGTTCTCAGCTAAAACAAGAGAAAACTAAATCAAAAGGAAATGGCACCACTCTTACTAATCCAAGAAACAACAATATACATTTGATGGTTAAAGAACAATACAACAAAGTTTACAAAAACATATAACTGATCTGAGGAATGGTGCTGTTTTTGCACCCCAAAGCCTTCCTCTCCTCCAATCACAGCAGGATTAGGTGGCAGCTATTCTTCCTGCGTATGGAAGTAGAGAGAGAAACAGGGGAGAAAAGGGGGGGAAATAAGAAAGAAGAAAAAATTAAAATACCACCCTTGGATGGAACACACTCACACAGCTAGTTATACAGTTTGTATCACCAGCACCAGTTTTGGTTGCCTCCGGCTATGTAATATGAATAATATTACATGGTGTTCTCTAAATGACTGTCATCATTGACTTACATAGTATTTTTTTTCATTACTATGGAAGCAAGGACCTGTTTGTTACCAACGGTGTTCAAAAATATATTTTATGTTCAACGGATAAAGAAATTATTTCAGGTTTGAATACAACATAAGAGTGAGTAAATGACAGAATTTTTATTTCTGGTTGAATCTCTTTTTTTAAGCTTTCTCTTCTTTTTTGGAGCAAATGAATTTCTGATTATCATATAAAAATTTGAGAAGATGTTGATTTTTTCAAATGCACATTCATAGACAAGAAGTAATTGTGTTCCTTTATGCAACTCTCGCTTTTACATGTTCCTATATTAAAAATAGCGGAACGGTGATCTTTCACATAATTATAATTGTATTCACCTTTCCCCCTTTGTCTCCACCTTTCTTTTTATAGGTTATTATAATTTTGCTTTCTATTGGTGTTGTAGTTCTATTGGTGTGTATGTCATGCATGGGACAAAATGAGGGTGTTATTTTGATCGGTAAAGCATGACTGGAATGGGGGGATCGAGCGCTGAAGACTGTGCTCAATCTGCGAGTGTTGTGCGCACTATGGGATGCCTGTCAGCATGGGACTGTAAATTCCGTCTCTTGCATGGTTATTGACAATTTTAATAACTTATTAAAACACATTTGCAATTTATTTTCTCATTTAGCCTTGTTTCTTTATCGCTCAAATGTATCAGTATCTTTAAAGCAGTCATACACGCATAAACACATAAATTTCAGAAAGCAAACAAGTGCAAAATAAAATGTTAATCTTTCTCTGCGGTATGGACTGTTCTGTTGCATTTTAAGACTTTGAAACATGGATTTAGGAATGTTAATGCTAATTAGTTGGCGTTATTATATGTGCCTCTTTCCTGAGCCCAGTAATTGTAAGTTTTGAGACAGAGAACTATATTTTTGCAAGCAATTGCATTTATTTTTAACAGGAATTAACTTGCATAATAACTCTCACGCAGTTTACTCAGGTGCTCTCACAAACCCATTATCTGCGCTCTGTCAAGTCCCTCTTCTTTTATTGTTATCATTTATTAACGACCGCATTATACGTTGTTGTGTAAAGGGTATTACCTTTCTTGGCAATATAAATGTTTTTATGATACAATATTATTTCAATTTTTTTCAACACATGTAATCATTACAAAAATATGATATGGAAAAAAAATAAGGGTGAGATTGTTTTATTTATTGTATCAGGTTGGTTTTAAGTGGTGACTTGAATGAGGTTAGTTGTTTGTGGCAACCTTGGTATTTGCTATTATTTGAAAAGATTTGAAAACCAGTTAAAGCAAGTAATGATGCAATCCTTTAAATCTTAGTATAACTAATAACAGCATATTGGCAAACAGATTTTGGCTAAACAACCAAAGTGCTATTTTGTTGTGGAGAGTGAACGTGTTTTTGCAGAGGTGAGAATGTTGCCAATCAGACTAATCTGTTGATTTCTCGGCACGATCAGAGGCCGTTTAAGGTAAAACCACTCACGCTTAAAAACGCTGGGGTTTGTTCAGTGCTGAGTTATGCTAGATCCTCTCATTATAACAAAGTACAGACACGGATGTAAATAAGAGATTCTTTGTGCAGTGTAGACAACTTTATTGATTATAAGGGTAGTTTATTTGATTGCGATGAAACTGAGGAGAGAGTACATCTTTTAAATTATTGTAAAGGGGTTTGCAAATGTTACAATATTTTTTTATACAACAAAATTCAATATTCATGAAGTTAATATTAAATTTACTTACATTTAGGGAACAGTATTTGGTAAACAATAGCACAGCTGATCCACTGCGGATTCAGAGCAAACACTGCGGTGTTTTGTTTATGAATGATTCGGCGTTTCCAAACGTCTGTATGAGTCAATGATCAATGACCAATTCATAAAAGACGTTAGCTTGCTTTGTTCCGCTGAAAAAAATACGCGTTGGAATGAACTGCCTGAATGAATGATTCGTGACAAAGACAGTAACTGCCATAATTCTGGCGGTTTAAGTTTAATTTTTTAAAGTAATAATTTCGTTATTATATCATTTAATAATTTTTTTATATCAAAACGTTTCCATTTAAACTTCTATTCATAACATTGTTATCATGAATTTAATTGCATTCATTTACAACAAGGCGGCAGTCGGATCAGTGGTTCATTAGGTTGTCGAAAGGTTGGTGGTCGCTTTAGAGCGATCCTCGTCCGTAACGGGGATCTGTCACGTTACATTGTTTTTCCCTCTAAATGAGTACACGAAAATATAAGAAAAATGATATTTTATTTATGTGAGAGCAACCTTCTTCATCCGGTGGGTGTATTACCTTTTGTACTTTTGCCAAATAAAGTTATAATAGTTTTTTGTGTCAGTCCGTGTAAGGATGTGTATTTTCCTCATATTAATATAAAATTCGCGATGTGTAGACTGTGTTTTTTATTATGTCTGGACTACTTTATTATGGGAGTATGAAACATACGCTTCTAGATTTCAGTAGTGTAAATGCATTTTCTGAGAATTTACATTTCAAGTTTTTACCTCAGATGTCACGTCCAGAACCACTGGATATGCCCAAGTATAAAGTATTGTATCCTAACTAGTTTTGAGTGTAGGTCTACGATTTATATGCTTATCACTTAAAAATATACGAATTACTATTTTAGATGTCAATCCACCCAACCCCCCCGAGAAACGCAGAGGGATCTGGACCAGGGAAGGCACCATAGCGTAGTACTCTGGGAGTTGGATGGGGTGTGTCGTTGTGATTCTGCCTTCTACACAACTGAGAGACTCCTGTGTTCTATCGCACATTAGATATGACAGAGCATCTCTAACTACTGAAATTGCCACCACCATCCTCCATCATGAAGTAACGCACAGCTTTATTGGTAAGTGATCGTGTCCAGGATAATTGATTACTGGTTGGATATTAGGTAACGGTTGATACGCGTTACTGAAACAAGTGGTCAGCATCCTCGGTGGCACAGGTGGGTTCTGTGAAAGCGCTTATATAAATGCATGTCCATTTTCCATTTCATGCCACTTTAATGACTGTCTCAGTGAACCGGTAGGTTGCAAACAACTTTTCTCCAGTGTTATGAAGTACTTCAAAGATTAATCTTGTTGATTCTGATTTCATTTGATGGTAACTTATTCTTCCTGATTGTGTCGGATAATTATAACTCAAGTTATAAATATTAATTTTATTAATTTGACAAACGGGCCCCTATTCATACGTTTAGATCGTTAAAAGGGAAGTAGTATTAAATATAACATTGTGTCTACTTTTGATTGATTTATGGCTCTGAGTTGTTCGCTGCGCTTCTGAGTTACGGCGGCCCGCGGTCAGGCTCGGTATGTTAGGCGCGAGCGACGCCGTGTGCATCCCTCTGCGGTGACATCCTGGATCGGAGGTGATGTGAAAGAAAGTTAGGTGTCTGGCCATGGCCTTCGGGTTTATTGGCCGTTACCTGCGCGTGTTGTTATGTCGTGTGTATTACTGTCTGGTGGGGTGGACAGGTTTCACACTTCGCCAAAGCTGCGGGTAAAATGTGTGTTGAATCCGAACACAGTGATATCCGAAAACACTACTGAAGCGCCGGTCTTGCGTTCACAGTCTCTGCAGTATTATCCAAGCCCAGATTGTGTTGTTGGATATCGTGTGAGTGCAAGAAGATGGGTGTTGTGTTGTGTGTCTGTGTGTGTGTGTGTGTCTGGGTGTGTGTGTCTGCGTGTGAGTGTCTGTATGTGTGTGTCTGTGTGTCTGTGTGTGTGTCTGTGTGTCTGTGTGTCTGTGTGTGTGTGTGTGTGTGTGTCTGTGTGTGTGTCTGTGTGTGTGTGTGTGTGTGTGTCTGTGTGTGTGTGTGTGTGTGTGTCTGTGTGTGTGTGTGTGTGTGCGGTGTGTGTGTGTGTGTGTGTGTGTGTGTGTCTGTGTGTGTGTGTGTGTGTGTACTTGTCTACCTATCTAAGAGGGGACCTTGGTGTCGTTACACACTCACCAACAGGGGACCGCCGAGCCAAGTGGGGACATTTTTCAAGTCCCCTGTTGGTCATGCCTTAAAACATGTTAAAATCATCTAAAATACGCTCTGGTGAATTTTTTACATTTTTGACCAAGTGGGGACCTGCAAGTGTGTGTGTGTTTAAGCCCATACTCAGCAGCGCTCCTGTAGGCTGGAGCAGGAACTGCAGTGGCCCATTAACACACGTCGTTCACACTTCTCTATTGTTGGAATGGCTTGCTGTCTCAGAGAGGCTCTGAAACTGTAGAGCTGCTGTTTAACTGCTGCTTAGTTAAAGAACTTACGGTAACTTTATAATAACCCCACGCTATGTATCATTAGTTAAGCATTAGTAAACAGTTAATTCAATATTTATAAAGCATTAATAGACATTAATAAGCAGTATATAAATACAGCTATAAAAGCTTTATTCTTGCTTTAAAAGCATATCTATAATGTGTTTAATTGTTGTATTTTCATACTTTATTAATGATCAATTTATAATTTTTAAATGAAGTATAACATTATATACAAACCAGTTATTTAGGAGTTGTCAGTGGTTCATAAGATCACTTAGAAAGTGTGAGTAAAATGATTAATAAACTATTTCAAATGTACATTCATACATTATACCGACATTTTGTAATAGGTACTTAGTGTGTTAATAAATGCTTTATTAACATGTATTTCTACTGTAATTCAGGTAGTTATAAAGCATTTGGTAGTGGTGAGTATAAGTATTTTATAAAGTGAGGACTAGTTATGCCTTGTAAAGCTTTTATAAAGGAGATTTAAAGGTTCAGTTATATATTTCTATGTTCTGTATCACAGTGCTGTGTTTGTTTCATTTTTCTGTTTAGAAGATAACTGAGTCTTTAAATCTCCTTTATAAATGCTTTATATTTTGTGATGAGCTCACAAAAATAGTTAACTGACCACTACTAAATGCTTTATAACTACCTGAATTTACTGCATTTACTTACACTTAAGTGATCTTATGAATCACTGACAAATCCCAAATAACTTGTTTGTAAATAATACTATAATTCATTTAGAAATTATAAATTGATCATTAATAAAGTATGAAAATACAATTATTAAACAAAATATAGATATGCTTCTAAATAAAGAATAAAGCATTTATACAAGAACAAAGCATGTATAGCTGTAATTATAAACTGCTCATTAATGCATATTAATGCTTTACAAATTATGAAGTAACTCTTTACTAATGCTTAACTAATTATTAATAGTGTGCAGTTATTATAAAGTGTTACCGAACTTTCAAGTATTTTCAAAAATGCCCAAACATACATATATATGTAATTATATAATGTTCACACAGGCATCAGAGATCACAATATGCATAGATAAACATAAACAACTAAAAAAAGAATGACCAAACCATCAGTTATCAATAATGTACAAATTTGAATTGCTTTAGGAAAGACCATTTAAATCTACAACGGGGTAAAAAATACCGACGGCAACAGTTCAAAAGCAGAGGCGAGAAGATGCCTCTTATCATTCATATTAATATTATTTTTCTTATTTAACTCTCTTTCTTCATAGATACTTTCTATTCTTAGTTATGCAGTCCCTAACACTTTATTTGCAATTATTATGTGCCATTGTACACACACACATGCATGTAATATATATGAACAGAGCAGTGTCGCTCTACACTGGCCAAGAGGGGACCTGACCTCCATCTCTGAACGATCTCTAACCATCCAAGTGGGGACTCTCATAGCCTGCAATAAAACTGTGTGTGTGTGAACAATGAAGTCTGTCATCATTATGTAACACATATAAACATTATTTATATATATTTATATATATATATATATATATATGTGTGTGTGTGTGTGTGTGTTTGAGTGTGTGTGTGTATTTTCACACTGGCATCAGAGATCACAATATGCATAGATAAACATATACAATATACAATTAAAAAAGAATGACCAAACCATCAGTTATCAAAAATGTAAAAAAAAAAAATTCAGGAAAGACCATTTGAATCTGTATTTCAACAGGGTAAAAAATATCGGTGGCAACAGTTCAAAAGCAGAGGCCTTAAGATATTCATATCAATCATAATATTATTTTTCTTCTTTAACGCTCTCTCTTCATAGATACTTTCTATTCTTGGTTATGCAGTCCCTAACAATTTTTTTGCCATTGTTATGTGCCATTGTACACACACACACACATTTCTATATTACTAACAGAGCACTGTCGCTCTACACTGGCCAAGTGGGGACCTGAACGATGTTTACCTATCGAACAGGGGACTCCCATAGCCTACAATGGAACTGTGTGTGTGTGTGTGAACAGTGAAGTCTGTCTTCATTATGTAACTTGTATATATGTAACTTTTATATACATTATATATATAAATTATATATATATGTATATATGTGTGTGTGTCTGTGTGTGTTCACACAGGCATCAGAAATCACAATATGCATAGATAAAAATATACAGTATACAATTAAAGAAAAATGACCCCATCAGTTATCAAAAAAAATATTGCTTGAGGAAAGACCATTTAAATCTACAACGGGGTAAAAAATACCGACGGCAACAGTTCAAAAGCGGAGGCGAGAAGACGCCTCTTATCATTCATACTATTATTTCTCTTATTTAATGCTCTCTCTTCATAGATACTTTATATTCTTGGTTATGCAGTCCCTAACAATTTTTTTGCCATTGTTATGTGCCATTGTACACACACACATTAATTTCAATATTACTAACAGAGCACTGTCGCTCTACACTGGCCAAGTGGGGACCTGAACGATGTTTACCTATCGAACAGGGGACTCCCATAGCCTACAATGGAACTATGTAACTGGTGTGTATAGATATATATATATATGTATATGTATATATATATATGTATATGTATATGTATGTGTGTGTGTGTGTGTGTGTGTGTTCATACAGGCATCAGAGATCACAATATGCATAGATAAACATATACAATATACAATTAAAAAAGAATGACCAAACCATCAGTTATCAAAAATTAAAAAAATTAGAATTTTTTGAGGAAAGACCATTTGAATCTGTTTTTTAACGGGGTAAAAAATACCGATGGCAACAGTTCAAAAGCAGAGGCTCTTATCATTCATATTATTATTTTTCTTCTTTAACGGTCTCTCTTCATAGATACTTTCTATGCTTGGTTATGCAGTCCGTTTAGGGTTCATGGGATAAATCAAACAGAAATAGCTCTTTAAGGTAACAATTTCAGGTCACTACTTTATACAGTCAATAATGATTATATTAATCAAAATGAACTTCGCGTCCCCAGTTGGATGGTAAAGAACGACACCAGTTCTTCTGCTTTGTACATTTCTTGCCATCACAAAAACACGGTAAAGATTTTGGAGGTCAATCTCAAAATGTTATGTTGACTTGCTGCACTGAACAATTTTACTTCATTCAGTTGAAATATATGAAGTAGGGATGTTCATTTAACATTTTGTTTTCTGACTGACAGCTGATGCTTGTTAACCAGTCATCAGCAGTTAACTGACATTATTTTAAGGTTAGATTAGAATTAAATGTAATTAGAAAAGATAAGTGTCTGTGACCCATTCAAATACCTCAAAAATGTAGATTTACATGTGCAAATAGCAGCATAAACAACAGAACATGAGGATTCACACACACCGTCACATCGAGCACCCGCAGTGCTTCTGTGAACACAGTAAACCAGAATAAAAGTGTATATATAACTGTATATATATATATATATATATATATATATATATATATATATATATATTAGTGCTGTCAGTTTAACGCGTTATTAACGGCGTTACCGCAAACACATTTTAACGGCGTCAATTTTTTTAGCGCGAGATTAACGCTCTTTTTGGCCTAGCAAACATTGTAGTTTTTTCACATGCTGTTGCAACAACTGGTAACGTTAGAAAAACTACAACATCACACCGGATAGCTAGACCGGAAACAAAACAAAACGCGGGACTAGATTTGATGGCCGAGTGCGAGCGCGGGCGGTAATGCACTCACTCTGTGTGTGCGGGTACGGGAGAATAAAACGATTCGGGACTCCCACAAACTAGAAAAATCTATGAATAAAACATAAAAACTAATACATTTTTATTCTTATGTTGCAGAAAAGCAACAAGAACAACTAAAACAAAATAGAAACGATTTACAGGCCAGAGTTACTTTTTATAACAGGTTTGCAGCGTTGAGCGATGTAGCCAATCACAGACATGTGTGGATTTCTTAAACGCAATGGCCAATCAGATGCATTTAAAATAGACTCCCCTCACTGCTCAAAACTGACTTTTTGTTCAGTGCTGAATTCTGGATATTGGCAAATCCTCTAATTAAAACAAACAAAGTGTATATATTCTGAAAGATTCATTGTGCAGTCAGCTTCATTGATAATAACAGAGATGTGTGAGATTGCGATGAACTGATGTCAGCTTTTTAGGAATTTTTAAAGGATTGCACTTTGTGCGCATTCAGTCATCCCAAACCATGCACTCAGTAGCCTGCTTGCTTTTATATTATAACAGTGGTTTGTGTGTTAATGCTTTAATAACAAATAATTGATCAGGAGCATTTATGCTGATGTGTATGGTGGCGACACGTAGGCGAAGTAGCCTACAAATAAAGTCTATTTGCGGGCGGGAGCGGGACAAAAATGTTGCGGGCGGGAGAAAGTAACATAGAAAGTAGTTGAGAACGTCAGTTATAACGCCCCACGTATTAAAAAGAAATGGACGGTTTTAAATCGGGCTCGGGACGGGCTCATAATTACAGTAAATGTGTCGGGCCGGGCTCGGACACAATGCGCACGGGCTCGGGTCGGGCTTGATTTTTTGGGCCCGATCTAAGCTCTACAATGGATGACTTCAGACAGAAGCACATGGATACCACAGCTAAGAACAAACTTATTGCTGATCCACTTTTCCTTGTTGATAAGAGCATTCAAATTAGAAAAAATGATGGGACAAATAGAAATCAAGGGACATTTAGAATAGATAAAAATGTGCGATTAATCGCGAGTTAACTACTACAAATATTTGAATCGTTTGACAGCACTAATATATATATATTTACACAACATTATTTTCAACTGAAAATTGCAAGCTTTTCATGTGTTTTGGCCGCTCATTTACACGAAAATGCCATTTTGGAGGCCTGACAATGCAAACTTTCCAACCCGGTCACACTAAATGCGTCTCTGCTTAGAAATCTTGGCTTGCTCAAAACTTTTTGTCTTTAAATGAAGTCAAAACTGAGGTGATAGTTTTCGGCCCCACTGATAATTTTAATACCACCAGCATCGATTTGAGGAGCTTCTCTGCATTCAGATCTACGCATGACAAACAAATATCTTCGGTAATTGGATCTAGTTTCTATCAACTCCGTCTTTTGTATCAAATTAAACACTTCCTATCTGACAAAACTCTAGAGATGTCTGTTCATGCTTTTATTACTTCCCGTTTAGACTACTGCAACTCATTGTATTGCGGTATTTCCAAGTCACAAATCGCTCGCCTTCAACTGGTCCAAAATGCTGCAGCAAGATTTATTCGCAAAAGTCCTAAATATGATCACATGATGATAATGATACATTTTATTTATATTGCGCTTTTCTCCAACCCAAAACGATACAAAAACAATATACAGTACCAATATATATATATTTATATAAAGAGATTAAAAATTGTAACATTACAAAATTTAATGACAGTACATTTCAAATACCTAAAAATGGTACATTAAGTGGTTTTGTTCAAGTCAAAATATTACTTAACATTAATGAACCAACCTACATACAATAAAACTACATTTTTGGGGGGTTAAATCAAGCAGAAATATCACTTCAAGGTAACAATTGCAGGTCACTACACAAGTTAAACTGTACATGATCTAGACTCTAGGTAAATGAAATGCAATCGCAGCAGTAAGTCAGGGGAATGCTTATATTTATTTCTTTGGTTTCAATTTTGAACATGTTGCAGTTCTTTTTAAAAAGGTATACATTTTGACATAATTATAAAATGATATAACATGATTTGATACTGTATATTAGCAGAAATGACACATTTTTCACTTCAGCAACAAAGTGGAGACCCTCTTTTCTGTAATGAAAGACCAATCTTATGGGTTGTGGTCTCTCAGACATTGGCCAATATCAGTAAAAAAAAAAAAAACATTGTTTCCCTTAGGGCTTAAATGAACCAGATTTTTTTTTACATCTTTACACTTTTAGACAGGTGATGCTTGCAACCCGACCATAATCCATTAGCCGACAAGATTAGAATGTTATATTCTAATTAAATTAGAATGTATGTATTTCTCAATACTTATCACTGTTTTAAAAGCTCTTCACTCCGTTGTCTTAACCAACTTTCAGCTTCACTGCAGTAAATTTCACATTCAAAACGCATTAAAACTACCAAAACACATCATTCATGTCTCGAAATAAGTCATTCTTTCAGAACACTAGTAAAGGTTTCACCCAACAAACAAAATTAAAAATACAAATCAAAAAACACAAACAACAGGCAGTAATATGCACTATTTTCTGCTGTTCAGAATTCAAGGCAGTTTATTTTACATGGTTCATGTTTACATTAATGTACACAATTATTTCCTTTTGTATAGATGGCGATGAAAATGAAAGACTAAGACTAGTGTAGGTGTTTAGTTACATCTTAATTGTTCTGATAGGTTTTTTTTAGATTCAGAATATATTTCAATGTGGTATACGGTATAAAAATATTGCAAATTTCAGTCTTATTCATTTTTGTTTGAGTTGAAATGTTTTTAACTTAAATATAACAGTCTTGGAAATAATATGTAAGCATGTGCAAATTGGCCTGTACAGTAAATCAAGTTCTGCTGGTCTTTGTGTTTAAGTGAGAAATGAATTCATGTAAATTGAAAGATCTCAGTTTAGCCGGACACTGATCTTGTGATCACTGTGTGAAGAGTTTCATGGTATTAATTAATCTTGAGAAGGTATTAATCTTTCAGTTTAAACACAAATGTGTACTGTAATGTAAACATTGACCATGTAACATAAAATGCTGTGAATTCGGAACAACAGAAAACAGCAGAAATATTTTATAATGCTCCAGTTATTTGTGTTTTTTGTATTTTATGAGTGAAAAGTGTGTTTGTTGGGTGAGCTTTACTAGTGTTCTGGAAGAACTGTATTAGCAGCTGTAAATGGATATTCTGACATAGGTAGTTTCATGTGTATGTAGACTCTTGTGTGTGGATTGAGTCGCTGCACATCCCCCCACACGCAATTTACATCTCAATACTTGAAGGTGTGTGTGTGTGTGTGTGTGTCATGGAGAAACCGGCCTAAAGATCTCACAACTCTAACAATACAGTTACCAATGTCCAAGAATCTGTGGAACTTCTCAAATAAACTACAATAAACTAGAGAAAACGCTTGGATTTACTCTGACAAATTAAATTACAGGTTTTTACAGTCGCTAGGACACATTTCTCAATATTTAGGTACATTTTCAAAACTCTTCACTCAGTTCTTCATTTCACATTCAAAATGCACTGACACTTCCTTCATGTGTCAAATCCCAACTCAATCTTCCTGAACACTAGTAAAGGTTTCACCCAACAAACACACTTTGTCACTCATAAAACAGAAAAAACACAAACAACAGGAGCATTACACAATATTTTCTTTTGCAAATTGCTTTTACAAAACAAGAATGGCACTACTCTACTGTTTTTAATTCACTGCAGTTTAGTATTAGATTTTAGAATCAGAATATTTATTTCAATATGATATTACTGTGGAAATGTTGCAAATCTCGGTCTTATCATTTTTTGTTGTTAGGTTTTGAAAATAAGTTTAACAGTTTTAAAAAGAGTATGTAAACGTGCAAATTATCCTGTATAGAACATAAAATTCTCTTTTTTTGTAAACTCTCTTCACACAGTGATCAGACCATCCGTCTATATGAGCTAAACTGTGGATCAGTGCTTTGAACAATGTCATCGGATGGATTTTGTTCCATTTACATGAATTATTTTCTCTCTTAACAAACACTTACAGAATTTTATGTTCTATACAGGATAATTTGCACGTTTACATACTCTTTTTAAAACTGTTAAACTTATTTTCAAAACCTAACAACAAAAAATGATAAGACCGAGATTTGCAACATTTCCACAGTAATATCATATTGAAATAAATATTCTGATTCTAAAATCTAATACTAAACTGCAGTGAATTAAAAACAGTAGAGTAGTGCCATTCTTGTTTTGTAAAAGCAATTTGCAAAAGAAAATATTGTGTAATGCTCCTGTTGTTTGTGTTTTTTCTGTTTTATGAGTGACAAAGTGTGTTTGTTGGGTGAAACCTTTACTAGTGTTCAGGAAGATTGAGTTGGGATTTGACACATGAAGGAAGTGTCAGTGCATTTTGAATGTGAAATGAAGAACTGAGTGAAGAGTTTTGAAAATGTACCTAAATATTGAGAAATGTGTCCTAGCGACTGTAAAAACCTGTAATTTAATTTGTCAGAGTAAATCCCAGCGTTTTCTCTAGTTTATTGTAGTTTATTTGAGAAGTTCCACAGATTCTTGGACATTGGTAACTGTATTGTTAGAGTTGTGAGATCTTCAGGCCGGTTTCTCTATGACACACACACACACACACCTTCAAGTATTGAGATGTAAATTGCGTGTGGGGGGATGTGCAGCAACTCAATCCACACACAAGAGTCTACATACACATGAAACTACCTATGTCAGAATATCCATTTACAGCTGCTAATACAGTTCTTCCAGAACACTAGTAAAGCTCACCCAACAAACACACTGTCACTCATAAAATACAAAAAACACAAATAACTGGAGCATTATAAAATATTTCTGCTGTTTTCTGTTGTTCCGAATTCACAGCATTTTATGTTACATGGTCAATGTTTACATTACAGTACACATTTGTGTTTAAACTGAAAGATTAATACCTTCTCAAGATTAATTAATACCATGAAACTCTTCACACAGTGATCACAAGATCAGTGTCCGGCTAAACTGAGATCTTTCAATTTACATGAATTCATTTCTCACTTAAACACAAAGACCAGCAGAACTTGATTTACTGTACAGGCCAATTTGCACATGCTTACATATTATTTCCAAGACTGTTATATTTAAGTTAAAAACATTTCAACTCAAACAAAAATGAATAAGACTGAAATTTGCAATATTTTTATACCGTATACCACATTGAAATATATTCTGAATCTAAAAAAAAACCTATCAGAACAATTAAGATGTAACTAAACACCTACACTAGTCTTAGTCTTTCATTTTCATCGCCATCTATACAAAAGGAAATAATTGTGTACATTAATGTAAACATGAACCATGTAAAATAAACTGCCTTGAATTCTGAACAGCAGAAAATAGTGCATATTACTGCCTGTTGTTTGTGTTTTTTGATTTGTATTTTTAATTTTGTTTGTTGGGTGAAACCTTTACTAGTGTTCTGAAAGAATGACTTATTTCGAGACATGAATGATGTGTTTTGGTAGTTTTAATGCGTTTTGAATGTGAAATTTACTGCAGTGAAGCTGAAAGTTGGTTAAGACAACGGAGTGAAGAGCTTTTAAAACAGTGATAAGTATTGAGAAATACATACATTCTAATTTAATTAGAATATAACATTCTAATCTTGTCGGCTAATGGATTATGGTCGGGTTGCAAGCATCACCTGTCTAAAAGTGTAAAGATGTAAAAAAAAATCTGGTTCATTTAAGCCCTAAGGGAAACAATGTTTTTTTTTTTTTTACTGATATTGGCCAATGTCTGAGAGACCACAACCCATAAGATTGGTCTTTCATTACAGAAAAGAGGGTCTCCACTTTGTTGCTGAAGTGAAAAATGTGTCATTTCTGCTAATATACAGTATCAAATCATGTTATATCATTTTATAATTATGTCAAAATGTATACCTTTTTAAAAAGAACTGCAACATGTTCAAAATTGAAACCAAAGAAATAAATATAAGCATTCCCCTGACTTACTGCTGCGATTGCATTTCATTTACCTAGAGTCTAGATCATGTACAGTTTAACTTGTGTAGTGACCTGCAATTGTTACCTTGAAGTGATATTTCTGCTTGATTTAACCCCCCAAAAATGTAGTTTTATTGTATGTAGGTTGGTTCATTAATGTTAAGTAATATTTTGACTTGAACAAAACCACTTAATGTACCATTTTTAGGTATTTGAAATGTACTGTCATTAAATTTTGTAATGTTACAATTTTTAATCTCTTTATATAAATATATATATATTGGTACTGTATATTGTTTTTGTATCGTTTTGGGTTGGAGAAAAGCGCAATATAAATAAAATGTATCATTATCATCATGTGATCATATTTAGGACTTTTGCGAATAAATCTTGCTGCAGCATTTTGGACCAGTTGAAGGCGAGCGATTTGTGACTTGGAAATACCGCAATACAATGAGTTGCAGTAGTCTAAACGGGAAGTAATAAAAGCATGAACAGACATCTCTAGAGTTTTGTCAGATAGGAAGTGTTTAATTTGATACAAAAGACGGAGTTGATAGAAACTAGATCCAATTACCGAAGATATTTGTTTGTCATGCGTAGATCTGAATGCAGAGAAGCTCCTCAAATCGATGCTGGTGGTATTAAAATTATCAGTGGGGCCGAAAACTATCACCTCAGTTTTGACTTCATTTAAAGACAAAAAGTTTTGAGCAAGCCAAGATTTCTAAGCAGAGACGCATTTAGTGTGACCGGGTTGGAAAGTTTGCATTGTCAGGCCTCCAAAATGGCATTTTCGTGTAAATGAGCGGCCAAAACACATGAAAAGCTTGCAATTTTCAGTTGAAAATAATGTTGTGTAAATATATATATATTAGTGCTGTCAAACGATTCAAATATTTGTAGTAGTTAACTCGCGATTAATCGCACATTTTTATCTATTCTAAATGTCCCTTGATTTCTATTTGTCCCATCATTTTTTCTAATTTGAATGCTCTTATCAACAAGGAAAAGTGGATCAGCAATAAGTTAGTTCTTAGCTGTGGTATCCATGTGCTTCTGTCTGAAGTCATCCATTGTAGAGCTTAGATCGGGCCCAAAAAATCAAGCCCGACCCGAGCCCGTGCGCATTGTGTCCGAGCCCGGCCCG
>CM060636.1:921162-971162 GCA_030578275.1 Meda fulgida | reverse complement strand
GTCAGAACGCCGTGAAGCTGAGAGAGCTCCTGACGTCAGCGCTCTGTTCGACAAACACTTCTCGAACCGCAGAGATCAGACTGTGGCCGCAGACACTGCCAGAATTAATACGAGGGTAATGATGGTTTGGCAGCGAGCGATGGATCGGGAGTGGAGTTCTCTGGTGTGCTTTACCATTTAATGCAAACCATTCCTGCTCAGACTCACACGAGCTGATGCTCACAGATACAGAGAACATCTCTGTGTTCCTCACAGCGCTCGAGTCTGGCGAACGACGGCTCCACCTCGAACATCTGGAGCCATCTACAGGGAACACTTACATTAGCGTAGAACTCCACCTGACAGCGTGAAGACAGACATTCCAGGCCCTAAACACACAAAAACAGGATTATTCACAACACACGGGGAGAGAATTATCTGAGCAAACACAATCCTCCAAAACACACTCATTCCTGGAGCTCGTCAAGCATCGCCGTCGCGGTTGTGATGCAGGAGTTCACTTCAGAATTAAGATTCCCTGATCATTTACTCATCCAAGATGATCATGTGTTTCTTTCTTCAGTGGAAAAGAAATGAAGGTGTTTGAGGAAAACACTCCAGGAGTCCAGTATTCGTACTCGTATTCCTCGGCTGGATCGTGTCGGGACTTTGAAGCTGCACTGAAACTCACATCTGGACCTTCGACCCGTTGGACCCATTGAAGTCACTATATGGAGAAACTCCTGGAGTGTTTTCTTCAAAGACCTTCATTTCTTTTCCACTGAAGAAAGAAACACATGATCATCTTGGATGAGTAAATGATCAGGGAATCTTAATTCTGAAGTGAACTCCTTTAACGCACTACGCATTCAAATTCTGTTGAGGATTCACTAACTTCAGTCATTTCACTGTCCTTTAAACCGTGACTGTTTCCTCTAATGTAAATGTATTACGCCGTATTAGGGCTCATTTTTACAGGCCGTCATCATGTGTTCTGCGTGTCAGAGCGAGCGTCACGTCTCAGGCGTGAGGTTTCTGGCCTCTTTCTCTCTCGCTGCACTCAATCGCTCATGTTTTTCTAGTCCTCCACCTCATTCCCTCGCTCACTGGCCCTTTTCCAAGAATTAACACTGTAGGTTTCCAGCACTACAGCCTAAACCCCAGATCTCTCTCTCTCGCTCTCTCTCTCTCTCCCTGGCGCCAGTGATATACGTCTCTATTTCCAGCAACGATGCAGGAAAAGTTGGTTTAGATTCGCTGTGAACGCGTGACCCCGAATGCACTTCTATAAAACGTTTCTCCAAACCACTGCAATGAGGGAAAATACCAAACATTTCAATGCATTTCATCTGATCTTTGCTTTCTTTGTATTATTATCTTCTTATTTCTCACTGTGAAATCGCCAGTTCCTGTAAATCAGTCAGTTCGTGTCATTTTTAGAATTATTTTGTCCAGTTTGGTGTCATATTTCAGTTTGTTTGGTGTGATAGTCTTTAAAATGTCCTATTACGCTATTTTAAAGGCTCCTAATGTTGTTTTGGCGGCTCTTCAACAGGTTCACATGCATCAAAGATCAAAATCACTTTATTTTGCTCATAATCTGCAGCATCAGCTCTTTCTCTCAGTGTCTGAAACGCTTCGTTTGAAGATTCAGTGTCTCTAAGCCCCGCCTCTCTGAGAGCTGCTCTGCTCTGATTGGTCTGAAACTAAACGCTCATTATCATATCTGACTCTCAGCTCTTGATCACAGTGATAGAACAGTGACGATGGCGTGGGTTTTACCGTATCAATCTCATCAAAGTGGATTTGCTTTGTCAGCAGAAAACAGCGTCTTCTCGACACGAACCAAAGTCTTCCTGTCTCACACACACTAGTGTTTGAGGGCGGAGCTAAGAGACGCCGCTCAGCCAATCACCACCAGAGATGGGCATTATGGTAATTAGTTACATTATGCAAGGTTGAATCTTTGTACAGTGAAATATCACTACAGTACTGATGATGGAGATCACGTCTCTGACCTGAGAATCATGTCTCTGATATGTCAGCAATCATGTCATGTGTGTTTCTTATCAGCAAATACTTAATACACAATAACAATATTGTGTACGTCTTTCAATACAGATCTACCTGCACTGCAAATATGCTTCTCTTACTCAGTATTTGTGTCTTGTTTCCAGTCCAAATATCTAAAAAATCTTAAATCAGAAGCATTTACTAGAGGAGTAAAATGCCATAAGATATTATGTCTTGTTTTCTGGGGGGGAATATAAAATTGAGTGAGTTTTTGCTTAAAACAAGCAAAATGATCTGCCAATGGTGTAAAAAAATAAATAAAACGTGTCTGTTTGAATTAAGATTATTTTTCTGACCGCATTGGCAGATCATTTTGCTCTTTTTTTTAAGCAAAAACGCACTTAATTTTGATTAATTCCCCCGGAAAACTAGACATAATATCTTATGGTATTTTACTCCTCTAGTAAATGCTTCTGATTTAAGATTTTTTAGATATTTGGACTGGAAACAAGACAAAAATAAGTAAGAAAAGCTTCTTGCAGTGGCTTAGAATCAGAACAAGAAATGGCAGATTTGAAAAAAAAATCATTTTGATTCAGTTTGATTCGTTCACACAGTTCACACACACACTGAATCATTTACATTGGTTTCTCAGTTGTTTGCAGTTAAAAACACTTTTTCCCCATTCTCCATAAAACTATAATATACTGCAAAACTAAAACTAACAGAGAACTAACATACTAAACTAAATCTAACTAAAGAGCTGACCAACATATCAAAAACTGGCGTGACGGTAAAAGTTAAACTTAAGATGAATCACTTGTATGCCTTTGGATGAAAGCGTATGCCAAATTAATAAATGTAATGTATAATGTAAAACTTCTGGCGTTCTGTGTGTGTGTACAGTTTAAGTGGCAAATCCAAAGGGATAATTATGAAAACTCTCCCAAGTCATAATCCTTATTGATGATGCAAACGCATGCGTTCAGAGCCAAATCCTGCGGTGATATATATAACACAATGTGAAAAAACGGCTCGTCCTGAGTGTGTGTTCGTTCTCTCTCTCTCTCTCTGTGTGTGTGTGTGTGTGTGTGTGTGTGTGTGTGTGTGTGTTCTCTGCTTTCCTCCTGGAGAAAACTCATGGCTGATGGCGAACTGAAGAGGGAAATTCCATTGCATTCCCCAGAAAACATGATGTTTCATCCGCGGCTCGACCCCAGCGCATGCACGCGTTATACCCGGGCCAGCACAGCGGTCGCGCGCTGAGGACGAGGGAGTGACGTCACCGTGGCCCCCTGATGACATCATCGCCACGGGCGCGGCCTGAAAACACCCGCGACACGGTACAGCAGCAACACTCCAACCAGCGGGAGATGTTACATAAAGCAACATGCATTTACTGTAAAGCTGATTTGAAGCTATGTGGGGAAAGTGCATTACAAATCAACTTCAATTGAAAGTTATTTCAGGTTATGAGTTAGGCTATAGTTTTTTTTTTGTTGCTGTAAATAGAGGGTTTTCACTACACGTCATCAATCCGGAAGTCACATACCACGCGAATCGATTAGAGCGTTCAGACTGAAGCTGATGTCTTGATATGTGATTTGAATATGATTTGAAACCACATATGGATGTAGCTTGACTGACAATCTGAACGTATCCTGTCGGGATCAGAAATAGAAGGAAGAATTGCAGTAAGGGCTAGAGAAGCTCGTTCGGATCTTTACCACATAACTTTATTTTGTAAAAAATTCACGCTCTTTCCTGCTTACTGAGTCCTTCCCTATATGATTTTGCAGCTTCCATGTGTTTTTCCCGTGGTTCATTAGTGTAACAATGTGTTCAGTAGTACATACACAGTGCAATCCATGCTGTTGTTTACATCCGTGCCTCCATAATGGCCGCGCATCCGGTTACCGCCCAGAACGTGACGTCGGTGAAAACACTCTATTCAATTTCTATCTGTAAAATTATGTTTTGTTGTTGTTGTTGTTTTTTACAGTAAAACATGCTCGTGTGTGATTGTGAAGGACTGCTGTCGTGTTTTAGGTTTCATTCAGTCACTTTCACTAGTTCTTCCCATGTATGCGTGATTTATGTGTGTGTGTGTTTGTTTGTGTGTGTGAGTGTATGTGTGTGTTCATGTAGTCTAGTTCTGTGTTCATGATTAAGTCAATAAAGCTTTGTGCTCAATACATATGAGTCTTCTTCTTTTGCTTTTGATATCAAATGATCAAAAATGCTGCAACTTTTTAACTATATAACCTGTATTATATTATATCTGTATGTCATATAGATGTTCTGTTGTCACTCATGACTGATACTGCACAAACTGCAACATTGAAACAAGCCTTTTCTGTAAAGCTGCTTTCAAACAATGTGTAAAAAAAGTGCAATACAAAGTTATTTTAGGTAATGAGTTACACATGTTTTTGCTTTAAATTCAATTTCAATCTATAAAACGACGGTTTCTGTACTGTAAATGTCAGGTTTTTACAGTAAAACAGGCTTGTGTGTGATTTGGAGCTGCTGATCTCACTCTCTCAAACATCATGTATGTAAGGGCCGAATGATTCGCTGAGATTTATTGTTCTGGACTTTGTTCTGGCTCTATATAAACTCCCACACACACACACACACAGGTCCGTTCAGGTGTATTGATGTGTTTCTCGCCCGTCACCCCGGCAACCACGTGGCACACACACACACACACACATACACACGGTGATGCCGGTCCTGTTAATGTGCTGCTCAAATCCTAATTAAACACTGATTAAACACTCGCTGAAAGCTTCTAACTCACTTAAGATAAAAAAGCACTTATATGTGTCATTGAAAACTGTTCTCAGCATTGGACTGCGATTGAGTCTGAAAAGTGTAAATGTTTGTAAAATAAGGTTTTCTTCACTGAAACTAACGCTGCTGCTCACAGACAGCGAGGCATGAATTATTATTGTCTGTAATGTTTATTGCATCATTGGATTGCACTGAAACGCATGAGTGAGAGACACTGCAAACAAACGATCTAATCCTCATGGCTTTTGTTAATACCAAATATTAATTTAAATTTGAAACGGAAGTTATGATTCACAGTAAAGTGTAAGATGACCTCGATTTTCACCTGAATCATCATGTGACCACACACACACACACACACACACACAGGATCCGAGAGCCTCTCATTGGACCCCTGTGTGTTATTATGAACCTTCATCATGTGAGTTTGTGTGTGTGTGTGTGTGTGTGTCTCATGGCTCCGCACAAACCCCTGAGCTTCGTTTATAGGCCTGTAATTGACATTTACGAGCCTGATTTGGTGGTTTTACACGGTCAAAGAAAGACTGAACTGAGAAACATTCTCCTGGAACGAAGGATTAAGAGAGAAAAAATCAAAGTGTGCGAATGCCATGATCTACAAACACACACAGATGAATACCGATGAGATAAAGAGTGTTGAAAGCGTCATCGTGTGATGAAATCAGTCGTCAGATCCAGAATATTGTTGCTGCGTGAATGACTTAATATCAGAATGATGCCAAGAGACATTACTGCGCAATCTGCATGACACACAGAGTGTGTGTTGCATCCCAGATGACACAAACTACTTGCCATCTGATCAGGTAGTTTAGAATGAATTACATTTCCTAACATTTGAAGGGGTTGTATTTAAGAATTGCATGTATTAATCGGTCAGCTTGTAACGAAACTTAAAAACGAGACCTTCCCCGACTTCCTATGAAAGCTTGTATGCACAAACACACACAAAAAGGTAATATAAAAAAAAAAGTTGTTTGAAAGTCATTTTGACCATCAGCGATCAAATACACATTACATGTGAAGAAACGGTCCTGCAGTCAACAAACAAACAAACGCTTCCTTGTTCAACAAAACGACAAACGTTTCCCTGAAAACAACCAATAAAACCAGGCAAACAATGGCTGAGGGAAGGAAGAGACGGCGGAGAAATAACTCTCACTGTAGATGTGAAGAAGGGAATGAATAGAGTAGTGCTGTATTCAAAGAAGCATTTCTATAAGGGTCATAATGTGTCAAATCAACCAAATTTAAGAAAGTTCAAAAATGTTTGATTTTGTTCACATTCTTTCTAAAGAAAGACAAACATTAATAGTGATGAAAGCCAAAATATTAAATACCATAGATGTATATTGAATAATCCACTGTTTTGTAGAAGGGGGGTAAAAATGACGTTTTTCATCTGAGATTTGGAGCCAAATTACAGGACTTTAGAAACATGGCAGGTTCATTATTTTGGTTTTACACAGAGATTACTAAGTATATTAGTGAAATCTGTTGAATTTATCAATCCATGTTGCATTATATGCCATCGGTGACTGTTCAAAAATAGGGAAAAGGCAATTTTGGTGAAAAAGCACTTTCGGGGGGAAAATGCTAAAGTGCTTTTTTCCCATTTTTGAATGGTCACCATTGGCATATAATGCAACAAGGATTGATAAAGTCAACATATTTAATTAATAGACCCACGAATCTCTGTGTAAAACCAAAATAATAATTCTGCCTTTCTTTTAAAGTATAATATGGCTCCAAAAGTACTGCACAAGCCCAATAACACTGCTTTTCAAGGCTCCCGAGACAAAGGCTTTTACAATTTCATACAATGTGCTGCTAAAAGCATAACTTTTTTGAGTTCTTGTATAGATTTTGCTTCTGGTCTATGTCTGCACCAATGACAGGCCAAGATGACAGATGAATGAGACGAAAATTCACTATAAAGGCATATTTACACACAAGTTTGGGGTCAGTAAGAATTTTAAATGTTTAAGAAAGTCGTCTTTTCTGCTCACCAAGGCTGCTTTTATTTGATGAGAAATACAGTAAAAACAGTGAAACGGTGAAGTATTATTGCAATTTCTAGCAGCTGTTTTGGGCAGTATGGCTGAATGCTGACAGCTCTTTCCTGGAGAAACACTGATCCGCTAAACTCACTCGCTCTGTCTGGCTCCACCTTTGGCAAAACTGTTTTTAATGATAAAGTCAAAGGTATATGAGTGTGAAAAGTTGAAATAAAAACTATCTTTAAAAACAGCAAAAAGAGTTTTGAAAGAGTCTCTTCTGCTCACCAAGACTGCATTTATTTGAAAAATACAGTAAAAATTGTGAGACATTATTACAATGTAAATCAATTATTACAATGTAAATAGATATTCTATGTGAATATCTAGTAAAGTGTAATTTATTCCTGTGATCAAAGCTGAGTTTCAGCATCATTACTCCAGTCTTCAGTGTCACATGATCCTTCAGAAATCAGGAGAATATGATGATCTGATGCACATAAACATTTATGTTATTATCAATATTAAAAAACAGTTCATATTTGTGAGCTCTAGCATTCACAAGTTTAGGTTACACTCTAAAACATGCAGGGTTGTTTTAACACAAATTGGGGCACATATGGACTAACCCAACGGATGGGTTACATTTTTTAATGACATTTTTTAACCTGACGATTGGGTTTGTTCATCTTTGACCCAATTTGGGTTAAAACAACCCAGCATTTTTTCGAGTGGCGGGTGTGTGAGGCAGTTTCCTTCCTCCTGAAAACCTGAGATTCTTCCTGATCAGTTTTAGAAACACAGAGGAACTCCACCTCGAAAACCTTCACAGAAAGCCGTGAGTTCCAGTGAAACAGTGTGTTCGGCTCGTATCTCCCCGTCGTTCTGTGGCTGGTGTGTTTCCTTCCTCCTGAAATCAGATCAGAGTCTCTCTCTCACACACACACACACACACCCAGTCTCCGGAGACCTGGACGCCCGTACATGAGCGTTATATAACCTGGAGAAACACAGCGGATGGACTCACCCACGCCGGAGCGTCCGCAGGACAGCATGACATCATCAGCCCGAGACGCTTAATTCAGTCCGCTATAAAACATCACTGCGTTTCTCACACACGGGGAATAATGCTGTCTGAACCACAACGCTTGGGTTTATTCTGCTCTCCGTGTGTTTCACTGTGTTATGATGAACACATGCTCTATGCCACTGAAGGCGGCTCTTACTACATTAAAACTAATATCTACACTGATAAAAATGCTTTTCTGACTTGGTATTTTTGTCTTGTTTCCAGTATAAATATCTAAAAACTCAAGAGCAAGATGCATTTAGAGGAGTAAAATGCCATAAGATATTATGTCTTGTTTTCTGGGGAAATAAATCACAATTAAGTGAGTTTTTGCTCAAAACAAGCAAAATTATCTGACAATGGGGTCAGAAAAATAATCTTTTTTCTGTTTGAATTATGATTATTTTTCTGACCCAATTGGAAGATAATTTTGCTTAAAAAGCAAAAGCCTGTAAAAAAAACAACAAACTATTAATTCCATAATGCTCTGCGAACAACTACACTATATATACACAGTACAGCTACACTATATATACACAGTGCAACTACACTATATATACACTATATATACACAGTGCAACTACACTATATATACACAGTACAACTACACTATATATACACAGTACAACTACACTATATATACACAGTACAACTACACTATATATACACAGTACAACTACACTATATATACACAGTACAACAACACTATACAGTACAACTACACTATATACAATGCAACTACACTATATACACACAGTACAGCTACACTATATATACACAGTACAGCTACTCTATATATACACAGTACAACTACACTATATATACACAGTACACCTACTCTATATATACACAGTACAACTACACTATATATACACAGTACAACTACACTATATATACACAGTACAACTACACTATATATACACAGTACAACTACACTATATATACACAGTACAACAACACTATACAGTACAACTACACTATATACAATGCAACTACCCTATATACACACAGTACAGCTACACTATATATACACAGTACAGCTACACTATATATACACAGTACAACTACACTACAGTACAACTACACTATATACAATACAACTACACTATATATACACAATACAACTACACTATATATACACAGTACAGCTACTCTATATATACACAGTACAACTACACTATATATACACAGTACAACTACACTATATATACACAGTACAACTACACTATATATACACAGTACAACAACACTATACAGTACAACTACACTATATACAATGCAACTACACTATATACACACAGTACAGCTACACTATATATACACAGTACAGCTACACTATATATACACAGTACAACTACACTACAGTACAACTACACTATATACAATACAACTACACTATATACACACAGTACAGCTACACTATATATACACATACAGCTACACTATATATACACAGTACAACTACACTATACAGTACAACTACACTATATACAATACAACTACACTATATACACACAGTACAGCTACACTATATATACACAGTACAACTACACTATACAGTACAACTACACTATATACAATACAACTACACTATATACACACAGTACAACAACACTATACAGTACAACTACACCATATACAATACAACTACACTATGTACACACAGTACAGCTACACTATATATACACAGTAAAACAACACTATACAGTACAACTACACTATATACAATACAACTACACTATATACACAGTACAGCTACACTATATATACACACAGTAGAACTACACAATATACACACACAGTACAGCTACACTATATATACACAGTACAAGTACACTATACAGTACAACTACACTATATACAATACAACTACACTATATACACACAGTACAGCTACACTATATATACACAGTAAAAAAAACACTATACAGTACAACTACACTATATATACACAGTAAAACAACACTATACAGTACAGCTACACTATATATACACACAGTACAACTACACTATATACACACAGTACAGCTACACTATATATACACAGTACAACTACAGTACAACTACACTATATACAATACAACTACACTATATACACACAGTACAGCTACACTATATATACACAGTACAGCTACACTATATATACACAGTACAACTACACTATAAAGTACAACTACACTATATACAATACAACTACACTATACACAGTACAGCTACACTATATATACACAGAACAACTGCACTATATATACACAGTACAGCTACACTATATATACACAGTACAGCTACACTATATATACAACTACACTATATATACACAGTACAGCTTCACTATATATAGACAGTACAGCTACACTATATATACACACAATACAGCTACACTATATATACAGCTACACTATATATACACAGTACAGCTACACTATATATACACAGTACAACTACACTATACACAGTACAGCTACACAATATATACACAGAACAACTGCACTATATATACACAGTACAACTACACTATATATACACAGTACAGCTAAACTATATATACACACACATTACAACTACACTATATATACACACAGTACAGCTACAATATATATACAGTTCAACTACACTATACAGTACAACTACACTATATATACACAGAACAACTACACTATATATACACAGTTCAGCTATACTATAAATACACAGTACAACTACACTATATAGTACAACTACACTATACAGTACAACTACACTACACTATATATACACAGTAGAGCTACACTATATATACACAGTGCAACTACACTATACATACACAGTACAGCTACACTATATATACACAGTACAACTACACTATATATACACAGTACAGCTACACTATATATACACAGTACAACTACAGTATATATACACAGTACAACTACACTATATACTATATATACACAGTACAGCTACACTATATATACACAGTACAACTACACTATATATACACAGTACAACTACACTATATACAATACAACTACACTATATATACACAGTACAGCTACACTATATATACACAGTACAACTACACTATATATACACAGTACAACTACACTATATATACACAGTACAACTACACTATACACAGTACAACTACACTATATATACACAGTACAACTACACTATATATACACAGTACAACAACACTATACAGTACAACTACACTATATACAATGCAACTACACTATATACACAGTACAGCTACACTATATATACACACAGTACAACTACACTATATACACACAGTACAACTACACTACAGTACAACTACACTATATACAATACAACTACACTATATACACACAGTACATTTATACTATATATACACAGTACAGCTACACTATATATACACAGTCCAACTACACTATACAGTACAACTACACTATATACAACTACACTATATACACACAGTACAGCTACACTATATATACACAGTCCAACTACACTATACAGTACAACTACACTATATACAACTACACTATATACACACAGTACAGCTACACTATATATACACAGTACAGCTACACTATAAATACGCAGTACAACTACACTATATAGTACAACTACACTATACAGTACAACTACACAACACTATATATACACAGTACAGCTACACTATTTATACACAGTACAACTATACTATACACAGAACAGCTACACTATATATACACAGTACAACTGCACTATATATACACAGTACAGCTACACTATATATACACAGTACAGCTACACTATATATACACAGTACAGCTACACTATATATACACAGTACAGCTACACTATATATACACACAGTACAACTACACTATATATACACACAGTACAGCTACACTATATATACAGCACAACTACACTATATATACACAGTACAGCTACACTATAAATACACAGTACAACTACACTATATAGTACAACTACACTATACAGTACAACTACACTACACTATATATACACAGTACAGCTACACTATATATACACAGTACAGCTACACTATATATACAGCTACACTATATATACACAGTACAGCTACACTATATATACACAGTACAACTACACTATACACAGTACAGCTACACTATATATACACAGTACAACTGCACTATATATACACAGTACAGCTACACTATATATACACAGTACAGCTACACTATATATACAACTACACTATATATACACAGTACAGCTACACTATATATACACAGTACAGCTACACTATATATACACAGTACAACTACACTATATATACACAGTACAGCTACACTATATATACACAGTACAGCTAAACTATATATACACACACATTACAACTACACTATATATACACACAGTACAGCTACCCTATATATACAGTTCAACTACACTATACAGTACAACTACACTATATATACACACAGAACAACTACACTATATATACACAGTTCAGCTATACTATAAATACACAGTACAACTACACTATATAGTACAACTACACTATACAGTACGACTACACTACACTATATATACACAGTACAGCTACACTATATATACACAGTGCAACTACACTATATATACACAGAACAGCTACACTATATATACACAGTACAACTACACTATATATACACAGTACAGCTACACTATATATATACACAGTACAGCTACACTATATATACACAGTACAACTACACTATATATACACAGTACAGCTACACTATATATACACACAGTACAGCTACACTATATATACACAGTACAACTACACTATATATACACAGTACAGCTACACGATATATACACAGTACAACTAAATTTTTTGGAATATGAATACGTGTGTTTGAAAGTTTAGAAAGACATCCTTCCTTTAATCATTTAATCATGTCTTTAATCATTCCCACTTCCAAGGCCAACTTTATTTCTACAGCGCTTCATGATGCGAACTTCATCAGATATGAGTCTAATTTCAGTAAAGCAGCTCTAACGCAAACTAAATTATTCAGGTTGATGTTGATTCAATTCAGTTAAACGTACATCTTTTTAAGAAAATAAGTTTGTCTCTACACTGCAAAAAATGCTTTTCTTATTGAGTATGTTAGTCTTGTTTCCAGTCCAAATATCTAAAAATTCTTAAATCAAGATTTTACTAGAGAAGTAAAATGACATAATAAAGTCTTGTTTTCTGATCAAATTTAAATGAAGTGAGCTTTTGCTTAAAACAAGCAAAATGATGCTAATGCGGTAAGAAAAATATACTTCTTATACCCCATTGGCAGATCATTTAGCTTGTTTTAAGCAAAAACTCACTTCATTTTAATGTTTTTTCAGAAAACTAGATAGAATTTCTCAAATCATTTTACTTCTGTAAATGCATCTTGATTTAAGAATTTTTTGATATTTGGACTGGAAACAAGACAAAAATACTGAGTAAGAAAAGCATTTGTTATACAGCAAATATCATATAAATTATTGCATTTACTTAATATTAAAATGCCATAGGATATTATGTCTTGTTTTCTAGGAAAATAAGTACAAATTAAGTGAGTTTTTGCTTAAAAAAGCAAAATTATCTGCCAATGGGGTCAGAAAAATAATCTTGTTTTTGTTTGAATTAAGATTATTTTTCTGACCCAATTGGCAGATAATTTTGCGTGTTTTAAGCAAATTTTGATTTATTTCCCCAGAAAACAAGAAATAATATCTTATTGTATTTTACTACTGTAGTTAATGCATCTTGATTTAAGAATATTTAGATATTTGGACTGGAAACACGACACAAATACTGAGTAAGAAAAGGTTTTTTGCAGTGCAGGTAGATCTGTATTGAAAGACATACACAATATTGTTATAAATCTTATTATAAAGATTTACTATATAAAAACAAGCCTGGTTATATTTTTAACCGATGTTTGCAGCACAACGTCTGCTTGTCATCTTAACTTCAGTGTTTGTTCATGGAGATATTTCAGACAAATAACAACTGCTTTTTCAGTTAGACTGAGAGCATTTTGTTCTTTAAATATGAGTGGAAATGAAGTTTTAATGATTGAAGCAGTCAAGCACACTATAATTGTGCTCTAATTATCAGCCAATCAGCACACAAGCTCGAGTGTCCCGCGTAACCAGTCCTGAACGGTAAACAGGCTCGAGCGACACACACACACACACACACACACACACACACACACACACACACACACACACACGGCTCTTTGACGAAGAACGCTCAGGTAAAGTGTTCTTCTGTCACTAAACCGGCCTCAGAAACCCTCTCTTATCTGATCTGTTCACTATTACGAGGACATTACACACGAGCCCGGCTGGCGGGAGGAAAACCCGGATAAACATCAAAATTACATCGGGGACAAAAAGTCTGTGTGTGTTCGTGTTGGCCGACATGTAGGCAGCTTTATTTCTACAGTGCTTTACACAATATGATTATTTTTAACACATAGAATAACAGAATCAGTGATGCACACTGAACTCACTTCTGCTCTAAAATAGATAATACTGTCATTATTCAGATCAATCCACGGTTTATCTCTGGACAAATGGGCTTCAGTAAAACGTGGCTGTGTGTGCTGTAGGAAGGCGTATTTTCTGAAACCTGACTGTAGAAAATAAGCTGGAAAACTGGAAAACTTCCCAAGTCAAACTCCACCTTGCTTTAGTGGGAAAATGACACGTGTCTGCTTTTTTTCTACAGCGCTTTACGACACGATCTCATGAAAGTGCACGAATTTAATTTCTCGTACCATCCAAAAATAGTTTTTGCGTGCATATGATACGCAGTTTATTGCTTGTAATTCGCACGCACTCCTAATCCTAAGGGGTTTACAGTGAGTATCATGCACGCAAAAAGTGTTTTTGGTGTATAAATGGCACGAGAAATAAAATTTGTGCTATAGATACGCACTTTAATGATCGAGTTTATCACGATACTGAACTCACGATACGATATTATTGCGATACTCCAATAAGTCTCCTAACACAGCGCTTTAACAATATAGAGCGTTTCTCAGCAGCTTTACAGTAATAACAGGAGATTACAGTAACAGATTGTTTTGGCTTTACAGCAGATCTTGAATAAAGTTATTGTCCAGCTAAAGTTAGTTTTGATTGATTTGTATAGTTCACCAAAAATAAAAATTACTGTGTGAGGAAACAATTTATAAAAGCATATGATAAAACGTTCACACAATTTTTTTACTGTTAATTAAAATGCTAAATTTGGTTTTACATTGTGTGTGTTTACAAACCCAATGCAGAACAATAGAGACGCCAGAATAACAATATTCATGATTCTGAAGCTGAAAATACTGAATTATTTTAGATAAACATAGACTATATATATTTAAAATAATGTAGGCCACTTTTACTGGTAACAAGACATTTGGCATTATCAGGACCCACAAATATCCCATCATTGCATTATTATACATTATATTCAACATTATAGTAGTTTAATGCACACTAAATCTCTGAAAACCTTTTTTTCTCACACAGTAATTGTCATCGTGGGTGAACTATACACAATATTGTCATAATCCACGATACATATTGTTGCATTTTTGTATCGCGACATATTGTTACACCATACAATACAGATTGTTTTAAAGCTTTACAGTAATAAACAGGACAATAACAGAATCGATGATCAAACTAAGACAGATTCAGCTGTAAAGCAGCTCTACACAAGACAATAGTGTCATTATTCAGATCAATTCAGCTCATCTCTGACTTTCAGTTAAACTTGGCTGCCTATGCATTAGAAAGGCATTTTATTTCTTAAATCTGTGCTTTTGACTAGAGAACATAGTTAGTAAAACTGTCCAGATCCTCCAGTAAACTCCACCTCGCTTTAATAGGAAATACTTCTCAACAAACTTTTATCCATAATGCTGTGAACGCCGAGAAATCTGAAAACATCCGTGTGTGTAGTGAACATTAATGAGTTAACATACATATACTACTGGCATTGTGATAATACACAGCGGGTTGAAGGTACTTTAATTTCAGTGTTGATCCAGTTCAGTTTAATAACTGTGTAAATTTCATCTATATCAATAACAGTGGAGTCCGTTAAAAAAGAAAGACAATGCAAATAAACAACATAGAGGAATACAAAACCTTGCGCATTGACAAAATTCAGTGTTGTTTGCCTGTGAAACTGATGTCAGGAAAGTAAGTGAATTATATTTAAAGTCCTCCAGTCAATCATTTTATCCCTTAACTCATCTTTGATCACTAAAATTACATATTTAAATGTTTTTTCCTTCTTCTTGTCTTAAAATATCTTGAATGTAACTCGACACCCTTGCCTCATTTAGTATGCACGGTTCTATGAATATGCAAATGAGCCCCGCCTCCACTCACTCAGAGATCCACTGGTTGACGAGCACACGTTGATCTGATTGGTTACAAGGTCGTTTGTGACGTCAGAAACACCAGCGATTTCACACCGTGTTTCTGAGACTGTCTTTGGTTCACTGCAGTTTTAAGCAGAAAATACTCAGCAATGCTGTCGACTTATGAACTTACACACGCTTTGTCTACTAAAAACACCAAATAGACACATAAACAACATTAAAAGCAGGATTTTCACCACAGGGAGACTTTAACGATGTTTCCTGATTGATTGGTCGAGTCTGGCACTATGAGTCTGTGTTGACTAGCTTTAAAACACACTTAATATCCAGTAATATTATAGATTTAAAGGCGCTGACACTGTCAGATGAGAACAGAACTTGAGTTGAATAATGACAGTATTGTCTTCTTTAGAACTGCGTATAGCTTAATTAAATTAGTTTGATAATTGATGAACTTTACCGTTATTGAATGGAACTGAATCAACATTAAACTGAATCTGAATAATGACCCTTTCGAGCTGCTTTAAAGCGGGATGTGCCTCATTTGTGATGAAGTGAATCTGTTATTGTTTATCACTGTGAAGCTGATCTGCACTCCACACACACTGTAGAAATAAAGCTGAATTACATTACGCTGGGTGGGGAGTTCATTTATACGTATTTTCATGCTCTTGTTCTGGCTTGTTTATTGTCAAAAAATGAAAATATTATTTAAAAAAAAATATATATATTTAAAAAAAAGTAAAATGAGATGATTTATGCATGAAAACGGCACCCGGTGTGACACTAGCTTTACATGTAACTCTATAATGACACAAACTGAAAAGAGTTCATTACGTTTAAAAGTGTGTGTGTGTTTGTGTGTGTGTGTTTGTTTGTTTGTGTGTGTGTGTTTGTGTGTGTGTGTGTGTTGTCTTCAAGAAAAAAAAGCAAACTATAAAGGGAAAGATGCATGATTTACTTTCAAATCCGCATCACAGTCATTCACTCTCTCTAAACGCATTGCAGAACTCTCTAGAAAAGTAAACACTGCAGAATGTAATTTCTGTGCGTATGTTCTTGTCACTATGTGCGCGCACACACACACACACACACACACCTGTGGTCGGACACATACCTGTGAGTGTTTGCATACCTGCAACGCTTGAGAGGGAATCTGAGTGTGTGTGTGTGTGTGTGTGTGTGTGTGTGTGTGTGTGTGTGTGTGTGTGGCATGTGTGTTGACCCGAGCGCTTTGGTTTAGTGTGTCATCTGCAGAACCGGTGACACAGTTAAAGACACACACCTGAACTCTCAGCTGCTATTTTAAGAAACAATCTAAAAAAATCGGACTTTCCCACGAAACATTCATGACGAAGACATCAGTGAAGCATGAGTGATGCTCCTGTGTGACCTTTGAGACGGAAAACACAGAGTAACAATAGACGTGTAAAGTTAATCATCGCTACACTGCAAAATATGCTTCTCTTACTCAGTATTTTTGTCGTGTTTCCAGTCCAAATATCTAAAAAATCTTAAATCAAGCAGCATTTACTAGAGGAGTAAAATACCATAAGATATTATGTCTTGTTTTCTGGGGGAATTAATCAAATTTAAGTGAGTTTTTGCTTAACGAGCAAAATCATCTGCCAATGGAGTAAGAAAAATAATCTTAATAATTTACATTTTTATTTATTTCCCCAGAAAGCAAACATTTTACCTAAGTAAATGCATCTTGATTTAAGAATTGTTTTATATTTAGATTGGAAACAAGACAAAAATGCTGAGTAAGAAAAGCACATTTTGCAGTGTAAAAGAGATGAGAACAGAACTTGAAGCCAGCTGAATAATAGCATATACAGTATTGTTTGCTTATTGCTGAAATTAAAGAAGTCTCATTTGATGAAGTTTGCATCATTGATTCTGTTATTTTACATATTACAGTGAAGCTGCTTTAAATCAATCTGTATTTGGTAAAGCGCAATAGAAATAAAGGCTTAGAACTAGTCATTTTGCGATTATCAGGGAAAATGTTCTATAAGATCCAAATTCAAAATCATATTAGTGACACAAAACCAGTCACATGGGTCAACTGTTTGAAATCTGAATAAATAAGCTTTCCCTTGATGTGTGGTTTGACAATATTTGGCCATTTGAAAATCTGAGGGTGCAAAAAATATAAACATTAAGAAAATTGCATTTAAGGTTGTTTATGTTCGCGATTGTGCTGCATCCACTCACAAATATATTTTTTAATATATCTGCGGTTGAAAATGTACTAAATATCGTCATGAAACATGATCTTTACTTAATATCCTAATGATTTTTAGAAAATAAAAATTTTGGCGCATATTGCCACTAATAAACTGGTTTTGTGAACATTGAAATATGCGAAGCAATGATATTAATAATGTTACAGCAGAGAGGACCTTTGGACTGCAGTCAGAGAAATGCTTCTGGAATGAGAGAGAGACTCATATTCCAACATTATTGCTCAGATTATTCCCCGCGTGACGAAAACAAGGCTATAAAGAGGCTCTGGGGTGTTATAATCTCTGGATATCAGTCTGACAGCGATTAAACTATCATCATGTTGAGCTTCGAGCATTCTGACCTGGATAGGAATTTATTTTTCCTGAAAATGCTAGTTAATGTTATAACACTGAAATAAAACATACTGACTTTGCTCACATTTTGTATCATAACTTCCCTAAAGAAATTCTTTATATTTTTTTATACGAGAACGAGAGCTGCGTTTGAAACGCGGTGGGAACGCTCTGCGTGATTGCGTCGTGAAGCCAATGAGAGAACAATTTTTGTTTCTTAGTGGAAAAAAACATCCACGTTTGGTAGGGCTGATCAATGGTATTAATGATTGGTTAATTAATTTGAATATCCCCAACTGAGCAAGCCAAAAGCAACAGTGGCAAGGACCAGGAAACTATAAAGCACCCCTGAAAACAGACCGCGACAGCTACTGAAAGTCCTGAAGCAAGTCGATCAGGGCATGCAGGAGGTATGGCAGGCGAACGCAACTCTCGTTCCCTCTCAGGGAACCAGGGTTATATACGTAACCTGAGAAGTTCCCTTTCAAGGGAACTCAAGCTGCGTTTGAAACGCGGTGGGAACCCCATACCCACTACGCCATACTGAGAAATGCCCGTTCTGTGTGAAGTCCAAGCGCACACTAAGAAACAAGCAACCTAGCCCCAGGAGTGGAGAGGTCTAGGTCATAGAATCTGACAAATGTATGCGGTGAGGACCAGCCTGCCGCATTACAAACGTCCTGAAGGGAGACACCCGAAATTAAAGCCTTAGAGGCAGCCATACTCCTAGTAGAATGGGTGCGGACGTCCATAGGTGAGGACCGTCCGACCGTCTTATAAGCAATGGAAATAGTCTCAACTATCCATTTGCTCATCACTTGTCTTGATGCAGGGCAACCTTTCTTGGTTGAACCAAAGCAGACAAACAACTGCTCTGATCTACGCCACAGGGCAGCTCTGTGCACGTAAGCATCCAATGCCCGAACTGGACATAGCAGATTGAGACTTTCCCGATCTGGGTTTATCAAAAGGTGGAGGACAGAAGGCCTGCAGCACAATAGGACCCATCACATTAGTAGGGACCTTAGGAATGTAACCCGGCCTAGGGTGTAGAAATGCCTTAACCATGCCAGGTGCAAATTCCAGACATGAGGGAGCAACCGACAGAGCTTGTAAATCTCCAATTCTCTTGATGGACGAAATAGCGAGAAGAAATAAAGTCTTTAAAGTGAGGAACTTTTCTGACACCTCTTCTATAGGCTTGAAGGGCGCCAAGGCCAGACCCTCGAGTACAATGGCCAGGTCCCAAGCCGGTGCTCTGGAGTGCAAAGCAGGCCTCAGCCTCAAAGGTCCACGGAGAAGACGAGTGATTAGAGGATCTCTCCCGAGAGAAGAAGCCCCCACAGGGGAACGATAGGCAGATATGGCCGCTACATACACCTTTAAGGTGGAAGGAGATAATCCAGCAGAGAAACGGTCTTGTAGGAAATCGAGAACTGAACTCTCAGGGGCCAAGCCCACAGCTTCCACAACTCTGGGCGAGGGTGAAATATTGTGCCTCCCGCCTGGGAAAGCAGATCCCTCCTGACCGGAATCTCCATCGGAGAGCCGTCCAGGAGGGACACTAGGTCCGGGAGCATTGATATCGAGAACTCCCGGGAGCATTGATATCAGGGGAAAGGCGTCCAGGTGTAGCCTCGGCCACACCTGCACCATAGCGTCCAGTCCTAGAGGAGCTGGCTTCAAACGCAGCTCGAGTTCCCTTGAAACGGAACAAGACATAATATCTTATGGCATTTTACTCCTCTAGTAAATGCTTCTGATTTAAGATTTTTTAGATATTTGGACTGGAAACAAGACACAAATACTGAGTAAGAAAAGCATTTTTGCAGTGCAGGTAGATCTGTATTGAAAGACGTACACAATATTGTTATTGTGTATTAAGTATTTGCTGATAAGAAACACACATGACATGATTGCTGACATATCAGAGACATGATTCTCAGGTCAGAGACGTGATCTCCATCATCAGTACTGTAGTGATATTTCACTGTACAAAGATTCAACCTTGCATAATGTAACTAATTACCATAATGCCCATCTCTGGTGGTGATTGGCTGAGCGGCGTCTCTTAGCTCCACCCTCAAACACTAGTGTGTGTCACTCAATTTTATATTCCCCCCCAGAAAACAAGACATAATATATTATGGCATTTTATTACTTTAGTAAATGCATCTTGATTTAAGATTTTTTTAGATATTTAGACTGGAAACACGACACAAATACTGAGTAAGAGAAGCATATCTTGCAGTGTAATGAGAGATTTAAAAGCAATCTAAAAGGCCGGTCACGGTTTCTAGTAAGCGATAATACAGTTTCCTATTTGCCCAGAGCATTTCTCTCCATTATAACTAACAATGAAGTCCTGTTCTAGTGTACGGACACACACATCAGTGGAACATTTACTCCATCGACCACGCACTGGCAAACCACAGACTCGCCACGCAGAGCGGTCGTTTCTCGAGCAAACCCGCACTATACGTGTTCAGGCAGACGCACACTTCCCTGCAGGCTGGCTTCTCATCAGCAGAACAACACTTTGATCTAAAAGTGCATTTATTTAGTGTTACGGTTCATTGAATATGAATAGAGAAAGAAAAGCATCATGAATTTGCAGAACTGGAATCTAGACAACTTTTATATATATATATATATATATCACTGCACAATTGTCCCATGGCTGCATTAGTTACGTTTTATTAGTAAAACTACTCTAAAATGTGGAAAATCATAATGAAAAAAGGTCATAATGAAGATCCCAAGTACGCATATCCCACATAAATCTTGCAATGGCGTCACAAATGCTATAAAGCATTGAAGCTCCCCCAAGAAAACATATGAAAACAAACAAGTCACATATTTCTGATTTATGCCAAACGCATAAATGTCATCTATTGGGGGTTTTCAATGATCTGTGCTCATTTTGTGCTGGTTTTAATCTGTGGTAGATTAACCATCCTGGAGAACAACACATTTAAAAACATCAGGGAACGCATTAAAAAACATCAGGAATCTCCACCATCACACATAATAGCTCTGATAGATGTCAGAAAACACCAAACCACGTCCAAAGACGGATATGACAGATTTGCTCTGTGCGAAAACGCAACCGTGGTCTTTATGTCCTGAACAGAGCAGTTCTTTCACAAGTATTTTTCCCACATCTTTTCCTGCCAAACTCTCTTTCCGTTCAGAGATTCGTTTAAACTCTTAGGACTGTAATGAGCCAAAGCGTAGTCGAGCGCTCACGATACTGAAAACTCTTTTTACCCCTTAAAACTCATCTTTAATCACCAAAATTATGCAAATGAATATGCAAATGAGCCCCGCCTCCACTCACTCAGAGATCCACTGGTTGACGAGCACACGTTGATCTGATTGGTTACAAGGTCGTTTGTGACGTCAGAAACACCAGCGATTTCACACTGTGTTTTTTTTTAGGAAAATACTCAGCAATGCTGTCTACTTATGAACTTACACATGCATATTAAACACATAAACAGCATTAAAGCTGGACTTGCACCAGGGAGACTTTAACTTTCTCTCGCTGAGACTGCTTGCTTTGCAACTCCTTACAGTCAAAAGGCCAGTTTCTAAACATGAATAACTGTGAAAAGAGCCGTTTCTCTGGGTTTCGCTCGGGAAGATGAAGGGAACACACACCTTCTGGGGCTCGAAATCTGCCAACAATTATGGCCTGAATTCCAGAGCATTAGAATGCCAAACTCGTTCAATGTAAATACAGTTTATGACATTTTTGTTCTGGGGTCTGTCACCGAACTACAGACAGTGTTTTTCCTTAAAACACGCAAAATGATCCGCCAATGGGGTTTGAAAAATCTTGTTTCTATTTGAATTATGATTCATTTTATTTCCCCAATGGAAGATAATTTTGCTTGTTTTAAGGAAAAACTCACTTAATTTTGATTAATTCCCCCAGAAAACAAGACATAATATCTTATGTAATTTTACTCATCTAGTAAATGCATCTTGTTTCAAGAATTTTTAGATATTTGGACTGGAAAAGTCAAGTCGGTACAGAATGGATTTAAAAAATCAAACATGAACAGAACTTGTTTCGCATCAATAACAAGTCTGAAATCGTAACATTTCGGTTCGTGTATTTTAACATTGAGCTCATGACATCATCAGTGACATCATTTCCTGTAGTCCATATTCACTGTGTTGTGTCTGCTCTGGAAAACACACACTTCAAACATATAAAAACACAGCAAAGCATGATGACAAGGGAAAGCTACAGGCTGAACGTGTGACAGAAACTTCATGAACATCGGAAAGTTTGAAACGCCCTTAAATCCAGTGTGTTCATCCAACACAAACAGCAAGAATTACATCATTTAAGCGCAAATCCCAGACACTGCGTGCGCCGAGCGTCAGATGCAGCAGGGAAGAGTTGGGGGAATCCCACGCAGAGCTCGGGAGAGGCTTACATTAGCAGATCTCCAGAGTTACACTTTATTTCATCGCATCTGGAGAGAATCCAGAATCTGCGTCGCTCAGACACAGCCCAGCACACACACACACGTCACAAATCACACTCATTGTGTTATTTCAACTCACCCCGATCATCACAAACCGAGGCATTGTAATGTGGCTCTTTCACAATCTTCTTTTGGAGTCGCTTTGGATAAAAACGTCATGTTTTTTGACCAGTCAAGAGTTTTAGATTGGTGAGATGTTTTATAAGAAGTCTCTTCGGCTCACCATGCATTTATTTGAGTAAAAATACAAGAACAACAACAGAAAAATGCATGATTTGTAATCACAACATTTTTTCTTTTGTCAAATCAACTTTATCAAATTAATGTGGTTCAGATAACATAATATTTTGAGTTTCTGATGATTAAACCAATCTCCTTCATTGTATTTACTCAATTTTTCAATTTCAATTAACTTAAAAATTAGGTTACTTCATTTTAAGTTGAACCAAGAGTATGTTTTACAGTGAATATTGTTAAATATTATGACAATTTAAAATGACTATTTTGTATTTTCATATATTTTAAAATGTAATTTATTCCTGTGATCAAAGCTCCTGTGATTCATAATTGATTGATTAAAGTATTGATTTATTTTATTTATTTCCCGCAAAAAAATAAAATACAAATTCTTACTGACTTTTGAGCGATAGTGTATAATGTTACAAAAGCTTCTATTTCAGATAAATACTGTTCTTTTGAACTTTCTGTTCATCAAAGAATCCTGAAATAAAAATATAAATAACTGTTTTCAACACTGATAATAATCATAAATGTTTATGATCATCAGATCATCATATTATCCTGATTTCTGAAGGATCATGTGACACTGAAGACTGGAGTAATGATGCTGAAACTCAGCTTTGATCACAGGAATAAATTACACTTTACTAGATATTCACATAGAAAACAGATGATTTACACTGGAATAATATTTCACTGTTTTACTGTATTTTTAATCAAATAAATGCAGCCTTAGTGAGCAGAAGAGACTTTCAAAAACATTAAAAATGTCACCGATCCAAAACTTTTGACTGGTAGTGTGTGTTAAATTAGACAAATACTGAAAAATATAAGGCCTACTGAAAATCCCTGATTAAAATATATTTTTTTAGTCTGGGAAACAATTCAATTCACGTTTATTTGTATAGCGCTTTTCACAACACATTCCATAAAGTGCATGAGTCTATTACAATTTACAGTGAACTGTCTAAGTTATGTATTTCAGAAATTTACATTTACAAAGTCACAATTAGCTAAAAATGTATTAATTTAAACTATGTAATAATTTAATGCAGATACACTAAGCTCATTGAAGTAATGCATACTTGTTAGTGAACTAATGATGTGGACTCTGTGTTTGAGCAAAAAGAGAAACCAAAATAATCATAATGTTGTTTTGCCGCACACAAAAGGGGATTTGTTTAATATAAACTAAATTAACTCTCGTAAAACATCTGCTAAGGAAACCTGCAAATGGGCCATTAGTGTCACATCAACCAAAGTTCAGAAACTTACCTGGCTTAAAACTTAGATTTAGCTCATATGTTCTCTCAATAAAGACAAACATAAATAGTAATGAAAGCCAAAATATTAAATGTAATGAATATATGTTTACATGAGCAAACTACTATTTTGTTAAGGGGATCAAATTGACCATTTTAACCTGAGCCAAATTACAGCGGGGTAAAAAAGACTTTACAAAGATGCCGTCATCATTATTTTGGTTTTACAGAGATTAATAGATATATTAGTCGAATCTGTTGACTTTATCAATCTGTGTTGCATTATATGTCAACGGCGACCATTCAAAAATGGGACAAAAGCACTTGTGTTTTTTGCCTCAAGTTTGCATGCCTGCAACTCAAGAAGTGTTAAAGATATTTTAATATCCTTTTAGATTTTAGTTCTTAATAAAGATTTCTTCTGGTATCTTCATTTTAAAGGCCCTATATGTTTCAATCCCAGAGATATGGAGATCTCAATGCGGCTCTGTGAGTAAATTGGTCACTTTGCACAGCTGATGCTTTTCTTCTTTCACAAAGGAATATCTGAAAAACTAATAATGTTAATGTATCTACTTTTTTTTCTATCAACATTTGCATTGAAGATTTTTTTTACCATTCTTTTTCCAAAGTTTGCATGCCTGTAACTCTAAAAAAACATATCCTAATAGATTCTTAATAAACTTTTCTTTTGGATTCTTCATTTTTGAGATCCCATATGGTTCAATCCCAGAGATATTGGAATTTCAATGCGGCTTCATGTCTTTTTTAAATACATATATAAACATTTTACTGCGGCTGTTTCTCCATCAGAAGCTTCTATTTGAGAAAAGAGTTGCTTTTTAGATTTCAATGATGTTATTTAAACTCAAACTGGTTTCTCTGGCTTGCTTTATAATCTAGTTGTCTGATAAACCTGTCATTGTGCGTCGCAAATAGTGTTGACTCTTTGATGAACAACTTTTGCTTTTGTAAGTTGTTTTATAAACGCAACTTTGTAACGTCATCTTAGATTTTTCTACTAAAACGTCATCTTAGATTTTTCTACTAAAATTCTTTATTTTCTTTAAAGGAATCAATATATATATGTACAAATGAGATCATTGTTAATTGGATCTTTTTGAGGATCAAGTTATGAGAGAAAAATTGTGCAATCGGCACAAATCATAACTAAATGTGACTTTTGGAACGATCATTAAGCAATTGTGTTGTTTTGAGCATTTTTATGTTGAGAAATATGTAACCTTTGAATTAAAACTGGATCATGTTTTATATCAAATTAGACAACAAATACAGACAAATGTAATTAAATAGCATGGCGAGACTCGAGAACGGTAATGTCCGGTGTAGACGTGTGTGTGTGTGTGTGTGTGTGTGTGTTAGTGTGATTCAGCTCTGCTTTCACAGCTTTTTAGAGCTTTCTAATTCTGGAGATGCCCAGTGACATCACTCCGGTCAGCCCATATGCCCCCGCACGCACACACACACACACACACACACACACACACACACACGACCCCAAACCTACCCAACACACACACACACACACACACACACACACACACACACACACACACACACACACACACACACACACACACGACCCCAAACCTACCCAACACACACACACACGACCCCAAACCTACCCAACACACACACACACACACACAAACACACACACACTATACACTTTCTGCATTTTTACATTTTCAAGAAAATATAATAATTTAGTGTATTTAATAACCCATTTCCCTCGTGGGGATCCGCTGCTCCTCAATGCAGTGATCTCAGGCTTACTATCCTTGTGTTGGTCCCCACAATGTAATATAAACCTGTACACACACATACACCTGGGCAGCGAGCCTGGATCCCCCAGCTCTCTGTGGTGTCTCTGGGACTGAGACACACACACACACACACACACACACACACACACACACACACACACTTTCTGTGGTGTTCTGGGACTGGGTCATGTGATCAGGAAGCGTGGCTCCGGTCTGTGTTCCTGCTGGCTGAAGAGGAACAGTGTGACGAGTGGGCGGCGCTCGGACTCTTACACACACTCTTACACACTGGGTTAAAAATAACCAGCATATTTAAGGCTGAGGAGGAATCCCTCCGAACTCAGAGGCAGCGCAGAGCGCCTCGCGACAGGAGCTCTCGCTCACACACACTTCTCACAACACACTCCTCACAACACACACTCCTCATAACACTCTCCTCACAACACTCTCCCCACAACACTCTCGCTCACACACACTCCTCACACACACTCCTCACAAGACTCGCTCACACACACACTCCTCACGACACTCTCCTCACAACACTCTCCTCACAACACACTCCTCACAACACACTCCTCACAACACACTCCTCACAAGACTCTTGCTCACATACACTCCTCACAAAACTCTCCTCACAAGACTCGCTCACACTCCTCACAACACACTCCTCACAAGACTCGCTCACACACACACTCCTAACGACACTCTCCTCACAACACACTCCTCACAACACACTCGCTCACACACACTCCTCACAAGACTCGCTCACACACACACTCCTCACGACAATCTCCTCACAACACATTCCTCACAACACTCTCCTCACAACACACTCCTCACAACACTCTCGCTCACACACACCTCACAAGACTCGCTCACACACACTCCTCACAACACACTCCTCACAAGACTCTTGCTCACACACACACTCCTCACACACACTCCTCACAACACACTCCTCACAACACTCTCGCTCTCACACTCCTCACCTCACAACACACTCCTCACACACACACTCCTCACACACACTCTCGCTCACACACACTCCTCACAACACTCTCGCTCTCACACTCCTCACACACACTCTCGCTCACACACACTCCTCACAACACTCTCGCTCTCACACTCCTCACCTTACAACACACTCCTCACACACACTCTCGCTCACACACTCATAACACACTCCTCACAACACTCTCGCGCACACACACTCCTCAAAACAGTCTTGCGCACACACACTCCTCACAAAACACTCCTCACAACACATTCCTCACAACACTCTCGCACACACACACACACACACACACTCCTCAAAACACTCTTGCTCACACACACTCCTCACAATACTCTTGCTCACAACACTCACTCACACACACTCCTCACACACACTCCTCACAACACACTCCTCACAACACACTCCTCACATACACTCCTCACAACACTCCTCACAACACTCCTCACAACACACTCCTCACAACACTCTCCTCACAACACTCACTCACACACACTCCTCACACACACTCCTCACAACACACTCCTCACACACACTCCTCACAACACACTCCTCACAACACACTCCTCACAACACTCTCGCTCACACACTCCTCACAACACACTCACACACACACTTCTCACAACACTCTCGCTGACACACACACTCCTCAAAACACTCTCCTCACACACACACACACACACTCCTCACAACACACTCCACACAACACTCTTGCTCTCACACACACACACTCCTCACAACAATCTCCTCACAACACTCTCGCTCACAAACACACTCCTCACACACACTTCTCACAACACTCTCCTCACACACACTCCTCACAACACACTCCTCACACACACTCCTCACAACACTCTCCTCACACACACTCCTCACAACACTCTCCTCACAACACTCTCCTCACAAACTCTCCTCACAACACTCTCGCTCACTCACACTCCTCACAACACACTCCTAACAACACACTCGCTCACACACACTCCTCACAACACACTCCTCACAACACTCTCCTCACAACACACTCCTCACGCACTCCTCACAACACTCCCGCTCATACACACTCCTCACACACACACTCATCACACACACACTCCTCATAACACACTCCGCACAACACACTCCTCACAACACTCTCGCTCACACACACTCCTCACACACACACTCCTCATAACACACTTCTCACAACACACTCCTCACAACACTCCTCACAACACTCTCGCTCACACACACTCCTCACACACTCCTCACAACACACTCCTCACACACACACTCCTCTCGGATGGGGCTACACTGGTCTTGTTTCCAGTCCAAATATTTAACAATTCTTAAATCAAGATGCATTTACTAGATGAGTAAAACACCATAAGACATTATGTCTTGTTTTCTGGGGAAATAAATAAAAATTAAGTGAGTTTTTGCTTAAAACAAGCAAAATTATCTGCCAATGGGGTCAGAAAAATAATCTTGTTTCTGTTTGAATTCTTTCCCAATTGGCAGATAATTTTGCTTGTTTTGAGCAAAATCTTATGGTATTTAACTTCTCTAGTAAAAGCATCTTGATTTAAGAATTTTTAGATATTTGGACTGGAAACACGACACAAATACTAAGTAAGAGAAGTATTGTTGCAGTGTGCATCTGTCCCGTCAAAACTCTTTGTAAACAGGGATCTGTATCAACGCATTTAACAAGCACATGGTGTTTTACTGGAGAAACTGCAAGAAAAAAGCATCCGGCTGACTTTTCCAATTAAAACAAAAACATATACATGGAAAACCCTTTTGTTTTCCTGTCAGGCACAATCACTTATAGAGCAGAACATAAAACCCTAATGTATATAACTGATTAAAAAAGACTAAGAAAAACTATGAAGAAAGTTATTTCAACAAAAATACATCAAATGTGAGGTGTCTAGAGGGTAATTGTGGAAATGTCAATTTACGTTTTTTTTCACTGTAAATTATACATTAGATGAAATAGCCCTGATTTCTCCTTTTGTTGCCTTTTAAAAATTATTGTGATTTGAAAGACTGTAAAAATGCTATGGTGAAAAACTATTAATTGGTTGACAGAAAGTTTCTGTTCTATATACGGTAAATAACTGTAATATATCTAACCGTACGGTTAATATAATTTTACAGTAAAATACCGTTAAATGTACAGTTCTTCACATGGGTGTTATGTGTGTGTGGTACCAAACAGATATTAGAAATTCAATAGGTCAGTAAATTAACATTTTATCAGATACTGAAATACGTTTTTTTTACTGTAATTGTTAGTTAAGTCTGTAAAACCTAAAATGTTGCTACCGTATTTTTTACGTTAAATTTCTGGCAACCACAGCTGCCGTTTTTTTTACCGTAAATTTAAAGAAATTTTTTTATAGTGTGAGAGAGAAACGAACAAAGCCTACGTTTCGGACGAGAATCAGATACGTAAGCGTGTGTAGAATGAAAATGAAAGCGTAGGACAGATGAATGAGGAGTTTAGACGTTTAGAGTTCCTAAATGTCACCTGGAGCAAAAAAAGATTATATAAACACTCTTTTGTACCTGCAGCCATTCTGGTTCTTAACTCTATAAAAACCAGATAACTTATCAACATATTATTTATCGATTGTTTACTGTTTTTATTGTTTTTAACTATGCCTGCAAGGTATGTATTGTGTGTGTGATTGTGTGTGATTTGTACTATACTATCTGCTGCACAACAAATTTCCCCATTGGGGACAATAAAGTAACTTGAACTTGAACTAGAAGCCAGGATTAGGCCTTAGTAGCTTTTATAAACGTGCCTTTGAAAAAAAAAATCCTGATGTGCATCTTGAGACAAAACAATGACACTGATATATTTTAAGATAAGCTTTCAGTTAAACCAGCTCAAACATGCATTTTAGTCTGGGACTATTTTAAGCCTCGTCTGTGAAACCAGGGATAGATTATTTTCAGGATTGATCCAGACTCAAAAAACATATTTAGCTCTGATAGCAACTGTTCATTCATTTATGATCATTTAAAGCTACATATGTAATGTTTTTCGCCGCTAGGGGTCGCGTACCTCTTACAATAACAGAGGGGTAGATTGACGACGCACTGATAAGCGGAATTATGGAACTACACTAAACTGCATTTGAGTGTGTTAAAGTTATAATGTTATTCTGTGTGTTAGTGTGTATGTATGAAACTAGCAGTAAGCTAGATCAACATTAGAATAACATCATATTCATATTCTAACATTTCATCATGTTGAGCTATATAACATTGATTAGTGTTATGTACATTTGCTCAGCTGTCTAATAAAGCTCATGCAAGAGCGGCATCTCGTCGAGTGGAAGTTAGCCGCAGACGCTAGCTCTCTGTCGAGTTGAAGTTAGCCACGGACGCTAGCTCTCTGTCGAGTTGAAGTTAGCCGCGGACGCTAGCTCTCGGACACTAGCTCTCTGTCGAGTGGAAGTTAGCCGCAGACGCTAGCTCTCTGTCGAGTGGAAGTTAGCAGCGGACACTAGCTCTCTGTCCAGTGGAAGTTAGCCGCAGACACCAGCTCTCTGTCGAGTGGAAGTTAGCCGCGGACGCTAGCTCTCGGACACTAGCTCTCTGTCGAGTGGAAGTTAGCCGCGGACACTAGCTCTCTGTCGAGTGGAAGTTAGCCGCGGACGCTAGCTCTCTGTCGAGTGGAAGTTAGCCGCGGACGCTAGCTCTCTGTCAAGTGGAAGTTAGCCGCGGACGCTAGCTCTCTGTCGAGTGGAAGTTAGCCGTGGACGCTAGCTCTCTGTCGAGTGGAAGTTAGCCGCGGACGCTAGCTCTCTGTCAAGTGGAAGTTAGCCGCGGACGCTAGCTCTCTGTCGAGTGGAAGTTAGCCGCGGACGCTAGCTCTCTGTCGAGTGGAAGTTAGCCGAGGACACTAGCTCTCTGTGAAGTGGAAGTTAGCCGCGGACACTAGCTCTCTGTAGAGTGGAAGTTAGCCGAGGACACTAATTCTCTGTCGAGTGGAAGTTAGCCGCGGACGCTAGCTCTCTGTCGAGTGGAAGTTAGCCGCGGACGCTAGATCTCTGTCGAGTGGAAGTTAGCCGCGGACGCTAGCTCTCTGTCGAGTGGAAGTTAGCCGCGGACACTAGCTCTCTGTCGAGTGGAAGTTAGCCGCGGACACTAGCTCTCTGTCGAGTGGAAGTTAGCAGCGGACACTAGCTTTCTGTCCAGTGGAAGTTAGCCGCGGACACTAGCTATCTGTCGAGTGGAAGTTAGCCGCGGACGCTAGCTCTCTGTCGAGTGGAAGTTAGCCGCAGACGCTAGCTCTCTGTCGAGTTGAAGTTAGCCACGGACGCTAGCTCTCTGTCGAGTTGAAGTTAGCCGCGGACGCTAGCTCTCGGACACTAGCTCTCTGTCGAGTGGAAGTTAGCCGCAGACGCTAGCTCTCTGTCGAGTGGAAGTTAGTAGCGGACACTAGCTCTCTGTCGAGTGGAAGTTAGCCGCGGACACTAGCTATCTGTCGAGTGGAAGTTAGCCGTGGACGCTAGCTCTCTGTCGAGTGGAAGTTAGCCGCGGACGCTAGCTCTCTGTCAAGTGGAAGTTAGCCGCGGACGCTAGCTCTCTGTCGAGTGGAAGTTAGCCGCGGACGCTAGCTCTCTGTCGAGTGGAAGTTAGCCGAGGACACTAGCTCTCTGTGAAGTGGAAGTTAGCCGCGGACACTAGCTCTCTGTCGAGTGGAAGTTAGCCGAGGACACTAGCTCTCTGTCGAGTGGAAGTTAGCCGCGGACGCTAGCTCTCTGTCGAGTGGAAGTTAGCCGCGGACGCTAGCTCTCTGTCGAGTGGAAGTTAGCAGCGGACACTAGCTCTCTGTCCAGTGGAAGTTAGCCGCGGACACTAGCTATCTGTCGAGTGGAAGTTAGCCGCGGACGCTAGCTCTCTGTCGAGTGGAAGTTAGCAGCAGACACTAGCTCTCTGTCCAGTGGAAGTTAGCCGCGGACACTAGCTATCTGTCGAGTGGAAGTTAGCCATGGACGCTAGCTCTCTGTCGAGTGGAAGTTAGCCGCGGACGCTAGCTCTCTGTCAAGTGGAAGTTAGCCGCGGACGCTAGCTCTCTGTCGAGTGGAAGTTAGCCGCGGACGCTAGCTCTCTGTCGAGTGGAAGTTAGCCGAGGACACTAGCTCTCTGTGAAGTGGAAGTTAGCCGCGGACACTAGCTCTCTGTCGAGTGGAAGTTAGCCGAGGACACTAGCTCTCTGTCGAGTGGAAGTTAGCCGCGGACGCTAGCTCTCTGTCGAGTGGAAGTTAGCCGCGGACACTAGCTCTCTGTCGAGTGGAAGTTAGCCGAGGACACTAGCTCTCTGTGAAGTGGAAGTTAGCCACGGACACCAGCTCTCTGTCGAGTGGAAGTTAGCCGCGGACGCTAGCTCTCTGTCGAGTGGAAGTTAGCCACGGACACCAGCTCTCTGTCGAGTGGAAGTTAGCCGCGGACACCAGCTCTCTGTCGAGTGGAAGTTAGCCACGGACACCAGCTCTCTGTCGAGTGGAAGTTAGCCGCGGACGCTAGCTCTCTGTCAAGTGGAAGTTAGCCGAGGACACTAGCTCTCTGTCGAGTGGAAGTTAGCCGCGGACACCAGCTCTCTGTCGAGTGGAAGTTAGCCACGGACACCAGCTCTCTGTCGAGTGGAAGTTAGCCGCGGACGCTAGCTCTCTGTCCAGTGGAAGTTAGCCGCGGACGCTAGCTCTCTGTCGAGTGGAAGTTAGCCGCGGACACTAGCTCTCTGTCGAGTGGAAGTTAGCCGAGGACACCAGCTCTATCTCTCTGTCGAGTGGAAGTTAGCCGCGGACACTAGCTCTCTGTCGAGTGGAAGTTAGCCGAGGACACCAGCTCTATCTCTCTGTCGAGTGGAAGTTAGCCGCGGACGCTAGCTCTCTGTTGAGTGGAAGTTAGCCGCGGACGCTAGCTCTCTGTTGAGTGGAAGTTAGCGGCGGACACCAGCTCTCTGTTGAGTGGAAGTTAGCCGCGGACGCTAACTCTCTGTCGAGTGGAAGTTAGCCGCGGACTCTAGCTCTCTGTCGAGTGGAAGTTAGCCGCGGACACCAGCTCTATCTCTCTGTCGAGTGGAAGTTAGCCGCGGACACTAGCTCTCTGTCGAGTGGAAGTTAGCCGAGGACACCAGCTCTATCTCTCTGTCGAGTGGAAGTTAGCCGCGGACGCTAGCTCTCTGTTGAGTGGAAGTTAGCCGCGGACGCTAGCTCTCTGTTGAGTGGAAGTTAGCGGCGGACACCAGCTCTCTGTTGAGTGGAAGTTAGCCGCGGACGCTAACTCTCTGTCGAGTGGAAGTTAGCCGCGGACGCTAGCTCTCTGTCGAGTGGAAGTTAGCCGCGGACACTAGCTCTTTGTCGAGTGGAAGTTAGCCGCGGACACTAGCTCTCTGTCGAGTGGAAGTTAGCCGCGGACACCAGCTCTCTGTTGAGTGGAAGTTAGCCGCGGACGCTAGCTCTCTGTCGAGTGGAAGTTAGCCGCGGACACTAGCTCTTTGTCGAGTGGAAGTTAGCCGCGGACACTAGCTCTCTGTCGAGTGGAAGTTAGCCGCGGACACTAGCTCTCTGTCGAGTGGAAGTTAGCCGCGGACACTAGCTCTCTGTCGAGTGGAAGTTAGCCGCGGACACTAGCTCTCTGTCGAGTGGAAGTTAGCCGCGGACGCTAGCTCTCTGTCGAGTGGAAGTTAGCCGCGGACACTAGCTCTCTGTCGAGTGGAAGTTAGCCGCGGACACTAGCTCTCTGTCGAGTGGAAGTTAGCCGCGGACGCTAGCTCTCTGTCGAGTGGAAGTTAGCCGCGGACACCAGCTCTCGCATCTCGAAAACACCACTCTGATATTGATCCTCGTTTTAGTTCCTTTAGTTTAGTTCTTGCTCGTATTATGGATCATGCTTGCCATGATCCATAATGTTTGAACGAAACAACAACAGCGTGAGCGCGCCGCTAGACGTAACGCAGTTGTCCATGTCTGTCGCCATGGGAAATTAAAAATCTTTGGGAACTTCTGGGATATTGAAAGTACACAACTGCAGGAAATATCACTGTGCAAGTTATTTTTGGATATTTTATTACAAAAATTGTAGCTTTAACACACTCTTTACTGATTATAACTCAGCCATGCAGTATTGTGTAAATTAATCTTCCTCTGCCAACACTCCACCACATGCAAATTTACTGAAGGAAAATCATCAGTTTATTTAAATATCTAATTTGCATTCTGATTCCTGGATATAGTGAGTCTGTCAAGACGTTCCCACAGGTACAGCGACGTAAGACTATCAGAGTAAATAATTTCATCTCATCAGAAAGTAAACACACATACAGTATGCCAAGGAAATTAAATAGTGCATATGCTCCTTCAGGAATGTTAATTTGCATAAAGCTCATAAAAACCCTAAAATAACCATCACTGCCATTATAATAACCTCAGCGAATCATGTCCATTCTTGCGACGCCACTATTTCATCACCTCACATGTTGTGCTTTTCCAAAAGCGGTATTTTCACATTCCGAAATGAACAAGCTTATCGTGTATCTTTGCAGAGGAGGGTAAAACACATCAGAACGTCTCTTTCCTAAAGCACTTATTCGGTCATTAAATCAGGTTCAAAGAGCAAAGAACTCATTCGAGATTTCACCACAATCACTATCCGATCCATAATCACATATCAACATTTCTCTACACTATCTGCATTAGTCATTGTGTGTGTGTGTGTGTGTGTGTGTGTGTCTCTCTCTGTGTGTGTGTGTGTCTCTGTGTGTGTGTGTGTGTGTGTGTTCTTGTTTTTCTATCCCGGTGGGGACTTCAACCTGAATGCACACAGACTCGTGGGGACTCGTGTCACCGTGGGGACCTAAATTGAGGTCCCCACCGGCAAAGCCTCACAAGCACCTCCCAAACAGTGTTTAGACACGCCCCATGTTGTTTTTTTTGAAGTCCCCATGAAGACCATTTTCAAGACAAAAATCTGTGTTAGTGTATATCTATGCGCCCCTGGTGGTCACACAGAGTATTGCTGTCCCCACCAGTCACATTGTTCTGGAAAAGTGTGCACTCTCTAGCGCCCTATTGGGGGTATTGGTCAATAATAAAATTACAATTTGGCAATCTATTTACTCAACTAAGATATGAATTATCTTTTTAATTATATATATTTATACATTAGTATAATGTTTAGTTATTTATATTACTTAATAAAATAAACATAATTAAATAAATGTACTGTTGGTGCACTAGAATGAAAATTCTGGATAGACTGAGCCACAAACAGCGAATTATATTTTTAATTTAGCAAATTCTTTGTTATATTTCCTCATAAGGCATCAAATGATTAGAATATAACAGATCTGTTAAAAATGACATTTATGTAATTTATCATGGATCTGTATATATTCATATAGTCATTATTGATGACAATAGGAGAGAAATCAAAACGAGGTTAGCCAACTCCAGGTGTTTCAGTCTCGCTTCTGTGTGGACTGGTTTATGGGAGGGGATTATCAACAAAATCTACATCAATTAATTGTCAGTTTAGGTTAAAAACACTTAAAAGTGATTTTGTTAATGTAATTATAATACATTATTATATCATTACTCTAATATATAATTATAATTTAATTATAATTTAATTAAATCACGATCAGTAAATGATAATACAGATTTCCCTTTCTGGGATACCCTTCTGCATACATTAAAAAGAAATCAAAGAGTTTACTTTCAACAGATCACTAATAAACTTGAAAAAAATTATGAAATTCTTAACATTAATAAATTAACAGGCCCTGACTATATACAATCTCTGTTTCTAAAATTGGCAGCTGCTGTTTTTCAGATCTTCTGGCTTTCTTTTTAATATATCACTACATACAAATGAGATTCAACAGATTTTGGTCATCTGTTTTAGTAATTCCTTTGCACAAATGGTGTAATATTTGATAACTACAAACATTCTACAAAGCTCTGTGCTCTCTCAAAAGCCTTAAAGTGAACTACTAACACACTATTTTCATATAAATGTTTCATGACTTTATTATCTTGTAAATGCTACCCGCTAGGCTAACAGAGCAGCACATTGTACCCTCATCATACATCATATCTCACAGTTTATCAGTAGCTTTCCAATACCCTGTGCCCTAGATGCTGTGAGATAACAGAGAGACTGCTATTGCTTTAGCAGGAGCTAATGGAGAGAGCTCATGGTGGATACAGCTCTTTTCATGAAGCTAGAGCAGAGTGCAGAGTGTGAGATAAACAGATGCTGCATAAAAAGTTAAGAAATAATCTACTGATCCAGCATCAGATGTGCTGCTAGTAGAAGCGGGGCTAAAAACATGGCTAATGCCTGTTTAATTGTCTGTGTAATTGCTGATGTAAGCATGTGTCAGCGTATGCACTCCAGTTCACAGTGTCACACAAGGAACAGCTAAAGGCCACAGCGGAGGACTGATCATCACCAATAGTCATGTTAGCACAGCAGTTAATAGAGCTAGCATGGTATGAAGCAGAAGTGCTAGCAGCATCTGAGTGTGGTGGACCAGTTCCTCTCAGAGCACTCCCTAACCCTAACCCTAATCTAGCAGCACATTGACCTCTGTGGTTCCAAATGTTGGTGACAACAGGTGCCAAATCATTATGGCTACTCTGACAAAGTGAACTCAAATCCTGGAAATGATGAGCACTACAGTATATCATAATCACTAGTCTAACACATGCCAATGTATGGATGACGTAGGGGAGCGCGGGGCACAACCTAACGCGGGGTTAAATGTAACACGGACCTTTTATATAGTTAGTCAGGATCAAGCAGGTTGTTTTTCCGCTCTTTTTCTCTCGCTGCCAGAAGATGGTCTCCCGCGAATTTGTGGAAAGTTTTGAGAATATTTCGTGAAGATACTGGACAAAGAGTGTTTTGACACCATGCAAGTACATTTTTTCATCATAGGTGTTTTTCGCTTTCTGAGTTGGGCGTGTACGTTTCCAAATCTAACGTTATATTGCTGTAATCACTGTCTTGTTGGCTAAAGCATAGCACCGTTTTGAAACATGTCAGCAACTCCTAGCAAGTGTTAGCTAGGCTTAAAATATTTTTTATACAGCGGGGTTAGTTGTGGCCCAGTGTTACAACGAAGCCGCCAAGTGTACAATGATAATCAAATGAAAGCAGGGAGCCACGCAACTTTTCAGGTTTGAGTATTTATTTATATATTTAACTTTGTTGGACTTTCACAAACAATGTTGGAATTTTTTTTTCATTTAGTTTACTATGCATTGATCACTTGTTTATTTATAAAAAATATAGCCTTTTTTAATGCAATAAACCCTTTAAATTTTTATTTTAAGCTCATTTTTATTATTATTACTGTTATTATTATTATTATTAATAATAATTTTGCATGCAGCTGCCACACACAAATGTAATTCAACTGCAATTGCAATATTTGATGATTTTATTTACTTATTTATTTATTGCAAAATTGTGCACCCCTTTCATAATAGAAGGATGATTGGATGGGGAATGGATGTATGGATATATATCTATTCAGATGCACAAACAATATCAAACTACAGATAAAATAGTACTGAATTATGTGTTACACACAAGTGTTACAACTAACCCCTCTGTCTGTTACAGTGAACCCCGCATATGGGGTAAGTTTTAACATTTGCAATTCTGTCACTTTCAGTGCAACTGTACGAAAATGGTAGGCCCTAGAAAAAAACTTTAAGTGTTCATTTGTAGCAGAGATGTGTATGTTGCTTGTGTAAAAAAAAAGTTAAATCTAACTTAATAATTTTTTTAATAATTGAGCCAAAACCAAAATGTGTTAGGTTATGCCCTGCTCTCCCCTACATGTACGTGCAGTACATAATGCAAACGTAATTGTCCACAACACTTTTATTTCTGTTTAAGTGAGGTCTTATTGTATATTTAATGTCATTTTGGGAGAATCTGAAGCAGTGGCTAAGCCAGAAGGTTGTACCAGAGTGGAAAAACTGCATCATCATTTGTTGAATTATTTTTACCATGTGTTATTCTTACCCTAAATTAAATCACGTGATAGTATTTTTAACTTGAATTGACAATTAATTTATATAGTTTGCAAATATAGTCTTTCCCCATTCTCCTCTGACTGGTGAACTGCTGTCTAGCTGAGTGCATTTACATTTACATTTATTAATTTAGCAGACACTTTTACCCAAAGCCACTTACACATGAAATGAGGAAAACAACAAGCAATTTGTCTTGAGAGAAAGCAGTAGCAAAAGAAGTGCTAGCAATACATGGTTTCAATCATTGTCTTGAACAGTACAAGCAAGGTGAGCAATTGTTGTGAAGATGGTTTGTTTTTATTTTATTTTATGCAGTTAAAGAGTTTCAGAATCAATATAGACAATTTCTAAGGACGGTACCAATAACAACAGCCCCGACTCACTTTCTGGTTTGTACCTTTTGTAAACAAGCAGGTTCTTGTATCTATGACACCATTGACATGTTTTCACCCAGTTCAAATGCAAGAAACCATCAAGAACAAAGAAGCTGCGGGCCTTGTGTGGAGGCCTCATATATCCATAGTTTGGTCTCACTTAAGACAAGTCTTACTTCTTTCAAACCTATTTTATTTATTTTATCTCCTCTCAGAGGGTAAAAATAATATCTGTTCTTTTGATTACACGGTCTTGTAATAGTTCTTTTTTTAATGAATGTCAATCTTTTTGTGAGCTGTTTAATAGTTCCAAATTTGTTCCATTCATTAATGTTTTTTTATATTAAATATAATATAGGCCTAAATGTCTTTTTACATCAACATTCAGTCCTTATTTTTGTACTTAAATTTATATAAAATTGTACTGAATTTGAGCAGAAAATGTATTTCTTTTATAACAGCATATCTTATACTCTATATTATCAGAGCATATATGTCCATACATCATTTTATAAAGAAAACAAAAACCGCACAAGAAAGAAAAAAGCGCGGGTAATTTTAATATGACTATATCCATGTAGTTCGCCGAGTGAGTGTCAGTAATGGCTGATCCATCACACAGAACCTGAATCTTTAAGACCCCACGGCGACTATCCCTCCCCCTCCCCCACTCCTGGAGCTCTCACCTGCGACACACAGATGCTCGAGAGGCAGAGATGCTGCACACACACAGCCTGGATCGGGATGGCCGACGAAAAAGTAAGTTTTTGACTTTTTGTGCAAGGCTCTCAATATAATATGGTGCTGTTTATTTAACTTGCATATTGTTTGCAACTTTGCACATATTTCGTAACGTAAAGGTCACGTCATTTGATTTCTAACGTTATAGCGTTTTTCACCTTAAGCATAATCTCAAAGCAGCTTTGCAGAAAGTATAGATTAATGTACCAAAATGACAATAATGATAATAATAATAATATATCCATTAGGGCTTTAGATTCCGAAGAGTCTTAAGCTGTTTTAAAATCACAGGATTGCATAGGTGACTCCATTTTAGCGGTAATCCGCTTTTAAACGTCGCCGAATTTAAAATGTTGTTGTCTTTATGTTATTTCTGAAATACATATTTTGCGTCCCTATTACTTCCCCTGGATGTTTAGCTTACTTTTGGTAACATTAATTTAAGATGGCCAGGATTTGCATCTGTAGCGGCCTACACGTGCAGCCATGTGAGTCTGAGGCCTGCAGGATTCATGTTTTATCACACTTAACACCAATAATGTGTTTCAACAAAGCAAGAGGGAAGTTTAATAAATTCAGAACAAGTTTTTTCTACTTCTATAATGCAGGTTTCAAGACCAGACAATACATGGCATTTATTTTCAGCCAAAATGTTATGAAATTGTATTGGATTATGTTACAATGTCGATTACTTGAATATATTGCCTAAATTGTACTATTACATTTTAAATACAGTGCAATGTGATATTAGACCATGATGTTTGACTGTCTATGACACTTGTGCTTGCAGGAAGATCAAACTACGAATGGCAGCTCTGGATGCACAGGTGAGATAATGAGAAGATCATACAAAACACATCTTACTCATTTGTAGTATGTCAAATTGGCGTGCGTCATTTATTACTTAAAATAATTCTTAAAGCTTATATACGTAGCTTAATGAGCCAGAGTAACAGAGGTTTTTAAAAGCACAATCATGGAGAAAAAGAAACATAGCCCCCCATGCTCCCTCCTTTCATTCTCTTGCAACACCATGCCAAGTTCATGGTTGTGCATGAAATTCAATCTTTAATCTTTTGTTTATAGGTAAATAATGTTTTAATTAATAACCGGTCAGTTTAAATAGAAGTTTAGAGGCCACTACATTATTACAAAGTAATTAAGGGATGATTGTAGTAATTAATACAATCTAAGTTTAATTTATGTAGACTTAGATTTTTTTGTTGTAACTTATCTGTAACTTTTCTTTACGGTTTTATTAAAAAAGAAAAGAGATCATCTGTTAGAATTTAAGGCAAATAGGTGATTATATCTGTGTATTTTAGTGAAAATTTTCATTTAAAAAAACATTTCAGTATTTTTACTTTTTTGTTAAACATTTTAAACGCTTTCAAATGACAGAAAATGTGGCATTAAACAATATAAATATGTCTAGCCATATGATCATGTTATTGTGAAACCAAAAGTGTACTTTTCATGTTCAATATAAAGATTGGCTAAATAAATTTGGGTAATTATCCCTAAACTTAACATGTTAGTAATGGTTCAGTAACTCGACATAGATATAATTTCTTAACTATATGTGCTGAGTAAATACAACATGTTGCCCTGTATACTGTCAATTTCAGCGGATACTGTAGTTAAGTTTGTTTTGTTGTAATTTTTTTTATCATTGTATGAAATTAAAAGTCACAGGTCACATTAAATTTGTGGTAACTACAGGTTTTGCCAAAATGGTGTCATTGATGTCAGCCTTATTTTGATAATTATTTTTAAATCTATTTGTACGTTATTCAATACTGGTGATTATGGGGTTTAAGCTAGAACTATAGTTAGGAGGAAGTAAAATGGAAAAATATTTTAAATAACAATAAAAAAAATTGTCTTTGTAATTTACATTTCAGTGGATGATGTGACAGATGGCCCTGAAGAGAAGACAAAGGTAGGCTATATCCACAAATAAACATATATATATATATATATATATATATTTGGGATGGTAAGATTCACTGATTCGCATCGATGCATTGGCATAAAAGCTAACGATACGATGCATCGATTTAAATAAGTGTTTATCGGTTACAAGTTGGCATTTGTATCGCGATGCATCGTTTCTAACAGCATCGGTAAAAAACTATTTGTTCATATACAATTATTAGGAGATGCTCTATACTTTTACTATTTAGAAAGTGACCAATCATTTGTGATTAATATTTTATTATGTAACTGCTGTGTTCACACCGAATGTGGATAGAGCGCCTGTAGCGGGTGATTTCCATGTTAAGTCAATGTAAAGACGCGTTGACGCGAGTCTGGAGGTCCTGTAAGGATAGACGCGATCTCGCCTCATTCGCGCGTCCAGTTCGACTAGATTGATTTCTCCTTTCTGAACTGTTGCTCAAGCGCGGTCTCTCATCACCACTGCTGACGCTGCTACGTGAAGATGACGCATCACAACACTACGGAGTGCGAGGTCCTGAGAGTCACCTTTAAACTTTACAGTAGGACATTTAAGTTAATCTGGTTTACAGCAGCCTGTGACTGCCAATAATAGTTTTTCATTTTTTTTTTTTTATATTTGAATACAGTTATGAAAGACGTGTTTGAAAGTTTATTTTATTTGTATTATTGTTTATGTTAAAACAGCACCTGCTTTCTGGTCACTGTTAGTCTACCTGCTGAAATCACATTAGCCTGCTGGCAAATTACAGAACATTTCTTTATTGTTTATCCCTGAACATCCTTAGAGTGTTTCACTGTAAAATGTGTGAGCTGTTAAAAATGTAACTGGAGACAGGACAGGAAAATAATGTCTGTATTTAATCTTTTGGTTTTGTGAAAACCAAATCTTTTGTTTGTGAAAAAGCCATGCGTTAAAAGCCAAATGGCACTTGATTTGCTGTATGTCTGAACAAAAGAAATAGAAGTTAACTATCTATACCATATTGAATTGCATAGCATCATATTTTTCTCCATCGCATCGTATTAGATTGAATCGCATCCCGTCGTAATGGTAGTGAATTGTGTTGCATCACATGGTAATAGTAGTGAATCGTGTTGCATCGTAATAGTAGTGAATCTTGTTGCATCGCATCGTAATAGTAGTGAATCGTGTTGCATCGCATCGTAATAGTGAATCGCGTTGCACCGCATCGTAATAGTAGTGAATCGTGTTGCATCACATGGTAATAGTAGTGAATCGTGTTGCATCAACTGGTAATTGTAGTGAATCGTGTTGCACCACATCGTAATAGTAGTGAATCGTGTTGCATCACATGGTAATAGTAGTGAATCGTGTTGCATCGCATCGTAATAGTAGTGAATCGTGTTGCATCAACTGGTAATAGTAGTGAATCGTGTTGCATCGCATCGTAATAGTAGTGAATCGTGTTGCATCACATGGTAATAGTAGTGAATCGTGTTGCATCCCGTCGTAATGGTAGTGAATTGTGTTGCATCACATGGTAATAGTAGTGAATCGTGTTGCATCACATGGTAATAGTAGTGAATTGTGTTGCATCGCATCGTAATAGTAGTGAATCGTGTTGCATCGCATCGTAATAGTGAATCGCGTTGCACCGCATCTTAATAGTAGTGAATCGTGTTGCATCACATGGTAATAGTAGTGAATCGTGTTGCATCAACTGGTAATAGTAGTGAATCGTGTTGCACCACATCGTAATAGTAGTGAATCGTGTTGCATCACATGGTAATAGTAGTGAATCGTGTTGCATCGCATCGTAATAGTAGTGAATCGTGTTGCATCAACTGGTAATAGTAGTGAATCGTGTTGCATCGCATCGTAATAGTAGTGAATCGTGTTGCATCACATGGTAATAGTAGTGAATCGTGTTGCATCGCATCGTAATAGTAGTGTATCGTGTTGCATCACATGGTAATAGTAGTGAATCGTGTTGCATCAACTGGTAATAGTAGTGAATCGTGTTGCACCACATCGTAATAGTAGTGAATCGTGTTGCATCACATGGTAATAGTAGTGAATCGTGTTGCATCGCATCATAATAGTAGTGAATCGTGTTGCATCACATGGTAATAGTAGTGAATCGTGTTGCATCCCGTCGTAATGGTAGTGAATTGTGTTGCATCACATGGTAATAGTAGTGAATCGTGTTGCACCGCATCGTAATGGAAGTGAATAGTGCTGCATCACATGGTAATAGTAGTGAATCGTGTTGCACCGCATCGTAATGGAAGTGAATCGTGCTGCATCACATGGTAATAGTAATGAATCGTGTTGCATCACATGGTAATAGTAGTGAATTGTGTTGCACCTCATCGTAATGGAAGTGAATCGTGCTGCATCACATGGTAATAGTAGTGAATCGTGCTGCATCACATCGTAATGGAAGTGAATCGTGCTGCATCACATGGTAATAGTAGTGAATCGTGTTGCACCGCATCGTAATGGAAGTGAATCGTGCTGCATCACATGGTAATAGTAGTGAATCGTGTTGCATCACATGGTAATAGTAGTGAATTGTGTTGCACCTCATCGTAATGGAAGTGAATCGTGTTGCATCAACTGGTAATAGTAGTGAATCGTGTTGCACCGCATCGTAATGGAAGTGAATCGTGCTGCATCACATGGTAATAGTAGTGAATCGTGTTGCATCGCATCGTAATAGAAGTGAATCGTGTTGCATCACATGGTAATAGTAGTGAATCGTGTTGCATCGCATCGTAATAGTAGTGTATCGTGTTGCATCACATGGTAATAGTAGTGAATCGCGTTGCATCAACTGGTAATAGTAGTGAATCGTGCTGCACGGCATCGTAATGGAAGTGAATCGTGTTGCATCACATGGTAATAGTAGTGAATCGTGTTGCATCAACTGGTAATAGTAGTGAATCGTGTTGCACCGCATCGTAATGGAAGTGAATCGTGCTGCATCACATGGTAATAGTAGTGAATCGTGTTGCACCGCATCGTAATGGAAGTGAATCGTGCTGCATCACATGGTAATAGTAGTGAATCGTGTTGCACCGCATCGTAATGGAAGTGAATCGTGCTGCATCACATGGTAATAGTAATGAATCGTGTTGCATCACATGGTAATAGTAGTGAATTGTGTTGCACCTCATCGTAATGGAAGTGAATCGTGTTGCATCAACTGGTAATTGTAGTGAATCGTGTTGCACCACATCGTAATAGTAGTGAATCGTGTTGCATCACATGGTAATAGTAGTGAATCGTGTTGCATCGCATCGTAATAGTAGTGAATCGTGTTGCATCAACTGGTAATAGTAGTGAATCGTGTTGCATCGCATCGTAATAGTAGTGAATCGTGTTGCATCACATGGTAATAGTAGTGAATCGTGTTGCATCCCGTCGTAATGGTAGTGAATTGTGTTGCATCACATGGTAATAGTAGTGAATCGTGTTGCATCACATGGTAATAGTAGTGAATTGTGTTGCATCGCATCGTAATAGTAGTGAATCGTGTTGCATCGCATCGTAATAGTGAATCGCGTTGCACCGCATCTTAATAGTAGTGAATCGTGTTGCATCACATGGTAATAGTAGTGAATCGTGTTGCATCAACTGGTAATAGTAGTGAATCGTGTTGCACCACATCGTAATAGTAGTGAATCGTGTTGCATCACATGGTAATAGTAGTGAATCGTGTTGCATCGCATCGTAATAGTAGTGAATCGTGTTGCATCAACTGGTAATAGTAGTGAATCGTGTTGCATCGCATCGTAATAGTAGTGAATCGTGTTGCATCACATGGTAATAGTAGTGAATCGTGTTGCATCGCATCGTAATAGTAGTGTATCGTGTTGCATCACATGGTAATAGTAGTGAATCGTGTTGCATCAACTGGTAATAGTAGTGAATCGTGTTGCACCACATCGTAATAGTAGTGAATCGTGTTGCATCACATGGTAATAGTAGTGAATCGTGTTGCATCGCATCATAATAGTAGTGAATCGTGTTGCATCACATGGTAATAGTAGTGAATCGTGTTGCATCCCGTCGTAATGGTAGTGAATTGTGTTGCATCACATGGTAATAGTAGTGAATCGTGTTGCACCGCATCGTAATGGAAGTGAATAGTGCTGCATCACATGGTAATAGTAGTGAATCGTGTTGCACCGCATCGTAATGGAAGTGAATCGTGCTGCATCACATGGTAATAGTAATGAATCGTGTTGCATCACATGGTAATAGTAGTGAATTGTGTTGCACCTCATCGTAATGGAAGTGAATCGTGCTGCATCACATGGTAATAGTAGTGAATCGTGCTGCATCACATCGTAATGGAAGTGAATCGTGCTGCATCACATGGTAATAGTAGTGAATCGTGTTGCACCGCATCGTAATGGAAGTGAATCGTGCTGCATCACATGGTAATAGTAGTGAATCGTGTTGCATCACATGGTAATAGTAGTGAATTGTGTTGCACCTCATCGTAATGGAAGTGAATCGTGTTGCATCAACTGGTAATAGTAGTGAATCGTGTTGCACCGCATCGTAATGGAAGTGAATCGTGCTGCATCACATGGTAATAGTAGTGAATGTGTTGCATCGCATCGTAATAGAAGTGAATCGTGTTGCATCACATGGTAATAGTAGTGAATCGTGTTGCATCGCATCGTAATAGTAGTGTATCGTGTTGCATCACATGGTAATAGTAGTGAATCGCGTTGCATCAACTGGTAATAGTAGTGAATCGTGCTGCACGGCATCGTAATGGAAGTGAATCGTGTTGCATCACATGGTAATAGTAGTGAATCGTGTTGCATCAACTGGTAATAGTAGTGAATCGTGTTGCACCGCATCGTAATGGAAGTGAATCGTGCTGCATCACATGGTAATAGTAGTGAATCGTGTTGCACCGCATCGTAATGGAAGTGAATCGTGCTGCATCACATGGTAATAGTAGTGAATCGTGTTGCACCGCATCGTAATGGAAGTGAATCGTGCTGCATCACATGGTAATAGTAATGAATCGTGTTGCATCACATGGTAATAGTAGTGAATTGTGTTGCACCTCATCGTAATGGAAGTGAATCGTGTTGCATCAACTGGTAATAGTAGTGAATCGTGTTGCACCGCATCGTAATGGAAGTGAATCGTGCTGCATCGCATCGTAATAGTAGTGAATCGTGTTGCACCGCATCGTAATGGAAGTGAATCGTGCTGCATCACATGGTAATAGTAATGAATCGTGTTGCATCACATGGTAATAGTAGTGAATTGTGTTGCACCTCATCGTAATGGAAGTGAATCGTGCTGCATCACATGGTAATAGTAGTGAATCGTGCTGCATCACATCGTAATGGAAGTGAATCGTGCTGCATCACATGGTAATAGTAGTGAATCGTGTTGCACCGCATCGTAATGGAAGTGAATCGTGCTGCATCACATGGTAGTAGTAGTGAATCGTGTTGCATCACATGGTAATAGTAGTGAATTGTGTTGCACCTCATCGTAATGGAAGTGAATCGTGTTGCATCAACTGGTAATAGTAGTGAATCGTGTTGCACCGCATCGTAATGGAAGTGAATCGTGCTGCATCACATGGTAATAGTAGTGAATCGTGTTGCACCGCATCGTAATGGAAGTGAATCGTGCTGCATCACATGGTAATAGTAATGAATCGTGTTGCATCACATGGTAATAGTAGTGAATTGTGTTGCACCTCATCGTAATGGAAGTGAATCGTGTTGCATCAACTGGTAATAGTAGTGAATCGTGTTGCACCGCATCGTAATGGAAGTGAATCGTGCTGCATCGCATCGTAATAGTAGTGAATCGTGTTGCACCGCATCGTAATGGAAGTGAATCGTGCTGCATCACATGGTAATAGTAGTGAATCGTGTTGCACCGCATCGTAATGGAAGTGAATCGTGCTGCATCACATGGTAATAGTAGTGAATCGTGTTGCACCGCATCGTAATGGAAGTGAATCGTGCTGCATCGCATCGTAATAGTAGTGAATCGTGTTGCATCAACTGGTAATAGTAGTGAATCGTGTTGCATCGCATCGTAATAGTAGTGAATCGTGTTGCATCACATGGTAATAGTAGTGAATCGTGTTGCATCGCATCGTAATAGTAGTGTATCGTGTTGCATCACATGGTAATAGTAATGAATCGTGTTGCACCGCATCGTAATGGAAGTGAATCGTGCTGCATCGCATGGTAATAGTATTGAATCGTGTTGCATCACATGGTAATAGTAGTGAATCGTGTTGCACCGCATTGTAATGGAAGTGAATCGTGCTGCATCGCATCGTAATAGTAGTGAATCGTGTTGCACCGCATCGTAATGGAAGTGAATCGTGCTGCATCACATGGTAATAATAGTGAATCGTGTTGCACCGCATCGTAATGGAAGTGAATCGTGCTGCATCACATGGTAATAGTAGTGAATCGTGTTGCACCGCATCGTAATGGAAGTGAATCGTGCTGCATCACATGGTAATAGTATTGAATCGTGTTGCACCGCATCGTAATGGAAGTGAATCGTGTTGCATCGCATCGTAATAGTAGTGAATCGTGTTGCACCGCATCGTAATGGAAGTGAATCGTGCTGCATCACATGGTAATAATAGTGAATCGTGTTGCACCGCATCGTAATGGAAGTGAATCGTGCTGCATCACATGGTAATAGTAGTGAATCGTGTTGCACCGCATCGTAATGGAAGTGAATCGTGCTGCATCACATGGAAATAGTAGTGAATCGTGTTGCATCACATGGTAATAGTAGTGAATCGTGCTGCATCACATGGTAATAGTAGTGAATCGTGTTGCACCGCATCGTAATGGAAGTGAATCGTGCTGCATCACATGGTAATAGTAGTGAATCGTGCTGCATCACATGCCAATAGTAGTGAATCGTGTTGCACCGCATCGTAATAGTAGTGAATCGTGTTGCATCACATGGTAATAGTAGTGAATCGTGTTGCATCAACTGGTAATAGTAGTGAATCGTGTTGCACCGCATCGTAATGGAAGTGAATCGTGCTGCATCACATGGTAATAGTAGTGAATCGTGTTGCACCGCATCGTAATAGTAGTGAATCGTGTTGCATCGCATCGGAATAGTAGTGAATCGTGTTGCATCAACTGGTAATAGTAGTGAATCGTGTTGCACCGCATCGTAATGGAAGTGAATCGTGTTGCATCAACTGGTAATAGTAGTGAATCGTGTTGCACCGCATCGTAATGGAAGTGAATCGTGCCGCATCACATGGTAATAGTAGTGAATCGTGTTGCATCAACTGGTAATAGTAGTGAATCGTGTTGCATCGCAGGAGGATTATGAAGACTTCTGATATTGTTTTACTTTTAAAGAACCAGTGGTTTATGATTTGCATGTTTTTTACTTGCTTTTATTTTTTATATCCTAAATAATATATATCCTTTAGATAATTGTATATAATTTTCTCTTATACATTTTTCTGAAAATAGTATTGTTCCTTCTGTGTGTACCAACAGAAAAAAAGAGTACTTAATTACACACAGTGCCCCTTGCTAATATTGGCACTATTGGCTAATCTGAGAAGAGAATGAAGTGAATTTATTTTTGGTTGTTTCAGTTTTTGATCTTTTGTTCAAAAATTAATAAACAATCCCCTGTTCTCATGAATATCTAACAGTTACAAACACAACACAGTTTCATAAAAACAAAACAAAATAAACCCCAATATATTTGGTACATTACATGTGTGGCACAATTACTGGTACCCATTGAGTCAGCATTCTGTGCCATTACTGTACATTGCCTATATTGAAAGTCTTCTCAGTTGTGCTCATGTTTTATAATAGGCAAGGATAAAAAACTGCAGCCAACTGGCAAGGACTTGGACGAACCACACACAACAAAGGGTAAACTGTTTTTCAAATGTCTAATGAAATGTCACACTTTCCATTTTTTTGTGAAAGTTCAGTCAGAATTAAGTAATTTCAAATGGAATCTACACAGAGACCCATTTATATTGACAACAGAGTACCCTTAAAGGGTTAGTTCACCCTAAAATAAAGTTTTTGTCATTAATTACTCCCCCTCATGTCGTTCAAAATCTGTAAGACCTTTGTTCATCTTCGAAACACAAATTAAGATATTTTTGATGAAATCCGAGAGGTTTCTGAACCATCTATATGCAGCAACGTCATTGCAACTTTAAAGTCCCAGAAAGTTAGTGAAGACATCGTTAAAATAGTCCATGTGA
>CM060636.1:908662-913662 GCA_030578275.1 Meda fulgida | reverse complement strand
GCTGGATCCTGCATATCTTCATCCCACGAGCCTCCAAGGGAAATTCGTGGTGAAGACCACCAGGGACATGAGTGATTACAGCATCAGCAAGGGCGGGTTAATGTTGGACACGTGTTCTGTGCCGATCGTATGTCCTCCGATTAAACAGGAGTGTCCTGGCACTTGCTCCATCTCCCGACCCATGGATATTCACTTGGGATTGAACTCCGGCTCCGGTCAGAGAAAGCTTCTGGATCCTCACGGTTTCGGCACGGGTCGATCTTCCACTTCTTCTCTCTCTCCGGACGAGCGTCCTCAAGCTCAGGTGTTGGGAGACCCTTCATTATCTCTGGGATATTCCGGTTATTCCGGTTTTCCGCAGCCTCCCGCTCAGTACCAAGGTCAGTAATACTATTAGTCATTTTACCTTTAACCCTTTGGTGCACTTCGCGTGACGGTCAAAAATTAGGATTGATTTTTTTTGCCAATGAAATGAATGTACTAGTCAATATTTAAGTTTGATAGTTTTTATTTAATATTTTGTATTTTATGATACTTTTACGCTGTATTTATAATCCATTTATTCACTTTTTGAGCATAGACCTGAAAATTTAATTTCTAACTTAAACTGTCGTAAATCATGAATGCTTTAAATAAACGTAAGTTTGATCTCTTTTCAAAGACGACACTTGGCAGATTATTGCTGAAGTGCAAAACGTTTTTTTTTTTAAAGTAACAGAATTTTACGTGTATTGTTATGAAAAATGCACAAAAATCCTATTTAAACAACAATCCTGTTCAGCTCGTACACGTCTGTACCTGTCTGTAATTATTGAGTGCTCCGGATCATCTTAATCCGCTAGTTGAAGTGTGTGTGATTGTGGTGGGAGCTTCAGAAACATTGCCTTCTGTTAAAGCTCAACCAAAGCAGTCATTTTAAGCAATTGCACTTAGTTTTAACCAAGCTGCAACTTTCCGGTCTCTCTTGAATCAACACAGAAGTGACTTAAACTGCAGTTCCTCCACTGGCCACTAGAGGCCGGCTGCAGAGGAGACTCAATCCCATAGACCCACATGTTAAAATGCCCAACTTTACAGCAGAATAAACATGTTTACAGCCTGGTGTAAAAAGTGGTTTTGGTCTATATAGCTATTTTTGTCCTTCATGACGACTGTGAAGGGGGTGAATATTTTTATAACCCATCCGTTTAAATTATATTAAGCCTTAAAGTTCTGCTTAATTAAGGGTGTGGCCACTTGAGTGACAGGTGGATTGCCGGTGCAAACAGTGGTTTTGGTCTATATAGCTAATTTTGCCCATTTTACTCTTTACTCTTTGGCAGAGCTGATTTCTCCAGCTGAGGGTTTGCCGGAAGAGTCCAAGCCCAAGCGGGGTCGGCGCTCCTGGCCGAGGAAGCGGATCGCCACACACACGTGTGATTACACCGGCTGCGGGAAAACATACACCAAAAGCTCTCATCTCAAAGCCCACCACAGGACTCACACAGGTCAGTGTCTGTGGCACACGTCTTTTCGTCTTCCTGGTTCTGAATCGGACTCTTGGATTGGTCAGATTGATCCGCCCCTGCAGCGTCCACAGTGTCAGTGGATTGGTCGACCCCCCTGTCAATCACAGCTGCTGGACCAATCAGAGGCAGAGCTGATGAGGGAACCGGACTGGCGTCTTTCTTGCTGTCGTTAACAGTCCTGAAAACATCAGATGTGTGTTCAGGTTTACTGGCTGATTAATGTGCCACATTTTATAAGGGTTAAAGGGTTAATTCACCCGAAAACTAAAACCCTGTCAATAAGACTTAAGACATTAAACGAGAGATTTCTGTCCCTCCAGTGAAAGTCTGTTCACGCAAGTAGGGGTTGGCTATCGTTAGAATTTTATGAGAATTTGATTCCTAATTTCGATTCCAATAATAAAAAATAAAAAACTTGAATATCATTCACATTTAGTCTTATTGCAGAACATGTAATTGTGTCTGAATATGATGAGCAGAAATCATCAGCTAAAGAACACTTACACGAGGAGCGCTTGCCTGTGGTTTAAAACACCATAGAAGAACAACTAGCCAAACTCGTTTACATTTCAAGCATCATTAAAGACAAGTAAACACTCAGTAATTAAAAAAGAACAAATAGATACAACTGAACAAAGATACGATTCAAATAAACAGTGTTTTAAGATGTTTTTCAGGTGTTCAGGTTCAAAAACTGTATAAATGTAGAATAACACTGCACTTCATAAATAAAATATAGCCTACATTACAAATGTAGTTACAAAATAGAGCTGTGCAACGATTAATCGCATCCAAAATAAAAGTTTGTGTGTACATAATATATGTGTGTGTACTGTGTATAATTATTTTGTATTATAAATACACACATATGCATGTTAGCATGTATATATTTAAGAAAAAGGTGTTATTTATATATTATATGTATTAATATATATTCAGTATATACATGCAAATATTTCTTAAATATGTACATGCATGTGTGTATTTATATATACAAAATAATTATACACAGTACACACACATATTTTGTACACACAAACTTTTACTTTATTTGACCGATTAATCGATTACTTAATCGAAACCATTAATCGTTGCACAGCCGTATTACAAACGTTATTCCGTGAAGAACGAGTGAGTTTTCTGTTGTTTGATTAGTGTTATTATAGAGACGTATATATTGGATGTGTGCGCTTGAATGGTTGAAATGCTCACAAAGAAATTGAAATTAATTTTATAACGAGTATCCGATTCCTGATCTCAAGTATTCGATTTTTGATTCCCAAACGCTGTGACACACCTGTGCTGTAATGCCGATGTAAAGAGTTCAGTTGGCAGGTGTTTTGATCTGCTAGTACAATGGCAGGTTGATACTGATCCCTGATGAAATAAAACCACAAGCCTGTGTATGACTTCCCCTTCTATTCATAAACCAAAGGACGAGCAACATCTGACTTGCCTCTCTCTCTCTCTCCCTTTGATAGTGTGCGATGTTCTCGTTAGGACCTGAGGGTGTAACGCTAACTGTTGCATGTGTTTGTGTGTTTAGGAGAAAAGCCGTATCACTGTGACTGGGAGGGATGTGGCTGGAAGTTCGCCCGTTCGGACGAGCTCACGAGGCATTACCGAAAACACACGGGACATCGGCCGTTTCAGTGCCAGAAATGCGACCGAGCGTTCTCTCGGTCCGACCACCTCGCACTGCACATGAAGCGCCATCTATAGCCTACCCTGGAAGACCGAACGAGTGAAGAGACTTGAGAACCACGTGTGGCCTTTGAACAAAAGTCAGTGGCTACGTTTACATGCAACCTTAATAATCCGTTAGTAATCGGCTCAATCGCACTGGAAAGCCTTCATGTAAAACACATTAATCGATCCGACTGAGCTCAATCCCAGTGAGGTGTCGATCCGATTGAAAGGGGTTTATTCCTTTTCTGATCCGATCGAGGGAACATGTGAACACTTGATCGGACTGAAAACTGAAAGGACTGCACATGTGGAATGATGTTGAAATGGCGTGATGACGTAGAAATAGCGTAATTATGTTGAAATAGCATGACGTTGAAACGGCGTAATTATGTTGAAATAGCGTGATGACGTTAAAATAGCGTGATGACGTTAAAATGGCGTAATTATGTTGAAATGGCGTAATTATGTTGAAATAGCGTGATGACGTTGAAATAGCGTGATGACGTTGAAATGGCGTAATTATGTTGAAATGGCGTAATTATGTTGAAATGGCGTAATTATGTTGAAATGGCGTAATTATGTTGAAATAGCGTGATGACGTTGAAATGGCGGGATGACGTTGAAATAGCGTGATGACGTTGAAATGTCGTAATCATGTTGAAATGGCGGGATGACGTTGAAATGTCGTAATCATGTTGAAATGGCGGGATGACGTTGAAATGTCGTAATCATGTTGAAATGGCGGAATGACGTTGAAATGTCGTAATCATGTTGAAATGGCGGGATGACGTTGAAATAGCGTGATGAGGTTGAAATAGCGTGATGACGTTGAAATAGCGTGATGACGTTGAAATGGCGTAATTATGTTGAAATGGCGTAATTATGTTGAAATGGCGTAATTATGTTGAAATAGTGTGATGACGTTGAAATGGCGGGATGACGTTGAAATAGCGTGATGACGTTGAAATGTCGTAATCATGTTGAAATGGCGGGATGACGTTGAAATGTCGTAATCATGTTGAAATGGCGGGATGACGTTGAAATGTCGTAATCATGTTGAAATGGCGGAATGACGTTGAAATGTCGTAATCATGTTGAAATGGCGGGATGACGTTGAAATAGCGTGATGAGGTTGAAATAGCGTGATGACGTTGAAATAGCGTGATGACGTTGAAATGGCGGGATGACGTTGAAATAGCGGGATGGCGTTGAAATAGCGTAATTATGTTGAAATGGCGGGATGACGTTGAAATGGCGGGATGACGTTGAAATAGTGTAATTATGTTGAAATAGCGTGATGACGTTGAAATAGCGTGATGACGGTGAAATCGCGTGATGACGTTGAAATAGCGTGATGACGTTGAAATAGCGTAATTATGTTGAAATAGCGTGATGACGGTGAAATAGCGTGATGACGTTGAAATAGCGTAATTATGTTGAAATAGCGTGATGACGGTGAAATAGCGTGATGACGTTGAAATAGCGTGATGACGTTGAAATAGCGTAATTATGTTGAAATAGCGTGATGACGGTGAAATAGCGTGATGACGTTGAAATAGCGTAATTATGTTGAAATAGCGTAATTATGTTGAAATAGCGTGATGACGGTGAAATAGCGTGATGATGTTGAAATAGCGTAATTATGTTGAAATAGCGTAATTATGTTGAAATAGCGTGATGACGGTGAAATAGCGTGATGACGTTGAAATAGCGTAATTATGTTGAAATAGCGTAATTATGTTGAAATAGCGTAATTATGTTGAAATAGCGTGATGACGGTGAAATAGCGTGATGAGGTTGAAA
>CM060636.1:891162-898662 GCA_030578275.1 Meda fulgida | reverse complement strand
CTCTAATATTCCCGCTCTACAATAACGCTAATATTCCTGCTCTATAATAACTCTAATATTCCCGCTCTACAATAACTCTAATATTCCCGCTCTACAATAACGCTAATATTCCTGCTCTACAATAACGCTAATATTCCTGGTCTACAATAACTCTAATATTCCTGCTCTACAATAACGCTAATATTCCTGCTCTACAATAACGCTAATAATCCTGCTCTACAATAACGCTAATATTCCTGCTCTACATTAACGCTAATATTCCTGCTCTACAATAACGCTAATATTCCTGCTCTACAATAACGCTAATATTCCTGCTCTACAATAACGCTAATATTCCCGCTCTACAATAACGCTAATATTCCCGCTCTATAATAACGCTAATATTCCTGCTCTATAATAACGCTAATATTCCCGCTCTACAATAACGCTAATATTCCTGCTCTACAATAACGCTAATATTCCCGCTCTACAATAACGCTAATATTCCTGGTCTACAATAACGCTAATATTCCTGCTCTACAATAACGCTAATATTCCCGCTCTACAATAACGCTAATATTCCCGCTCTATAATAACGCTAATATTCCCGCTCTACAATAACGCTAATATTCCCGCTCTACAATAACGCTAATATTCCTGCTCTACAATAACGCTAATATTCCCGCTCTACAATAACGCTAATATTCCTGGTCTACAATAACGCTAATATTCCTGCTCTACAATAACTCTAATATTCCCGCTCTACAATAACGCTAATATTCCCGCTCTACAATAACGCTAATATTCCCGCTCTACAGTAACGCTAATATTCCTGGTCTACAGTAACGCTAATATTCCTGGTCTACAATAACGCTAATATTCCTGCTCTACAATAACGCTAATATTCCCGCTCTACAATAACGCTAATATTCCTGCTCTACAATAACGCTAATATTCCCGCTCTATAATAACGCTAATATTCCTGCTCTACAATAACGCTAATATTCCCGCTCTACAATAACGCTAATATTCCCGCTCTATAATAACGCTAATATTCCCGCTCTACAATAACGCTAATATTCCTGCTCTACAATAACGCTAATATTCCCGCTCTACAATAACGCTAATATTCCCGCTCTACAATAACGCTAATATTCCCGCTCTACAATAACGCTAATATTCCTGCTCTACAATAGCTCTAATATTCCCGCTCTATAATAACGCTAATATTCCCGCTCTATAATAACGCTAATATTCCCGCTCTATAATAACGCTAATATTCCTGCTCTACAATAACGCTAATATTCCCGCTCTACAATAACGCTAATATTCCTGCTCTATAATAACTCTAATATTCCCGCTCTATAATAACGCTAATATTCCCGCTCTACAATAACGCTAATATTCCTGCTCTACAATAACGCTAATATTCCCGCTCTACAATAACGCTAATATTCCTGCTCTACAATAACGCTAATATTCCCGCTCTACAATAACGCTAATATTCCTGCTCTACAATAACGCTAATATTCCCGCTCTACAATAACGCTAATATTCCTGCTCTATAATAACTCTAATATTCCCGCTCTATAATAACGCTAATATTCCTGCTCTACAATAACGCTAATATTCCCGCTCTATAATAACGCTAATATTCCTGCTCTACAATAACGCTAATATTCCCGCTCTACAATAACGCTAATATTCCCGCTCTACAATAACGCTAATATTCCTGCTCTATAATAACGCTAATATTCCTGCTCCATAATAACGCTAATATTCCTGCTCTATAATAACGCTAATATTCCTGCTCCATAATAACGCTAATATTCCTGCTCTATAATAACGCTAATATTCCTGCTCTATAATAACGCTAATATTCCTGCTCCATAATAACGCTAATATTCCTGCTCTATAATAACGCTAAAATTCCTGCTCCACAATAACGCTAATATTCCTGCTCTATAATAACGCTAATATTCCTGCTCCATAATAACGCTAATATTCCTGCTCTATAATAACGCTAATATTCCTGCTCCATAATAACGCTAATATTCCTGCTCTATAATAACGCTAATATTCCTGCTCCATAATAACGCTAATATTCCTGCTCTATAATAACGCTAATATTCCTGCTCCACAATAACGCTAATAGTCCTGCTCTACAATAACGCTAATATTCCTGCTCTACAATAACGCTAATATTCCCGCTCTACAATAACGCTAATATTCCTGCTATTCCTGGTCTACAATAACGCTAATATTCCTGCTCTATAATAACGCTAATATTCCTGCTCCATAATAACGCTAATATTCCTGCTCTATAATAACGCTAATATTCCTGCTCCATAATAACGCTAATATTCCTGCTCTACAATAACGCTAATATTCCCGCTCTACAATAACGCTAATATTCCTGGTCTACAATAACGCTAATATTCCTGCTCTACAATAACTCTAATATTCCCGCTCTACAATAACGCTAATATTCCCGCTCTACAATAACGCTAATATTCCCGCTCTATAATAACGCTAATATTCCTGGTCTACAGTAACGCTAATATTCCTGGTCTACAATAACGCTAATATTCCTGCTCTACAATAACGCTAATATTCCCGCTCTACAATAACGCTAATATTCCTGCTCTACAATAGCTCTAATATTCCCGCTCTATAATAACGCTAATATTCCCGCTCTACAATAACGCTAATATTCCCGCTCTATAATAACACTAATATTCCTGCTCTACAATAACGCTAATATTCCCGCTCTACAATAACGCTAATATTCCTGCTCTACAATAACGCTAATATTCCCGCTCTACAATAACGCTAATATTCCTGCTCAATAATAACTCTAATATTCCCGCTCTATAATAACGCTAATATTCCCGCTCTACAATAACGCTAATATTCCCGCTCTACAATAACGCTAATATTCCTGCTCTACAATAACGCTAATATTCCCGCTCTATAATAACGCTAATATTCCTGCTCTACAATAACGCTAATATTCCCGCTCTACAATAACGCTAATATTCCTGCTCAATAATAACTCTAATATTCCCGCTCTATAATAACGCTAATATTCCCGCTCTACAATAACGCTAATATTCCCGCTCTACAATAACGCTAATATTCCTGCTCTACAATAACGCTAATATTCCCGCTCTATAATAACGCTAATATTCCCGCTCTACAATAACGCTAATATTCCCGCTCTACAATAACGCTAATATTCCTGCTCTACAATAACGCTAATATTCCTGCTCTATAATAACTCTAATATTCCCGCTCTATAATAACGCTAATATTCCTGCTCTACAATAACGCTAATATTCCCGCTCTATAATAACGCTAATATTCCTGCTCTACAATAACGCTAATATTCCCGCTCTACAATAACGCTAATATTCCTGCTATTCCTGGTCTACAATAACGCTAATATTCCTGCTCTATAATAACGCTAATATTCCTGCTCCATAATAACGCTAATATTCCTGCTCTATAATAACGCTAATATTCCTGCTCCATAATAACGCTAATATTCCTGCTCCACAATAACGCTAATATTCCTGCTCTACAATAACGCTAATATTCCTGCTCTACAATAACGCTAATATTCCCGCTCTACAATAACGCTAATATTCCTGCTATTCCTGGTCTACAATAACGCTAATATTCCTGGTCTACAATAACGCTAATATTCCTGGTCTACAATAACGCTAATATTCCTGCTCTACAATAACGCTAATATTCCTGGTCTACAATAACGCTAATATTCCTGCTCTACAATAACGCTAATATTCCCGCTCTACAATAACGCTAATATTCCTGCTATTCCTGGTCTACAATAACGCTAATATTCCTGGTCTACAATAACGCTAATATTCCTGCTCTATAATAACGCTAATATTCCTGCTCCATAATAACGCTAATATTCCTGCTCCACAATAACGCTAATATTCCTGCTCTACAATAACGCTAATATTCCCGCTCTACAATAACGCTAATATTCCCGCTCTACAATAACGCTAATATTCCTGGTCTACAATAACGCTAATATTCCCGCTCTACAATAACGCTAATATTCCCGCTCTACAATAACGCTAATATTCCCGCTCTACAATAACGCTACGCTAATATTCCTGCTCTACAATAACGCTAATATTCCTGCTCTACATTAACGCTAATATTCCTGCTCTACATTAACGCTAATATTCCTGCTCTATAATAACACTAATATTCCTGCTCTACATTAACGCTAATATTCCTGCTCTACAATAACGCTAATATTCCTGCTCTACAATAACGCTAATATTCCTGCTCTATAATAACGCTAATATTCCCGCTCTACAATAACGCTAATATTCCCGCTCTACAATAACGCTAATATTCCCGCTCTACAATAACGCTAATATTCCCGCTCTACAATAACGCTACGCTAATATTCCTGCTCTACAATAACGCTAATATTCCTGCTCTACAATAACGCTAATATTCCTGCTCTACATTAACGCTAATATTCCTGCTCTACGATAACGCTAATATTCCCGCTCTACAATAACACTAATATTCCCGCTCTACAATAACGCTAATATTCCTGGTCTACAATAACGCTAATATTCCCGCTCTACAATAACGCTAATATTCCCGCTCTACAATAACGCTAATATTCCTGCTCTACAATAACGCTAATATTCCCGCTCTACAATAACGCTAATATTCCTGCTCTACAATAACGCTAATATTCCTGCTCTACAATAACGCTAATATTCCCGCTCTACAATAACGCTAATATTCCCGCTCTACAATAACGCTAATATTCCCGCTCTACAATAACGCTAATATTCCCGCTCTACAATAACGCTAATATTCCCGCTCTACAATAACGCTAATATTCCCGCTCTACAATAACGCTAATATTCCCGCTCTACAATAACGCTAATATTCCTGCTCTACAATAACATATTCCTGCTCTACAATAACGCTAATATTCCTGCTCTACAATAACATATTCCTGCTCTACAATAACATATTCCTGCTCTACAATAACGCTAATATTCCTGCTCTACAATAACATATTCCTGCTCTACAATAACATATTCCTGCTCTACAATAACGCTAATATTCCTGCTCTACAATAACGCTAATATTCCTGCTCTACAATAACGCTAATATTCCTGCTCTACAATAACATATTCCTGCTCTACAATAACGCTAATATTCCCGCTCTACAATAACGCTAATATTCCTGCTCTACAATAACGCTAATATTCCTGCTCTACAATAACGCTAATATTCCTGCTCTACAATAACGCTAATATTCCCGCTCTACAATAACGCTAATATTCCCGCTCTACAATAACGCTAATATTCCCGCTCTACAATAACGCTAATATTCCCGCTCTACAATAACGCTAATATTCCCGCTCTACAATAACGCTAATATTCCCGCTCTACAATAACGCTAATATTCCCGCTCTACAATAACGCTAATATTCTTGCTCTATAATAACGCTAATATTCCTGCTCTACAATAACGCTAATATTCCTGCTCTACAATAACGCTAATATTCCCGCTCTACAATAACGCTAATATTCCCGCTCTACAATAACATATTCCTGCTCTACAATAACGCTAATATTCCTGCTCTACAATAACGCTAATATTCCTGCTCTACAATAACGCTAATATTCCCGCTCTACAATAACGCTAATATTCCTGCTCTACAATAACGCTAATATTCCCGCTCTACAATAACGCTAATATTCCCGCTCTACAATAACGCTAATATTCCCGCTCTACAATAACGCTAATATTCCCGCTCTACAATAACGCTAATATTCCCGCTCTACAATAACGCTAATATTCCTGCTCTACAATAACATATTCCTGCTCTACAATAACGCTAATATTCCTGCTCTACAATAACGCTAATATTCCCGCTCTACAATAACGCTAATATTCCCGCTCTACAATAACGCTAATATTCCTGCTCTACAATAACGCTAATATTCCTGCTCTACAATAACATATTCCTGCTCTACAATAACGCTAATATTCCTGCTCTACAATAACGCTAATATTCCCGCTCTACAATAACATATTCCTGCTCTACAATAACATATTCCTGCTCTACAATAACGCTAGTATTCCTGCTCTACAGTAACGCTAATATTCCTGCTCTACAATAACGCTAATATTCCCGCTCTACAATAACGCTAATATTCCCGCTCTACAATAACGCTAATATTCCTGCTCAACAATAACGCTAATATTCCCGCTCTACAATAACGCTAATATTCCCGCTCTACAATAACGCTAATATTCCCGCTCTACAATAACGCTAATATTCCCGCTCTACAATAACGCTAATATTCCCGCTCTACAATAACGCTAATATTCCCGCTCTACAATAACGCTAATATTCCCGCTCTACAATAACGCTAATATTCCCGCTCTACAATAACGCTAATATTCCTGCTCTACAATAACATATTCCTGCTCTACAATAACGCTAATATTCCTGCTCTACAATAACATATTCCTGCTCTACAATAACATATTCCTGCTCTACAATAACGCTAATATTCCTGCTCTACAATAACATATTCCTGCTCTACAATAACGCTAATATTCCTGCTCTACAATAACGCTAATATTCCTGCTCTACAATAACATATTCCTGCTCTACAATAACATATTCCTGCTCTACAATAACGCTAATATTCCCGCTCTACAATAACGCTAATATTCCTGCTCTACAATAACGCTAATATTCCCGCTCTACAATAACGCTAATATTCCCGCTCTACAATAACGCTAATATTCCCGCTCTACAATAACGCTAATATTCCCGCTCTACAATAACGCTAATATTCCCGCTCTACAATAACGCTAATATTCCCGCTCTACAATAACGCTAATATTCCCGCTCTACAATAACGCTAATATTCCTGCTCTACAATAACGCTAATATTCCCGCTCTACAATAACGCTAATATTCCTGCTCTATAATAACGCTAATATTCCTGCTCTACAATAACGCTAATATTCCTGCTCTACAATAACGCTAATATTCCCGCTCTACAATAACGCTAATATTCCCGCTCTACAATAACGCTAATATTCCCGCTCTACAATAACGCTAATATTCCTGCTCTACAATAACGCTAATATTCCTGCTCTACAATAACGCTAATATTCCTGCTCTACAATAACGCTAATATTCCTGCTCTACAATAACGCTAATATTCCCGCTCTACAATAACGCTAATATTCCCGCTCTACAATAACGCTAATATTCCTGCTCTACAATAACGCTAATATTCCTGCTCTACAATAACGCTAATATTCCTGCTCTACAATAACGCTAATATTCCCGCTCTACAATAACGCTAATATTCCCGCTCTACAATAACGCTAATATTCCCGCTCTACAATAACATATTCCTGCTCTACAATAACGCTAATATTCCTGCTCTACAATAACGCTAATATTCCTGCTCTACAATAAC
>CM060636.1:866162-886162 GCA_030578275.1 Meda fulgida | reverse complement strand
TACCGAGCTTTTAACCAAAACTTTTATGTAGGATTTTCAAAGGCAGCTTCACAGAGCCAAAAAATTCATACATTTTTTATTTGATGTATGTTTTTGTTATGTTTGGTTTCTCGCTTCCCTGTGACTGAAGAATGAAACTTGGGAACTAGGTCTTATGGAACTAGAGAAAGTTAACTTAGGAAAATTAAATCTTTATACAGCAACATTTAATTGTTCAGTTATGATGTTCAAAGCATAAAATGTAAAAAAAAAAGTTTAAAAAAGTTAAAAAAAAATGTTTATGCAAAAAAAGTCACTTTCAAAGTTATTTTCAAATTTTGTCAAAACAAAAGTGTTTTAAAAAATGGTTAAACATTTTCATAAATCATATTTTCAGATACAATTTTTTTGTAATGTTTAACAAATGTTGTAATTAAAAGTTTACAGTTTAGTTTCAGATCTAAATCTGTGTTGTTTTTCATAGTGTGATTTTTGAGGAATTGTATTGAATCCAATTAGGGTCAATTTGACCCTCCATAAAGAGTGTACACAGAAATGCAACAGTGCACCAGGGTTAAATAAAACGACTGCGCCAGTTATGACGCGTCACGCAGGTCGTTAGTTCAGTGTAAACGAGTCTGGGTCCAAAACAACGATTCCAATCCCTCTGATCCAATCATTCACACAAACTCGTAGCTATTGATTTCACTGCACTATTCGATGAGAGTGCTCACGGGTGAGCTGATAATCACGATTATTTTGATCAAAAATTGACTTCATTAAACCAACTATCACAGCTTCATCACATGGGAAATTAATGCAAAAAATGTATTGATTACAATTGTATTGATAAGAGTCAATTGTACGCTACTTACCATTCATACGACTTCTGGTTATGCATGACTTTCTTTGTAAATCTCATTAGATATTTTATGAGACCAATCAGATTCATATTGCTTTAAAAATGCAAATTTGTACTGACAGGCCACAAAGAACGATTCTTGTCATCATATCTTTGAAATGTCTGAACACTGCAAACAGACGAACGATTTACAACTGCTTTATTTATGAAAACTGGTATAACCTTAAAGGAGTAGTTCACTTTTTAAAAACTTTTGCTGATAATTTACAGAACAGAGCAAGGTGAGCGTTTGTGCTTATAAAACTTAAACTTTTTTATTTAATTCAGAAATGACGGATGGTTTCGATAGATGAGACCCTTATTCATCGTCTGGTGGCGTTTAAAGCCCTTTGAAGCTGCACTGAAACGCTCATTTGGACCTTGAACCGTTTGGACCCCATTGAAGTCCATTATATGGAGAAAAATCCTGGAATGTTTTCATCAAAAACCTTCATTTCTGTTCGACTGAAGACGGACATCTTGGATGACATGGGGGGAGTAAATTACCAGCAAACGTTTTTTTTAAAAGTGAACTAATCCTTTAAGAAGCTTAATTCCAATAATTCCATCTGTTAAATTTATACTTTGTATTGCCACACAAAGTTTGATTCACCAATCATGATCGCAACCAATATGGTCGAGATTCATGTTTGGATTTATTACAGGTTTTCGCAGATTTAGCGGCAGCAAACCGCTTTAAAGTGTTAGTTCACGCAAAGATGAAGTTTCTGTCATTAATTATTACTCTCCCTCATGTCGTTCCAAACCTGTAAGACCTTCATCTTTAGATACGAATGAAGATGTTCTGATGAAATCCAAGAGGTTTTTGATCCTCCTTTATTCAACTAATTCTGGGGTTTTTGCGCACAAAAAGTATTCATGTTGCTCGAGATGCGGTATTATTGCCATTTATATTTATTTGTTGCTATATAAATAAGTGTTACGATGTGGTCAGCATGCACAAAAACGAGGACATTTTCAGTAACCAATGTAGCCGAAACTAAACAGCGTCTCTGCGCACTGACAGGCTGTCACTCAGAGCATCGTCACGGCAACGGACTGTCTTTGAGTGAGTCACGATGACCGTTCATTCAACGAACACGTTCAAAAACGCTGATTCATTCAAATATAGATGTAATGAAACACGGTGTTTAATATTTTTTAACTTTGAGCTCCACTTTTCAAGGCTCAGCTGACCAGCGATGCACCGCATGGCTAACGCTGAAGCTAATGCTTCACTTCATGGCAAGTGCAGTGACTCGCGATGATTCTTTTCCCCCGCGGGTTGCTCGCACTCTGGATGCTGACCAGCGCTGCCGCTAACGCCATTCATGCTAAACACAAATATTACGTTTTCTTGGACATAGCAACTTTTCCACGTTTTTATGACTTGGCCTCGAAGCCAGACACAGGTCATGCACGCGCTCAGTCGATCTCACTCACAAAGTTCAAAACAAGAAGGGTATAGCCTTTTGAAAAAAGAAAACACACGATATCGCGTTTGCTGCGGTTGGCTTGTCAGTAGCGCGGTAACGTTACAACAATATTGCGGTTATCGCGACAGCGCTACACTGGAGCCACGAGGACTGTTTCAATGATGTCTTTACTTTCTTGGCCTTGAAAGTTGCAATGATGCTGTTGTCTATGGAGCATTTCATCAGAACATCTTCATTCGTATCTAAAGATGAAGGTTTTACAGGTTTGGAACGACATGAGGGAGTAATTAATGACAGAAACTTCATCTTTGGGTGAACTAACACTTTAATTCGGGAAGAATTTCAGAATCAACATCGCTAAGCTCCAATGTACGTTTGTTGTGCTGTCAGACCATCAGCGCAGAGAAAGGTTGCCAGATGGAGAAGATTATGCGCAGAAAATGTGTCCTTTTAAGAGAAAAGCTTCATTCGGAGCAAGAAATAAGTGAATCCTTGTTACCAATGCAAGATGATGCAAATGTTTAATAATTTTTTATTTTTTTTTATGTTTTCAGGACAAATAACCAGCGGTGCAAATACTGTGATTATTTTTAAATCATCGACAAAAGCAAACATCGTTATCACGATGATAATACGATTAATCGTGCAGCCCTAACACAACTTGAACTGAATTGATCTGAATGATATTTCTTGTCTGAAATTAAACGATGAATTTTACACTGAACTGAATTGATCTGATTAACACGGATCCGATTCAAGCTCTCGCTGTTTGCTCTACAAAGAAAACTAAACTTATTGGAGCTAAATATGGAAAAAAACTGCATATTTACGGTTTTGCTTTCCTGGGAAAGACAATTTTTAAGAATAATCTGTTCAAAAAACCTGATCAACAGGAAGTGAGGAATAAACCCAGCGCACGTCTTCCTTCCTAGAGCTCCAGCTGACTTATTTAACGACACAAAAGTGTCATTTGGTTTAAAAAAAAAAAGCTTTTTATGTAAAAATACAACTCTAAATAACACATCAAGTTGAATAATAATAAATAATATGAAATGAATGATAATAAAAATGAAATGAATGTATAATAAATTAATGCCCAAAACATCCACCCTATTAGTCAAGTCAGTTTTATTTCTATAATAGCGCTTTATACAGTACAGATTGTTGCAAAGCAGCTTTACAGTAATAAACAGGACAATAACAGAATCGCTGATCAAACTAAGACAGATTCAGCTGTAAAGCAGCTCTACACAAGACAATAGTGTCATTATTCAGATCAATTCAGCTCAAGTTTAGCTCATCTGATAGTGTCAGTAATACACAAACATGAGTGTGAACAGCAGTTTGCAGTAAATCAGTTATCTTAAAGGGATAGTTCACACAAAAATTAATTATTCCATAATTTACTCACTCTCAAGCATCCTAAGTGTATGTGACTTTCTACTTTAAGGCCAGACAGGTCATTTGTGGAGGTCAATTTGTTTAATTCAATTCAAATTAAAAGGTGAAAAAGTAATATGTTTAGTATATATAACTATATACATATGCATGATTATACTTTTCAGAGGGCCTACATTTCTGTATTTAAAATCCTTTTTTTTTTCATTTAATATTCTAATTTTCTGAGATTTTGGGGTTTTCATAAGCTGTAAGCCATAATCATCAAAAGTATAACTTTTGCACGATATTCTAATTTTGAAGTTTCACCTGTAGATATTCAGAAGGGCACACCTCTGGACTAAACACGATGCGCACGCCGTCAGCGTTTTACAGGTTCGTGTTTTTGAAGTTTGTGCAGAAATTACCGTTCTTTCCCAACAAAAAACGCTGAAAAAGGTTTTCAATTCATTTTTTAAGATTTACACCTTGGAACCGGTTTCAAAGTGTGTGTTCTCGAGCGCCAAACACTGCTGTCGTGCAAATGAGCGGCCAGAACACATTAAAGGTTTTCTGTAGAGCGGTGTGTGTTCCCGTTAATAGTTAATAAGTTAATAACTAATGATCTCTGCAACGGAAGTGAATCAATCAAAACTAACTTTAGCTGGACAATAACTTTATTCTAGATCTGCTGTCAAGCCAAAACAATCTGTTACTGTAATCTCCTGTTATCACTGGAAAGCTGATTTGAAACTGTCTATATTTGTTAAAGCGCTGTGTAAATGAAGGAGACTTGACTTCTTTCAAACACAGAGTTATATTAAAAATGATCCTGGCTCTTGCCAGCTTTATAATGGGAATGGTGCCTGAGATTTTGAAGCCCAAAGAAGTGCATCCCTCCATCATAAAAGTAATACATACGCTCCGACGCGTGATGTAGCTGAGCCGACACTCTCGCGGTTCAAACCAACTTAAGCTCCTCCCACATTTCCCTTTAAAATGCTCCTTTTAAACTTGTAATTCATGACTGGTGTTCAGTTTTTCGTCAATTAGTCATGCATCCAGTCAGAGGTCACTCATCGGGTCAGAGGTCACTCGTCGGGTCAGAGGTCACTCTTCTGCCGGAACTCGACCTGCGTACAGCCGTTACCGGAAGCCAGTGATTATACTTGATAGTTATAAATATGGACATTTTTCTTCACTTCATAAGCCATTTATTAACCCCTGGAGTCATATGGATTACTTTTATGATGGATGGATGCACTTTTTTAGGGTTCAAAGTAACTCTCAGGCTCTTTTCACTCCCATGATAAAGCTTGGAAGAGCAGGATGTGTTTTGATATAACTCAGAGAGTGTTCATCTGAAAGAAGAAAGACATATACACCTATGATGGTTTGAGAGTTATTAAATCATGGGGTAATTTTCATTTTAGGGTGAACTAACAACAGGGACCAAAAGACAAAGACTAGCAATAGATTGAGATCACGCCACAGTCACGTGACTATCAGCACACATGAGAAAACAGACAGAAACACAATCTGTAATGAAAAGTCACTGGGTTACAGTAAAGCCAGCAACAGTGACCTTTCATCAATGCTCTTATGAGGCCAAACTAAACCAACTGATATGAGGAAATCCCCGTCTAGAAGAAACCATCAAAGCAGCTGATAGACATTAATAGACATTAACTGACTGCGAGCAATAAAAACGTGTTAGCAATCCATTAGTGAAGCACTTCCATACAAAATATACCGAATTCTGTCATTTCAATGTCTGGAAAACACATAAATCATGTTAATGGACCCGACACACAGTGTGTGTGTGTGTGTGTTTTATATGAACCTCTCTCACACACTAGAAACACGCGTTAAACCATTTACAACACCACAGCATGACTTGCTAAAACACCCAAATTAACGTTACCCGTTAATTGTATGCCTTGCCCTTCTTAAAGATCATGTTGACGTTTAAAAGTTAATTGCAGAGATTTATAAGTAATCGCAATATCGCGTGTCTTATTTAGAAAACTTTAAGTATGTGTCGACTAAAGTAAAAACTCATTTAACGAGCAGCTAATATGCTAATGCTAAAACGCTTCGAATAACTCCGTAAACACCAAACAGCGCCGCGCGCACACAAAAACGCATCTACTGTGATCATATAAAGTATATAAGTATAATTCTGGTGTGTTTGAGTGGCTTAATTGAGTGTTTTAGTGACATCGCTGATAGCAATCCGTTAGCTGTTAGCCGCTAGCAGCGCGCGCTCCTCTCACGCGCGCGTCTCTCACCGTCTCCTCCGCGTCGATGTCGATTTTAAACGTCTGCTGCTGGAGGGTTTTCAGCGTGATCTGCATTTTCACGTTCTTCCGTGTCGCCGGTGTGGAAACTGATCGAGGGCTGGATCGCTGGATGTGTGTTTTTCGCCGTGGCTCATCACAACCTGATCGCCGCCATTACGCGCATAAACACTCGACGGCCCGGCCCCCTCGCGCCACACAGCGCATGCGCAGAAAATGCGTCTCTGCAAACAGGGCTGCTGGGAAATTGAGTTTTTGTTGAATTTAAGAAATACCGTTTTGTCACGGATCTCAATATGGAGGACCAAACCTGCAGAAATTAAAAATGAACGAATGCATAAATAAATAAATAGATAAATTAATAAATAGATAAATAAATGCGATACTAGGAAAATAAATAAAGCAATAAACCACTAAAATTATTCATTTTTAATCAAATTATTTTTGTATTGTTTTTCCCCTAATTTATTATTTTTTGCTTTTACTTTTTAATGTATTTTTATTCTTTTTAATTTTATTTATTTATCCTTTTATTTCTTTTCAATTTTTTATTTATGCATTCATTTATTTTTTAGATTTATTTATTCCCACATGTCACATGTATTATTATTATTATTTTTTTTTAATTATTTTTTGTTTTCTGCAGGTTTGGTCCTCCACACTCAATCAGGGTGATTGCATTGAAATAAAAAGGGTTAACCCTAACCTGACATCCCAACTCTACAGGGATTGGCATCATCAGGCAATGTTTTGCATGTTTTCAAAGCTTCCACTGCCGCACCTCCTCGAAGTGGAAACGCAACAGATGCACAAACAACAGGGGCCTCAAACACACTCATGTTTACGTCATTGAGTGACTCAACCTGAGACTCAAACTGCCAAGAGACTCTGGGAATCCGGCAGGAATACATATAATCCTGCACTGTTAATAATCACGTAATATCTATAATGGAAATATACATTCATTTTCTCCATAGAGACACTGATTTTTAACAATAACTTATTAACCATTAACGTCGGTCCTACTGTGAGCTACTAGGCTGTTAATCGATGGTATTTGCTTCTGCTTCACATTATTTCAACTCATTTTTTTTTAAAGAATAGTGTTTAAAAGCAGAATTTGTGGTGGAAAACTACATTACCCATGATGCTATGCTGTAAATTCCACCAATCAGAGTCGCTGTGAGTAAATGCTCCAAAAGAGCTTGTTAGCTCCGCCCACTACCATGAAGCACTGCAAATGAGTCGATCTGCCTACGCTCTCAAAATACTTAAATATTTGAATATAGAAATATTTTCCAATAAACTTAAAATGTATTGTTTATATATATATATAATCAATATTTTTAAATGAGTAGTTTTATATTTATCCATCTTTTTTTAGTTAATCATGCTGTTCGCAATGCATCGTGGGATTGTAGTTCTTTTCCTCACTAAAGCTGAAAAGTTCACAATCTTGTATTTTTGTCCGATTTCCAAATGCTTTTTTTTCTTCTAATTAATGTTTGCAATATTGTTGTTATTCTTGTTGTGGCTTTCTTGGTTTGTTTTATTGCTTAAAATGCTTTAACAAAGCCTTTTTTTTTTTTTAATCCCTATGGGAGAAATAAATATAAAAAATACTTCCGGAACCAACCCATCAGAAAAACTACAGGAAAAACGTTTGTTCATAACTTTAGAGTACCTTGCAAGTTAGATTAATTATTAATATGCATTGCATAAATGATTGTCAATGCCGTTTGAATTTTTATTCAGAAGTCTGATACTAATGCATGCGATGCAAAGTGTGCAGAAAGTCCACAGAGTGCGAGAACAATGAATTATTCAGCTGTCACAGGTTTTAATAAAATATGAAAGGTTTAGCCCTGAAGGACGAGACCATGGTTTATACACTTCTTTTCGAACCACAGTTCCAGCGAGCGGGAAACCCTGCCGTCATGCCTGAATGTGCTTTCTCTTCTCTGAACACACTCATTCACACTCACAATCAATGACACAGGCATGCACAACATCTACTTCTGTGTTTCACAGAAGAAAGAAAGGACATGACGTGAGTAAATGATGATATTGATCATTTGTGGTGATTTATTCACTGAAAAAAAAACTTTGGGATTTACTTGATAAAATCCTCGTAACATATTTTAAGTAAATTTACTGCAACTGCTCTGTACAACTGACCTGTTATTATCAAGTAAAATCTCACTATTGAACTTAACATTCATGAAGTAATTAAGTAGCCTAAAAATATTACTTAATTATATATCATTTATTTAATTCCCAATATAGAGTTAAAACTAAATTAAGTAAAATCAACTAAATTAACCTTTCAACAAAATCTTTGCGTGACACAGTGACATTACAGAACAGATCGACTCTTCTCCTGAACATTGTATAAGCATTCTTGACACACAAACACGTTTAAGATGAAATATTAAAGAAAATTTACTTTTTTTCATTCAGCAGAATTAATCATGCTTTAACAAACCCTTTTTTATGCATGAAAAAAATACTTTAGGAACCAACCTCTGAAAAAGTGGCGGCAGGAACGCACTCAAACGTTACGGGAAGAACGTTTGTTCATATACGAGAATAATGTTTGTTCATAAAAAATAATAATGCATTCAGCAGAGTTAATAACTTAAATGCATAAAGGTAAATGCATTAGCCGGCAGTAGAAATGCATTTTCTCTGCACTGGTTTGATCCTGATTTCATTTCCAGCAGTGAAGTGAAGGTTGGGAATATTCCTGAGAAACGTGTGTTCTTCAGACTCTTCTTTGTCTGTGTCGAGGGTCTCCAGGGTCTCTTCCTCACCGACACACTCGTCTGATGTTCTGATCCGCTGATCCCTCGTGTCTAGCAGATATTTTTAAAAGATGATGTTATAGCTGTGAAATAAAAGCATCTCTGGAAACTCCTCTTTATCATCGTCTGCTCAAACGGCCATCAGACAGTGTTCATGCTTTCAAATGTTTAATACGCAGGTCAAATGTGACCCTGCCAGTGATGTGACAAAACACACTGAAAAATGAAATCTTGAGCCATTACAGATCATTTACTAAATTATGGTGCATCCTTACATTTGCTCATGATTTACTTCTTTTTTTTTAAAGGTTCTCTTACAGTAGCGATCGCTCAAAGTTATCTGGTCTTTAATAATGTTGTGAAAACAAAAATATTATTTATACATCGTTCATGGAGCATTCACATGTTTGAAGAATGATACGATGTTCCATTTCAATAACTTTTTAAACAAATTCTTGAACATTCAGAGAACATTTAAAAATAACGTGTTCATAACTTAATGGGAAACGTTATATTTTTGTAAGGATGATTTGAATAAGAGCGTCTATCAAAGGCATGCATAAAATGTAAGTACATTTTCCTTTCATTTTGTTTAAATAAAATGTTCAAAAAACATATTTTAAGAGGTTTTTCTACAAAAATTCATTAATTGTAATCATATATGATATTTTATATAATTAATACATATATGATGGATTGGAATCATATGATCATATAATCATATTTATAAATAGCCTATATGCCTACAACAAAAAATGTTTAATTTGATGAACAGAATGATTCCACTAAAATAATGTAATAAAACTTTACAAGAAGGTCTCGTTTCAACAATATCCACTAAAAGCTCCTGATGTGCTGGAGGGCAAACGTTCCTGATCTGAATGCTTGTCCTCATGACACGTTTATTTCACGAGCGTTTATTTCTCTCCTCGCTTTACCGTCTTGAGACGCATTATAATCACATTACAATAACACGACACTCCTCGGGGTCTCCAAGATAAAGACGAATGTCAAATGAGACATCGGTGGAGAAATGCTTCTAAGATCTAGTTTTGAACGCAAGTTCTCTGACATGCAAATATCATCTATTCGTGTTGGTTTGTTTTTGATTAAAAAACAAATCAAGTAAAAAGGGAGTTTGTCAATGTTCTCTCGGCGTTATGAACGTTCGTTGAAAGTGATCTGGTCTTTTAGAACGTTCTCAAAATGTTCAAACAAAAACATTATTTATACATCGTTCATGGAACGGTTTTTTTCTGAAATGGACGTTTGTCTAACGTTTTTAAACGTTCAAGAGAAGATTCAAAAGTAACGTTCCCAAAATGTTTGAAGGAAATTCAAGAAAAAAAGTTGTAAAAATTGATGTAATGTAAATATAAATCCAGTTTCCTTTCATTTTGTCTAATCAAAATGTTCAAAAACACAGTTAGTTGTAGTTAGTATGTTAGTTCACAGTGCTTATTGTAAAACAATAATTGAATAAATGTGTTAAAACAATATAGAATATGTAAATCATTTCACATTATCTTGATATATTTGACCACTAATAAATCATTTTAGTTCAGACCTGTGAATGCATGTGTGTGTGTGTGTGTGTCAGTGTGTGAGTGTGTGTGTGTGTGTGTCAGTGTGTGAGTGTGTGTGTGTGTCAGTGTGAGAGTGTGTGTGCATGTGTGTGTGTGTGTGTGTGTGTGTGTGTGTGTGTGTGCGTGTGCGTGTACGTGTGTGTGTGTGTGTGTGTGTGTGTGAATGCGACTGCTACACAGAAACCCACGGAAGCGCGTGCGTTTAGGTTATCTGATAACTTTATTACCAAGTTAAAAAAAGACAATGAATTACAATATTTACAGAATATAGAGAAATCAAAGGAATAAAACTGTAAACAACCAGTCTAGTCGACATCACAACCCACCATCAGAAATCATCAGTTTCACAGAAGAAAGGAGAGCTAAGGTCAACTATGGCGCAGAGAATTAAAGGGAAACCAGAAAACTAAAGCATATATATATATACAGATATCCAGTGTGTCACAATAGTCTTAAAAGCTTATTTCTGATGGTTTTCTACACGGGTGTGTTTTAGAAAGGCTGGGCTACTCCTTATGAAGGGCTTTTAAGGGTACAAAAGTTTTTTTTTTCTTAACCAGAACATTTACAACAGCTTTGAACAGTGGAGAGCTAAAAACGAAAAGAGACGTCATCTATTGATTTGTATTTTTCTTCTCTCTCTCTTTTTTTTTATTTAGTTAAGTTAAATATCAGAACAACACTTAAAGGAACAGACCCCGTTCAGTTTCAAACACTTAGCTTGGAGTTTATACACGGCTGCAAAACGGCATGCAGATTACCCAGAAGGCCACTGGGTTTCGCCCTCAGCAATGTCCAGTCATTGCTCGGGAAAGACAATCATATCTTGCTTTGGGACTTTGGGAAGCGACACTTTTGGTTCCGAGGAGAGGTTTTGTTTTCTGTCGTGGTGTGTTTAAATGACCGATGCGCTCGTGGATCCAGGCGTCTAACGTATAAGGCTTTGGGGTTTTCGAGCAGCAACTTCCATCACGTACAATCTCAGCCTTACAGGGGAAACTGGAGAACTTCCTCGTTTAAAGCAACAATCCGAGTTCAAGAACCGGAAGTGGAGGGATCATGCAGTGAAACACTGAATCTTGCATCTTCGTTCCAGTGTTGAACCCAGAATATCCCTTTAAACATCGGGAGGGAAATCTCCCTGAGATCGGCAGAAACACAGGATGTTCCTGATCCGTCGATGTTCAACACGTCTCGTTTAAACCGTTATTAAAGTGAACTGGAAGTGAGCCGGGATGTTAAAAAAAAAAAGTAGCAATTTGCTACAATTTTTTTTTTTTTTTTTTTTAGGCGGGCAAGTGTTTATACTCTAAAATCATGTCTAAAAGAATCAAGATTATCTAGATAAACAACTATTCCTCAAGGAATTCAGCTACGGGAAGATTAACACAAGGCTAAAATGTAAAAAAAAAAACAGAAACCGTGTGTCGGCGTTCCGACCGAATCCGAAACCCTTCCCGCATCTCGTGTGGATTCGCCTCTGCTTTCTCGTCTGTGACGAACGTGACGCGACACACCGTCTTCAAGACTATCAGTGTGTGTGTGTGTGTGTGTGTGTGTGTGCGTTCACCGCGGCGGAAGACATTCGATTCTTATCGTACGCTGTTATCTTTCATAAAGGAATGGGAAAGTGCATTGAAAGGAACATGAGAAGGGCTTTGAACGTGGAAAATCTCAGGCTTACGGACGACTCGGGATTCGATCGGAATATCGACTTCGCGGTTTCATTCACTATTGGTTACCAATATATCAACATCTGTCCTGAGGGACCAAGTCACACTTTGTAAAATTCAGTGTAAGATTCAGCAACTGAACAAACATCTACAGATACTCCAAATCTAGCTCTTTTTTAAAACCAAAAACAAGCAGCCAAAACAAATGATAGACAGACAGACAAACGTACGACATTCTTAACCGCGTCTAAAGCCAAACGACGTGTTTCACTACAGCGCTTCTTTCGCTCCTAAGGGTCGTTGTTTTTGGTCTCCAGCGTCTTTTCGTCGTCCTGGTTCTGAATCGGACTCTTGGATTGGTCAGATTGATCCGCCCCTGCAGCGTCCACAGTGTCAGTGGATTGGTCGACCCCCCTGTCAATCACAGCTGCTGGACCAATCAGAGGCAGAGCTGATGAGGGACCCGGACTGGCGTCTTTCTTGCTGTCGTTAACAGTCCTGAAAACATCAGATGTGTGTTCAGGTTTACTGGCTGATTAATGTGCCACATTTTATAAGGGTTAAAGGGTTAATTCACCCGAAAACTAAAACCCTGTCAATAAGACTTAAGACATTAAACGAGAGATTTCTGTCCCTCCAGTGAAAGTCTGTTCACGCAAGTAGGGGTTGGCGAAATAAATATTAGCGTTATTATAGAGCAGGAATATTACCGTTATTGTAGAGCGTTATCCTGACCTCAAGTATTCAATTCCAGAATTGGAATAGAATTTTGATTCCCAGCCCTACACCCAAGATTGTAAAATAAATCCATATGCACTTAAATTTGGTCAGAAACTGGTAATTGGTAAAGAAACTGTGTCTCTTCAGAAAGCTTGGATTAAACCGCCTCATTCAAATGGATTTATTTGACCATTTCTTTATATATGTTGTGAAACGAGTTTCAACGGAGGCTCAGAAATCAAAGAAAATCGTGTTTTGACGATGAAGAAAGTCTTACGGGTTTGGAACGACATGAGGGCGAGATATTAATGCCAGGATTTTGATTTGATTTTAATCGTGAGACTCACATGCCGTGTCGAAGGACGTGTCGTTCCCATTCGATGCTCAGCGTGAACGTGCGTCCGCAGAACTCACACGGATAGCGTTTCACAGGAGACTCCGGAGCCCCTGAAACACCATTACAACACAACTTTAACACAACATTCACTGAGCAAACGAGCTAAAACCTTTAACATGTCTTCAGGATCTTTCAACAACCAATTTAATAACATTTAACTTTTACATTCAGATGCTTTTATTCTAAAGAACACTGCATTCCCCAGGAATCGAACACATGATATTGGCATCGGGATTTACAGTAGTGCTTTAGCTCAGGTAATGTATATACATATATATATATATATATATATATATATATATATATATATATATATATATATATATATCAGTATTTCATTCAATAGATATTTCTTCTAAACCCAGGGTTGGTACAGACACTGTAAAATGAAATTCCAGCACTACTTTTTTGTTTTTCAAGGACTACAATCAGAGATCTCACTTATCAAACAATATCTTTATTATCTTTAAAATTCTAAAAAAGGTAAATAGATAAACAAAAAAAACTAGTACAAATAAAGTGCAGCACATGCAATGACTGCGGTAACTTTAACCACTGAAAGGCTTTCCTTTTTCAAACTGCTTTTTCTCTCATAAATATATGACTGACTTGAAGAATAAAAGCTGTATCATATACATGGATATTTATATGAGCAATGTCACACTCTTAGCCATCTATATCAGACGGACTGCAGCGTTGATTCTGTGTGAAAATGAAACATATCTGTTCTCAGACACCAGTGATAACATGAATTCAACACTCATTCTCTTCTCTCATAAAAGCTCAAATCTAATTGGACGGCCTGTTTCATGTGCTTTGTCGCACTGTGATTGATCGCGCCCAGTGTGATCAGCTCTATAGGAGTCTATTGTTTCGGAATCAATTGTTTCGTACGTTTACGTCTTTATTGGACTTTATCTTTTTGCATCTGTAGATTTCAATCTCAAAGTCACGAAAATTGAGAAAAAAATTCTATTCAGCAATGTTTTGTAGGAGACTAAGGGTCAGGGAGGGAGGAGGGTAATCCTGACTGAGACAGGTGGAGCTGGGGAGGGAGGTGGGTAATCCTGACTGAGACAGGTGGAGCTGGGGAGGGAGGAGGGTAATCCTGGCTGAGACAGGTGGAGCTGGGGAGGGAGGGGGGTAATCCTGACTGAGACAGGTGGAACTGGGGAGGAAGGATAGTAATCCTGACTGAGACAGGTGGAGCTGGGGAGGGAGGAGGGTAATCCTGACTGAGACAGGTGGAGCTGGGGAGGGAGGAGAGTAATCCTGACTGAGACAGGTGGAGCTGGGGATGGAGGAGGGTAATCCTGACTGAGACAGGTGGACCTGGGGAGGGAGGAGGGTAATCCTGACTGAGACAGGTGGTGGAGCTGGGGAGGGAGGTGGGTAATCCTGACTGAGACAGGTGGAGCTGGGGAGGGAGGGGGGGTAATCCTGACTGAGACAGGTGGAGCTGGGGAGGAAGGAGAGTAATCCTGACTGAGACAGGTGGAGCTGGGGAGGGAGGAGGGTAATCCTGACTGAGACAGGTGGAGCTGGGGAGGGAGGAGAGTAATCCTGACTGAGACAGGTGGAGCTGGGGAGGGAGGAGGGTAATCCTGACTGAGACAGGAGGAGCTGGGGAGGGAGGAGGGTAATCCTGACTGAGACAGGTGGAGCTGGGGAGGGAGGAGGGTAATCCTGACTGAGACAGGAGGAGCTGGGGTGGGAGGAGGGTAATCAGCTCCTGAGAAACGCGATTGCTGCTGATAATACTGAAGGAGCTTATATATAAATACAGTGATAGGTGTCGTTTTCCAATAGGAAGAGGATCAGCTGAGAGTCACTGATAATAGCTTGACTAATGGAACCTACATGACCTAACGCTTGATAGCGTTATATTTTTAACCTCCTGTTAATTATCTTTACCCAGAATGAGTGAATCTGCTGAACTGTTACCTGTGTCCTCCGTCTCGTCCGGAAGCTTCTCCTCCTCTTCCTCATCCATCATCTCCTCCTCCTCTTCCTCTTCATCTGCCTCCTCTTCTTCTCTCTCCTCTTCCTCGCTGCTGTTCACGTCCTTCATCTTGTCCTTCATCAGCTCCAGCTGGTCCAGGTTCACCCGTCCCACCAGCTCAAAGTTACGGATCACCTGCGGATCAATTGAAATATGGTATAAAACATTTGTGAATAAAGCAGCATTTCCATCCCATGTGTTCAAGAGAACAAAATCATCACTTCCTGGGAAATTGGTGCGCAATATCAGTAATAAACTGCATCCTCGGCGTCCGTTTTCAGGCCGTCCCACTTAAGTGCTGAAAAGCTTTTCTAATATTAATATTAACACCCCCTACTGCTGATTGGCCCACTCTCTCTCCTCCCCATCACGAGTGGACACGCTCCCTACTGCTGATTGGCTCACTCTCTCTCTTCCCCATCACGAGAGGACACGCCCCCTACTGCTGATTGCCTCACTCTTTCTCCTCCCCCATCACGAGTGGACACGCCCCCTACTGCTGATTGCCTCACTCTTTCTCCTCCCACATCACGAGTGGACACTCCCCCTACTGCTGATTGGATCACTCTCTCTCCTCCCCCATCACGAGTGGACACTCCCCCTACTGCTGATTGGATCACTCTCTCTACTCCCCCATCACGAGTGGACACACCCTCTACTGCTGATTGGATCACTCTCTCTCCTCCCCCATCACGAGTAGACACATCCCTACTGCTGACTGGATCACTCTCTCACCTCCCCCATCACGAGTGGACACACCCCCTACTGCTGATTGGATCACTCTCTCTCCTCCCCATCACGAGTGGACACACCCCCTACTGCTGATTGGATCACTCTCTCTCCTCCCCCATCACGAGTGGACACACCCCCTACTGCTGATTGTCTCACTCTCTCTCCTCCCCATCACGAGTGGACACTCCCCCTACTGCTGATTGTCTCACTCTTTCTCCTCCCCCATCACGAGTGGACACACCCCCTACTGCTGATTGTCTCACTCTTTCTCCTCCTCCATCACGAGTGGACACACCCCCTACTGCTGATTGGCTCCCTCTCTCTCCTCCCCCATCATGAGTGTACACGCCCCCTACTGCTGATTGGTTCACTCTCTCTCCTCCCCCATCATGAGTGGACACGCCCCCTACTGCTGATTGGCTCACTCTCTCTCCTCCCCCATCATGAGTGGACACGCCCCCTACTGCTGATTGGGTCACTCTCTCTCCTCCCCCATCATGAGTGGACATGCCCCCTACTGCTGATTGTCTCACTCTCTCTCCTCCCCCATCACGAGTGGACACACCCCCTACTGCTGATTGGTTCACTCTCTCTCCTCCCCCATCACGAGTGGACAAGTGTGTTGTGCTGCTCGGTCCAATCCACTTTCAACAAAATTTCTCAAAAATCGCTTACTGCGCCTTTAAACGTAACTTTAGTCGGAAAATAAACAAACAAAACAAAGGACACACAAGCATAAACACAACTTCACACCACAGTAATGTTATCCAGGTCAGAACAGGCACCTTGTGCTCCTCTCGCAGGTGAATCTCCAGCTCGTGCAGAAGCTTGCTGTCGTAGTAGCAGAGCTGGCACTGGTACGGCTTCAGCTCCTCGTGCTTCTGGATGTGCATCTGCAGGTTCTGCTCGCTGGAGCAGGTGAAGGTGCATTTATGACAGCGGAAGACCAGGCCCTCCAGGTGACGGGACAGCTTCGAGCGCGAGACCTCCAGCGGCGCCACACGCTCCTCTGAGACACACACACACACAGTCAATCAATCAGTACCTGGAACCTTCTACTCTTAATGCATCGCAGCGCTTTTCATCTATAGAGGTTATGCGTGTGACGTCACCGCCGGCCGGAGTGACTGCGGTTACACACACACTGAGTGAAAGAAACACTGAGGTCAAGTCAAGTCTCCTTCATTTACACAGCGCTAGTTTCAAAGCAGCTTTACAGTGATAACAGGAGATTACAGTAACGGATTGTTTTGGCTTTACAGCAGATCTTGAATAAAGTTATTGTCCAGATAAAGTTAGTTTTGATTGATTCACTTCTGTTGCAGAGATCATTAGTTATTAACTTAGCCGCTAACACGACACCGTTTTATCTGAAAACAGAAAACCTTTAATGTGTTCTGGCTTTAATTTACACAACAGTGTTTGGTGCTCGAGAACGCAAACTTTAAAATAGGTTCGTAGGTGCAAGTTTTTTTTTTTTTTTTTAAACTAAAACATCTCAGTGTAAACGATGAGTGGCAGAAACACTGAGTGGCAGCATTTGTTTTCAGCAAAAATGCACAAAACACATCTAAACCTGGAAAGAGCTTTGAGATTGACTATATAAATATATTTGACAAGAAATCAGGTATATTTTTACAGAAAGTTACAGAACAGAGAAGCAAATGTATCCGCAATTCACAGAAACAACTGGATCCAGGCAGAGAAAGCTGGATTCGTGGTTATTTTGTGTCAATATGCTGAATTTAGGAATAAAATCAAACCCTATATATTGTATTGTTATATACTGTATTGACAACTCATCAATTAAATATTTACCATCAAATATTCTGCATAATTGGATGTTTTAAAATAAACACTGACAAGAAACTACACAAGTTTTAGGGCTGGTGATATGATGATATATAACACTGATATTAGTGATCACATGGATTAGACCTATATTGTATTTATATGCGTTCACAGGCAAATTAACTTTTAGTTTTTCCTCGGTGTGGAAATCAGGCTCATATAAATGTGAGGAAACAGGATTCCTGCTGCATGTCGATATCCATGATCACTCGATCTCTGCTCAGTTGTAAGGTACACTATATCGAGTCCAACCTTTACTTTAAACTGATAATCGTTTGTTTTACTCGCGTTATCGCAGTTTCCTCTATTAAATCCAGTCATATCGCAGCTATAACCTCTATATTATAATTTATATTTAATGATATCACATCAATGGTGTCTGTAATTGTATGATACAATTTGTTTATGTGGATAAAATAAAAATAAAGTAAGGAACAAATAAATAAATGATCGCTGAGCCAATGAGTTAAATGACCCACTGAACACAGACAGCCAAAAGAAAACCAACATCGAAATAAATTGATGAAACGCTAATAACGAAATCATTAGAAACGAAGAGTGTCTCACCTCTGTGCAGGACGATGTGGTCGATCATGCTGGTCTTGTGTTTGCTGTGGTAAAGACAGAAGGGGCAGCGAAGGTCTTTGAGAAGCTCCTCCGATCCACTGCTGTGACCACCTTCCACATGCAGCGTGAACGTAGACCTGACACACACACACACACACACACACACACACACACACACACACACACACACACACACGCACACACACGCACATGCACACACACACACACATTCTGATGATTAGTTTCCAGGCGTTTCAAGATCAGGGTTTCTCAAACTGGGGTTTATTAGTGGATGAAAAGCTAATATGATAGCTGTCAAAATAAAATAAAATAAAGAATTTCAACAAAAAAATATATAATAAAAATTAAATATAATGATAAAGTAAATTAAAATAAAGCTAAAAATAAAAATGAATCAAAAAGAGTTGATGAAAAGCTAATAATTAAATAATTGTAGTAATTTTTTTATAAAATCAAACAAAATAAGACACTAAAAAAGTATTGTATCATGTAATTTAACGTAAATTAAAAAAAATAATAATCAAAACGAGTTGAAGAAAAGCTAATAAGGAAATCATGAAAACGTAAATTTAAAATAGTGTGAATGTAAAAAAAAAATACAAATATATTAAATTTACTAAAATAAAATTGTATCATGTAATGTGTAAAATTCAAATAATAAAAAAAATCAAAAAGATTTGAAGAAAAGTAAGTTAGGAAAACATGACAAAGTGATCATTCAAAATCAAAACAAAGTAAAAAAAATATATAATGCAAATATTAAAAAAAACAACGTACTAAAATTCAATTTTATCATGTAATGTTAACGTAAAATTAAAATAATTTAAAAAAATCGGAAAGTTTGATTTTAATCATGAGCTTAAATGTGATGCGAGTAAGTGTGGATGAAACACATGAGTCCAGGTCTCACTTGTAGCAGGTGAAGAAGGAGCAGTCCTTGCACTTGAAGAGCTTCTTCCCCCCGTGCCGGTCCCGGTAGTGTCTGCGCAGACTCTGCATGTACCCGGAGCTGAACTCGCAGAACTCGCAGGTGAGGATGGAGTCGGGTCGGGCCGGGACGGCGGGAGCGTCGGGAAGAGGAGGAAGAGGAGGAGGAAGAGGAGGAGGAGGAGGAGAAACATCGGCCTGGACTCGAGACGCCTGCTGGAAGTGACTGAGCTGCTGCTGAACATCTGCTGGCTCCAGATACGCCAGCGACTCTGAGACGAGGCCAGACAACAGGTTAGAAGCAATCTTTTTAGACGTGAACACACATGAACATCACTGAAAACACTAAAAACATTCATAACTGTCATCAATAAGTGGAAATTGAATATTCTTGCGTTTATCCGAGCATTTTCGTTCTTCCGGGTTGAAAAGCAGAGTCGAGGCAGTGTGTGATTGGCTGAATGTGAAGTAGAAGAGCCTTCGGAGTGTGTGATTGGCTGAATGTGAAGTAGAAGAGCCTTCGGAGTGTGTGATTGGCTGAATGTGAGGTAGAAGAGCCTTCGGAGTGTGTGATTGGCTGAATGTGAAGTAGAAGAGCCTTCGGAGTGTGTGATTGGCTGAATGTGAAGTAGAAGAGCCTTCGGAGTGTCTGATTGGCTGAATGTGAAGTAGAAGAGCCTTCGGAGTGTCTGATTGGCTGAATGTGAAGTAGAAGAGCCTTCGGAGT
>CM060636.1:848662-861162 GCA_030578275.1 Meda fulgida | reverse complement strand
TGTGTCCTTTTACCTCACACACACACACACACTAAAAATATTAAAAAAAAACGTTTAACCTTTTATCTTCAAAACAGAGTCAGACAAAGATGGAGAGACTCAAGAAGAAGTGACAACATGTAGTAAACATTTCTGAATGGTTAGTTGATGAATTTATGTAGATTATGTGTAGTTATCGTCTAGTCAATGATTAGCATGTTCTGTCTTGATAATCTATAAATTGTGTTCCGGGGGTGGAGTTTATGTAAATTTTATGGTTGGTGATGTCACTAACCCAGGAGGAAGCTTGTGTAGTCCCTACCAGCCGTTTGTTGTTGTCCTTGAAAAACGATTTCTTTAAAAGAATATATCCCCTTTGCTTCAACCTTAGAGCGTCGTAACTTTGCAATGTTGTTTATGCTCAAACAGCAACATTACACACTCACTACAGTTAGAAAAGTGAAATCATAATCACCCCCCTTTAAGGCAAACCGTGATGTGAAGGAGCCGTGATGAGGCGTGTGCCGGACTCACTTGTGTCTGAAGGGCGAGGCGAAGTGGCAGAACTGGCAGCTGTATTTGTGGCCTCTGTTGACGAGTGCGACGGCCGAGTGGCTCCTCTCGTGTGAGCGAAGGCCCTGCATGGACATGAACATGCGGTTGCACATCCCACACGGATGACCGGGAACAACACGAGGCTTTTCCAGCTCCGGCGGGCCCACAATCGGCCCCGCTTCCACCGGCTCCTCCGTCTCCATGGCGACTGAAGTCTCCGAAGGGTCAGGGGTCACCGCATCCACATCCTTCACCTCGCCGTTGGTTATTCCGGGATCGGGAACGGGATCGGGAACGGGCGTCTCGGCTGCTTCCTGCTGTCAGAGGAAATTACTGAAATTAGTCATACGCTCATATTAAACGAACTTCCGAACTACCAGTCGAAAGTCTGCTCACCCTCAGGCTGCACTTATTTAATCAAAATTATTATGAAATTGTGAAATATTACAATTCAAAATTGTTTTCTTTGTAAGTATATAGTAATTTATTCCTGCGATTTTCAGCTTCATTACTCCAGTCTTCAGTGTCACATGATCCTTCAGAAATCACTCTAATATGAAGATTTGATGCTCAGGAAATATTTATGATTGTTATCAATGTTGAAAACAGTTCATATTTTTGTGGAAACTGTGATACACAAATTGAAAAGTTTGGGGTGAGTAAGATTTATTAAAAAATAATTATTATTGTATTCAGCAAGGATGCATTAAACTGATCAAAAGTGACAGTAAAGACATTTATGTTACAAAAGATGTCTGTTAAATTTCTGTTTTAAGTTTCTAAAAAATCATGACACTAAGAAACATATTAAGCAACGAAAACCAAACAAGCATATGACAATGATTTTAGAATTAACGTTGACTTTGACTTTTTGGCGCACCAGCCACTGTGGCAAGTGGTTTCCCAAAGTTACAAGCCACTCAGAATTTACACTAGCCACAACTCTGACATCGATACCATGAGGAACAACTGCCATTCAGATATTTTTAATATTTTAAGCTTTATTAATAGTATCTCATAATTTGGCAGCAGGTATATTAGGCTGCTGTAGCTTTAAGACCTTACGCACGGATCCAATATACTGATACACATGCGTTTTCTTCCTCAACTGTTTACTTTTACTTAATTCGTGTATGAATACTCACCAAAACTAGCATTTTGACATTATTTTGTGTATAACCACAATAATGAGGGAAGAACTAAATTTAGTACTTTAATATTTAGCAAAAATCTGCAAGAATGAGTAAAATTATCCCACACCGAGATTCAAGAAAAAAAATATATATATATATTTTTGACAACCCTACATTGTACTTAGTTTATTATTTCAGATGCCTTTTAATTAAAAGCCTACAATTATAAAATTCAACATACAAAAGTGGCAAGTGACTTGTGTTATTTCTCTCAGGGCTGAAGCACAGATGATCAGTGTTTGATTGCGGCCATTAAAGCTCTCTGAGTCTTCCTGGACTATCGGGACATCCCTCTTCCTTAATTTAGAAACGGCCAAGAGGTTCCTGTGTGTTTCTGAGACATCTGCTGCTTTACAGCCCACAGCAAATTCAGCATCTCAGAGAGAGAGAGAGAGAGAGAGAGAGGGAGAGAGAGAGAGAGAGAGAGAGAGAGAGAGAGAGAGGGAGAGAGAAAGAGAGAGAGAACTGACCCTGCACTTCAGATGCACCTCTGCACCGTCAGCCAATCAGAGCCAAACACATTGAGAGACAGAGATCTAGATTTGCAGATTGTCCACCATCATGAATGAACCAGAAGTGATAACTGCTTTTTAATAACCCATAGTTGAGTCAATATTTTGATCAGGCTGATATTTTTTTTAACACATTAAGATTAAAAATACACACAAAAAACAATGTGCAAGTCAATAACTAGAGGCCACAACACAGTGAGGTCAATGTGACGTGGCATACTACTAACTAAAACATTTAAAGTCACATGAAATGGTTATTTTTTTATAGAATATTCCTGTTTATTCTAAATGATTTATCATTATTGTTTTAAATTCATGTTCCTGGTAATCTTGAATCAGAACTTCCTCGTGCAGCGTCTCTTCTCTTCTCTGATGATGTGGGCGGGGGAACCTGTCACTCAAATGAGATCTACCAATAGCAAACCACAACCATCCAATCAATTGCCCACAGACACAATCAAGCCCCGCCCACATTTTTTCTTGTTCCAGAAGCGTTTCACTCGGATATACGGAACAATAGAGAAGAAAAGACGAGTTTAAACACAGCATACCATAACAAGTGAGAAGAAAAAAAGAGTACGTAGTACACTAGCATTCCGGTATTTTCTACATAGTAGCCCAGTGTTTCCCAAACTGGGGTTCAAATTGATGAAAAGTTATTCATTAAATCATAAAAATGTTAAATTAAAATAATATAATTTAAAAAAGAAAATCAAACTGAAAAATTCCTGCCCTTGTGTCTCTCCTCAGAGTAGCTGTTCTGAGTCTGTGATCGTGTGTGTGAGCTTGTGAGTGTGTGTGTGTGTGTGCGTTTGTGTGTATGTGTGTGAGCGTGTGAGTGTGTGTGTGTGTGTGTCTGTGTGTGTGTGTGTGTGTGTGTGAGTGTGTGTGTGTGTGTGAGTGTGTGCGTGTGTGTGAGCTTGTGAGTGTGTGTGTGTGTGTGCGTGTGTGTGTATGTGTGTGAGCGTGTGAGTGTGTGTGTGTGTGTGTCTGTGTGTGGGTGTGTGTGTGTGTGTGTGTGTGTGTGTGTGTGTGAGTGTGTGCGTGTGTGTGAGCACTGCCCCCTAGTGTCCGGAGTGATTCGGCCCTATTCTGGCCTCTGTCTGCTGATCCTCACTGGGATCCCATTCAAATCCTCCCTGCCAGCGTCCTGGCACTCTCAGTGGAACAATAACACTAAGACGCTTACACGCCACTCTCCACGCCACACCGTCAAGCCCACCTACCTGGCTTTCTCTTCAGAGAGACGGAGGCTTGCGTTGCCAGTCTCAGGATTCTGCTGCGATAAAAAGACTGGACTTTGCCGTGTGTAAATGCAGCCCTCTGCACCTTAAACACTGTGAACGTCCTCATTAACAAATCCATCACACTCACACACATTCTTGTATATATTTATATTCCAGCCACAAATGCAACTGCATTATCTGATTGAAATTAAAGTAATAACAAATATTATGCACTAGTCTTTAAACAGCATTTTGCATACTATGATTTCACAAGCTTACAAGACTTTTGAAATTACATTTGTCACACTGCATGACAATTTCAAATCCACTAGTGAAGTCAAAGGTTGATTAAAAGTGGACATAAGAAACACACTTTCCATTCACATAAATGTTAACCGAATATCTTTTAAATAGGCACGTCAACTACCCTATCTAGAGAGCATTTTAAGGCATCATAGATGAGCTTCCAACACAAAGGCGGTTCCAAAAGGTGGATAGCAACATTGTTGCCCTCAAAAAACCTTATTTAGTTCAAGGCAGCATCACATTCAGAAAAGAGCTTTTGAAAAAGAAGAAAATCTTTCATTCTCTATATGCAAAATGTGTAACCCAAGGCCACAAGATTTAATTACATGATCAACTTTACGACACGTTCAAGGCTTTCTTCATGAATGCCCACACGATGAAATAAAACACACTTAAGATTAAGTCACAACACCGCGCTCGTCCATTTTTCGTGTTTCTTCTGCAACACTCAAGGATTTGCCTTTATTTGTCTATTTCATTGAATGTGCAGCTGAATTGTAGCAGTTTAACCATGCAAACAAGAGAAAAAGACACTTAAGCGGAAGGTCCAAACGGCCTGTGAATGCAGTTGAGAATACACTGAGTCCACTTCAGGGAAAAGACTGAATATAGACATTGTGCTGGAGTCTAATAAGACTGAAAATGTAAACAAATGGGAGGTTGAAAATAAAGCAGGCTTTAGAACTAATGCAACTGTTTAAAGCTATCTACTAGATTGTGCTCGTACCTTCACGTGTCCCTCCTTGGCCTCGCCGTACTGCACATGCTTTCTCAGGTGGTTACAGATGGCCCGAAGGGTGGGGTGGACCTCCACGCAGAAGTTGCACCTGTAGCCGACGGGAGTCTTATCAGGTGTGCTCTCCACCTATAACGAGAGACAATGACAACACTTTACTGATGCAATCTAGTTATTTAAACCGCTTGCATCTATAATTAAGCTGTGGTGATGCTGCATGCTTGCAGTGTCTAGTTTTGTTGCATTGTGCTTGTTTGCAAACTCGCTTTTAAAATCTGACTTTTTCATTTTTAAGTGCTATAATCAGGTACCCAGTGCATCTGCCAACCCAGAAAACATGAAAAGTGAAACTCATTAACTTTGTTTTGGTGAGCCTTTCTCTGTGAACCATACATATTACCCTAAGACATCATAAATTTATATTACATCTTGTGAAAAGGGGCATAATATGTCACCTTAAACACATTACAAGGCTCACCTTATTCTCTGGTTTGGCTTCTGGTGGCTCTGTCGTCCTCTGCTTGCTTTGAAGCTGTTTTCTTCGTTCCAGTCTCATGGCTCTTTTCTGGAAATCCTCATTGTGGTTCATCAGATGTACGCCGAGTTCTGGAAGGGTCAAGAACTTGATTTCACAGTGGGTGCACTGGTAGAGCTCCGTCCCATCTTCTGCAGGGCTTGGGATGGTGACGAAATCCCACTTGAGTTCCTTGCTGTGGCAGTCGTTGTAATGCATCACCAGTAGCTCTTCCACGCTGAACGAGAGCTTGAAGCATTTCAGACATTTGAAGGGAAGCCAGTCCACGTCACCTTCAACCTCCACCTCATCCTTAACTTCAACTATTTCCAACTCCTCCGTGGATGGAGGTTTCTCTGCTTCCTGGGAATAGATCACAGTGAAGTAACGGCCCAGTTTGCTGGAGGGCTGCTTTTTGGGAAAGACTCCGGGGTGGCGCTTTATGTAATGAGAAACGATACTCTTCCTGCTGAAAGCCTGGAAGGAACAGAGCGAACATTTTCTTCGGTCCACAGCGAGCCTCAGCTCCTCGCTCATCGCTGGAGCCTCTGCTTCTGATGCCAAGGGCACCATCACCTTGTTTGGTTTCTCACTCACCGTCTTGGAAGCTGCCAAGCAATGCGTGTAGTAAGCATCGATGTCGTGGCGTTTCTGGTAATGTGCTGCGAGGCCTTTGCGGATGGGGTTGGTGTAAGCGCAGAGCGCACATTTAAAGACGTTGTTCTTTCCCTCAGGCTGCGCTCTGACATTGTTATGCTTGATTCGGTAGTGGCGAGCGATACCCTTCCGGGTGGAGCAGAAGTATTTGCACAGCTGACAATTAAACACAGTGTTCTTGTCGCACTTTGCGACTTCGGAAAGTGTGATGTCGAAGTCACACATCTCTGAGACTTCGGTCACCCTGTTGCTACTGCATTCAGCAACCGAATCGTCTCTTCTAGCCGGCGACTGCGTGGCGGTTCCTTTGAACATGTCTGCAGCAGGTTGGTTATGATATTTCTCATAGTGTATCTTGAGTTTCTCTAAAGTGCCGTGTGTATAAGGGCACATCTTGCAGCGGTACGCACCATAGCCCTGCCTTTGTGTTTTAGATCGCTCATCGCCCTCGCTGGTTAATTCGTGTACGTGCTCGACATCATCAGCAAAGTCCTCAGCCGTGACTTTGATGGAAGGATGTCGTTTCTGGTAGTGTGTGAGAACTCCGTGGATGCGAGAGTTCACGTACGGACAGTGTCTGCACTTATAAACTGAGCTAGGGTTAATGTCTGCTTCCTGTGCAAAGTCAGCAGCTTTCACTTTCATGCCCGGGTGTTTCTTGCCATAGTGGGTCAGAAGCCCATGAAGACTGTTGTACTCGGACAAGCACACGGTGCACTGGTAAGGGTTATTTGAGATTAATGAGGTGGCAGATAGTGAAAGATTAGATTGGCGCTCATGTGTTGGGCGACTGACTTCAACTGCACTCTCTTCTTGCTGGAGACTATTAAACGGACTGGATGTCGAAACGTGTCCTTTGGCCAGCAGCTTATCAGGTGCTTGGTTCCCCTTTATAATGTCGATGAGGACAGATTCATCACCTTTAATGGCCCAAGGGTGCACTACTTGGTAATGGTTAGTAATGTCCCAGATGGAGCACGCCTCAAAGGCACAATCTCTGCATTGGTAATGCTTCGTTTCAGAGTTCCCCCCCTGTCTGCTTGTGGAAGTATCAGGACCAGCCCACAACTTGCTGGCCATATAAGTGTAGTCGACGTTGTGCTCAGGGTGGCGTCTTTGGTAATGCATGAGCAGCCCGCTTGGTTCAGCGTGGGAATATATGCACCACTCACAGTGATAACCAGCCTCCAACAAACCGTCCTGATAAGCCCAATGTAAGATCGTCATGGCCGTGGCCTTCACAGTAGGATGATCCTTCTTCAAATGCTTCTTCAAGGCATACACGTAAGGAGACGTGTACACACAGTGTCTACACTTCAAAGATCGCAACGACCTGGATTTATCTGCTTCACTAGCTACAGTTGCAGTGGAACTTCCCGCGTGGATCATCTGCGCTCGTTCTCTCTGACTCCGGACCACAGCTGTATGTCTACGGACGAGGTCGGCATTGGCTTTCACGTCCCTGTGTTTCTTCTGGTAGTGAATCAACACTCCCTTCACAGTGCGGTTCCCATAGTCGCAGTGCTGGCAGAAGAACAGCATTTCAGGTTCCCCTTTGTCGGATGCTCCTTTAGTATTGGAATTACATGACCCTTCAATCCCGTTGTTGTTGAGTTGCTTCAGAAACTGTTTAGGGGGTGCGATCTGTAACTCGTCCATGAGTTTCAGCAGTCCTGGGGTTGGGGGTGCCTGCTTTATGTACTTTGCCGTCACCTTAATCTCTGGATGTCGCTTTTGATAGTGGACCAGAACGCCCACTACAGAGCGGTTGTTGTAGACACAGTGTTTGCAATAATAAACATCTTCATCCAGAGCCATAGGTAGGGTTGCGTTCGAAGACTTGGGGGTGCTGGTTAGGCTGTAGGTTGAATTGCTCGACAACTGTGCTCGGTCAACAGATATGACCCGCATTGTCTTCTGTATTCGGAAGTATGAGGCCTTTTGCTCGGGGTGTTTTTTCTGATAATGGACCAGTACTGAGTGCATGTTGGGACTTGAGAAAGAACAGACATCACAGTCATACACCACCACATTACCACCCAAACCTTCTCGAATAACTTCAACCTCTGTGTTTGCGTCAGGCGTTTTGCAGATGCTTTTGAGAGCCGGACTGGATGATGATCTGGACCCAGACGAGGTGGAGCTTAAGCTCTTCGGCCCAGAATTCAAGATTTCTCTTAGTGTTTGGGACTCAGAAGCACTCTTTTGAGGCTGATCGACCATGTAGCTGGAAAAAATCATGGCATTGTTGATCTTCACTGAAGGGTGCATTCTTTGATAATGGGGCATCAGACTCCGCACATTTGGACTTGTGTAGGAACAGAAACGGCACATATACACCAGATCTGGCTGGTTAAAGTTCAAAACGTTGCTTGCTTCTGGATGGTGCGTCATATAGTGCTGGTGCAGATCATTAAAGTTGTTATATTCGATGAAGCACTCGAGACAACGAAAGACTGCGCTCTGATCCTCTGGGTCCAGGATGTATCTGAAGCTAAACTTGATGTAAGGGTGCATCCTCTGGTAGTGTGTGCTAACACTGCGAGCGGACTTGTTTTGGTACTCACAATGTTTGCAGTAGAACAGGTTCCCGGGTACCTCAGTGTATTCAACATTGTCCTGATACGTCTCCCTGCCATCTTGACTGCTTTGATCTTGGGCATCTTTTGATTCCAAAGAGGCACTATAATTATCTTCATCATCAGAAATGGTTAATTGAACGGGAATGTTTCTAGATCCGAGTTTGGACTGCAGACTGCGCTTTCTTTTCCCAACGCCACGCTCTGTCTGAAGACCTCCAGAATTCCTAACATGCTGAGTGTTGAATGTGTAGTGCTGACTTTGAGCATCAGAGGTTTCTCTCTCTCTGCTTGCTTCTATATCGACGTGATTGCCATTCTCCTCCACGTCATCATCCATCTCCTCAAGGTTAATCACATCCTCGTGCTGTTGGCTTTGACTTATCTTGCTCTGGAGATTATTTGCAATTTCATCAATCCTTGTCCGTTTTTTGACAGGAGAGAGATCCAAGGGCAAATCGTTGATGGACTTTCTTGCTGTCTTCCCAATAAGGTGCTTCTTGGTTGAAAATCCAAGGATTGAAGTTTGAGTTTTCTGGACAAAGCTTGAGGAGCTGTAGGACTCGGACTCAGAATCTTGCTGCTCATTAGACAAACCCTCTTGACCAGTTACTTGTGTTCCATCACAGTACGAGTGTTTGTGTTGCTGGTGGACACGTAGACCTTTCAGTGTGATGGTGGAGAAGTTACACAGTGAGCACCGATGAGGACCCTGTTGTTCCTCGACTGCATTGGATTTTTTCCCGTTGATTTTTGAGCTGCTGTTTCCTCCATTCACGGGCTCGGAGCGTTCACCTTGACCATCTAGACTTTCACTGGGTAAGTCCATATTGTCCCATTCGGAAGACCCACCATGACATTTTTTGTGCGTGTCAAGCTTTAGTGGGTTGGTGCAAAGAAAGGGGCACTTATCACATTTATACACCGTAGCTTTGCCAGATAAGTGTATGTTCTCTATGTGACGAGAAATACTACGTCGGTGCATGGTCAAGAAGGAGCAGAAAGGGCACTGGAACCTGTTCATGTGTCTTTTGAACGGAACTCCTTTCGTTTCTAGCAGGTCATTATCCTCTTCTGACAGAAGCAGCTTAGTAGAATCCTCAACTGGCTCCGTGAAATGGGGATCCTCCAAGTCACCGAGTTCATCATCTGAACTGCTTCTGGAATCATTCAAAATGCTGGCATCTAGATCCATGCCAGACCTAGACATATCTGACATGGTGAAAGTCGATCTCTCTGACAGTATGGACGATCCTGTGCTGTTAGGTATTTTTGCTGTGAGCTGTGAGTAGTGAAAACTTGATATCCCTGAAGTGGACTTGAGTGATGCATTGCCAGAGGATCCTTTGATTGATGAGGCATTTGTGGAGGAACCTTCATTGCTTGGTAGATCGTTCAGGTTTAAATTGGATGTTGGAGTGCTTCTCCTAGATGAAGCCGAATCAGACTTGCTGGATCCTGCACTTCCATCATGCATTTTGGGCTGTTGCAATGATACCATAATCTTCACCATGTTACGGTGTTTCTTCATCATGTGATCAGCTAACTGCTGCCTTTGCAAAGTCTGAAAGCCACACCACTCACAGTTAAAGCTTCCTTTTGACTGGGGTTTAATCATAGATTCCAACACACGACGTTCAACATTCCCTGGTGACTCTTCACTCTGTTCTTCAACGGAGGAGGCTTCAGAGTCTAAATCCAGAACTTCTGCTTCGACAGGAGCTGAGTGGCCTGGTAGACCTTCTTTGTGAAGTACTTTCTGGTGTTTCAGAATCCGTGCTCTGTGTGGGGATTTATAAGTGCAATACTGGCAGGAAAAGACAGTTCCTACACCATCATACGTAGTAGCGCTGCAGCTGGCCTGCTTGGAAGTTTTGAAGGATCTCTCATCGCTTGCTTCTCCATGGACCTTCCTGGTGTGTTCACTGAGAAGAGAGCTAGATCTGAAATACCGCACACAGAATTTGCACTGAAAAAATGAAGTTGACGTTTTGCTTGAAGGCTTTGCTGATTGGTTGTGTTTAGCTTGCTTTGAACCGGAGGAGTACCCAAGGTCTTTGTTAAAGGAGTGGATGCCTGAAACATGAACAGAGAAAGAAAAACGTTGAGCACTTCAATTTCACACAAATTAGGATGCCAGAATGACTGTTCTGAGGTAGTTTCTTTACTTCTAGAAGACCGCACTCATCATCTATTTCTATTTCAGGTCGCAATAAGAAGTGTTGATATACCTGCGTCCTTTTTCAAGGAGTCATAATCGTGATTGGTCAAGTCTTCCTCGTCCTCTGTTTGGCTGTGGGAGTTTATTGAGTTTGACCTGGACCGTCTGGGAGACTCCTCACCTTCTCCCACTTCTGTGGGCTGTAGGAAGGCCGTGTGGACGTCTTGTATGTGCGCCTTGAGCTCATCGTTCGTCTCTGCACGGAAATCACAGCCATCGCACTGCAGCACTTCCATCGCTTAGGACTCCCTGGAAAATCAGGGAAACCTGTTTAGAGACAGAAAGAGAGAAAGGGGTAAGAGTATAAACTTGGAAAGGATATTTTATACCATTGTATTTCACATAAAAAAGACAAATACAGGATACAACAGAAGAATCTATCTTTTTTTTGGTGAGTGGTCAGTCTGCTCCAAGAACAATAGCTGAGGAGGGATTATGAGCTGATTTGTTCCATTTTTTTATTACCCAGGGATAAGCCTCAGCTGGAGCACACCAGTGGGCCTTGGTATTTACATCAGCATGTTCCATCAGATTGCATCAAGCCCTTCTGAAATAAGATTGAGTGAATCCGCAGAGGGATGAGGAATGCTCAGGGCTTCAGAGATGCAGTGCAAACACAAAGGATTATGGGACGGGCTGTCACTTGGAGGTATCATTATTACGTCCCATGACCTAAGAGCACCCGGCAACTGTGCCAATCAATGAGCTGAAACAAAGTATGATTCAGTCCCTGATCAATACTTTTTCATTAATACAAAATGCCAAATTCAGCACATACACATGCTGTCCATGCACAAATCTTTGTTGTATTTGGGGAAAATTGCAATATTTCATTAGACTGCAGTGAACATTTTCATAAGCCAATAAAATATTTTCACAACAATCTACAAGCTGAGCCAGAAATTACAGAGTATGTTAGGAACATATGATTTGAATGAAACTAATTCAGCACTGACCTCATGTAAACCTTATGTCCCACAAAATATTATATATATATATATATATATATATATATATATATATATATATATATATATATATATATATATATATATATATAAATAAAACCACAACCGCTGCAAAGAGTTGTTGTTTTCTTTACAACACTAAGCGTGTCTTCCAGTAAAAGACCACGAACAGATACAGCGAACATGTTTTTCTTTCATTATGGGTCATTCTCAATGTGATCCATGTGTGGCAAGGACATGAGTGTTAGCATGAACAACAGCAATGCATTTAAGCTGCCGTACAGGACTGTACCAGCTCTGCATATCTGAGAGCAATCAACAAAGACCAGAGTGATTCTTCAGCCTTGGCTGGCTCACACATCAGGACACATTCTCTGGGTGATTTCAGCTAGAAAAGGCCTCAATGTCAAGGCCAGAATTTTATGGGTTTGGTGCAATGCTACACATTAGAGGAGGCCTTGAATGCTGTAAAAGCAAACAAAAATAGATTCTACTTGGTTCTTAGTCGCTCCTAAAGTTACAAGGGCCATTTTCACTGGGTACTGAGGACAAGACTAGATAAAATCAGTGAGGTAACTCTGCATTCTCAAAGGGACCAAAAAGACTGTCAAGGACATGATTTGCAATTGTTCTTGAAATAAGAGACACAAAAGCATGATCTACAGTTATCATACAACATATGTGCCTTAAAGATGACGTGAAATCAAAATCCACTGTTAACTATTTAATTTCACAGTTCTTATTTTGCAAAAATATCAGTGCATGCAATTCCGAAGCAACAAAAACTCTAGGGTTCTTGACACAAATTTAAAGTAAGCTTTATGCCAAAAAGGTCCAGAGGGGTTCTATATAGAACTCTAGGGTTCTTGACTCAATTTTAAAGAACTCTTAATGCTAAAAAGTTAAATGAGGCTATATATAGACCTCAAGGGTTCTTGACTCAATTTTAAAGAACATTTATGCCAAAAAGTTCAATGGGGTTCTATATACAACTCTAGGGTTCTTGACTTAATTTTAAAAAACCTTTATGCCAAAAAGTTAAATGGGGTTCTAT
>CM060636.1:833662-843662 GCA_030578275.1 Meda fulgida | reverse complement strand
TAAACAATATAGTCGACATTTGTGTTTGGATGCATCGCAAATATAGATTATGCTTAGTCCCCCTGTAGTCAATAATTTTACCCCTTATAACTCATCTTTGATCATCAAAATTACATATTTAAGCGTTGTTCCTCGAAAAATGCCTTAAAATATCTTGAATGTAACTCGACACCCTTGCCTCATTTAGTATGCGCGGCTATGAATATGCAAATGAGCCCCGCCTCCACTCACTCACTCACTCAGAGATCCACTGGTTGACGAGCACACGTTGATCTGATTGGTTACAAGGTCGTTTGTGACGTCAGAAACACCAGCGATTTCACACCGTGTTTTTGAGACTGTCTTTGGTTCACTGCAGTTTTAAGCAGAAAATATTCAGCAATGCTGTCGACTTATGAACCTACACACGCTTTGTGTTAAAGCACATTACAAACACCACATAGACATATAAACAACATTAAAAAGCTTCACATAACGCTGACTATTTCCCAACGTTCATATCAACAGATGTGAGATCTTCTAGAGCGATGTGCTCATAATCTTCTTCCTCCATCCAAATCATTGGCTTTTATGTTTCAAAGCAAATCCCTTCCAGGAAGCATATGGCAGCAGAAATAGGTCAGCCATTAACAAACCTACATGAAGCTTCTGAGGCGCATCCAACACAAGCCGTTCCCAAGAACAGATTTAAGACCCGCTATAACCTCTTCTGCAAAACACACCAGCGTTATTCTCGTTCTTAACCGGGCGTGAAGAACAGAAGGAGAGTGACAGCCGACCTCTTACTGCGTTTCCCCTGAGACACACTATCCCTGTTAAAACACACAGTAACACTAGACGGGTATATAAGCAATATCACACAAGCAACATGATCCAGAAAACAGCTTTTATACAACATCTCAATAAACAAGTTGATACTGAGGGACTTCTGTTTTAGACATATTACAGTTTGTCTCGATTCTGAACGAATCAGTGCTTGTGAATCATCTGAAGGGCTTTCTCTAAAAGAATCACTGTTGTTGAACAAATCAGATTCAATGAGACACTCAAGGACAGCCCACTGATTTTTTTTCCTGAATAAAATAGCAGTTTCAACAAATACATTAAATGAATGATTCAATGACTCATTCATAAAGAGTCACTCTTTTCTGAAAGAATCCATTTTGAACAAATCGTTCAAATAAATGATTCAATAACTCATCCATAAAGATTCAATGACTCATTCTGAATGAATCAGAGGGAGTCATTTAATCTAAATGATTCAATGACTCATTCCGAAGGAATCATGCTGGGTCCAAAAGCGCATACTCTCAATTCAATTCAATTCAAAACTTTATTGTCTATCCCCACAGGGGTAGAACATTGTCTTTAGACAAAGACTCAACAAACAATACAACAACAACAACAAATAACAACACATACTCTTGAAGAGGTACTTTGAATAAGTAATTACTTCACGACTGTTAAGAAATGACTTTCTATACAATATGAATGTAATCCGGACATACTACATTTGTACAGCATACATTGCCAGCTTCAGTCCTCTCCCGTGGCCTCATGGGATAGTAAAGTGTCCATCATATGCACTTCAGAATTTTGCAGAGAACTTTTTAGCTTACTCTGTTTTCCACCTACTATATAGCCTCAGTTTTAAACAAATCGTTTGAATGGTTCAATGAATCATTCATAAAGACTGTCACTTGTTTCCTTCCTGAGTTTGGATGAGTGATTCAATGACTCACTCGTGATGACAGCTACTTGTTTTGTTTCTCAGTGAATCAGTGTTTTTGAACAAATTGACTCAATAACTGATTCAATGATTCAGTTGCTTATTTCCTAAATGAATCGGTTGACTGGATGATTGAGTGAGTCACTGAATCGTCTGTTGCCACTGGTGTAACAATGCGACCTGCAGAAAGAGTCACTTGCACAAACCTTAACAATGGCAAAGACGCACACAAAATAGACTAATTTAAATCCCACATGTATGCAATTTGCTAAAATGATATGCTCTAAAATATGTAAAAATATAATCTCTATGCCCTAAAACAAAAGTTTTTATGAAGACTTTAGCCCTGTACTGTACATACTGTATGCACTACATCAGCCACTTGTGTTACTAACTTTAATATTGAAGTATTTAAAAAGACGGTTGCGACTTAAACCACTCGACAGCGCTGAACTCTTGCTGATCCAGAACCGAGAGAAGAACCGAAAACATCATCAAATCTCCAAGCATTATTTTCAGAACACAGAAAAATGTATTTTCCTTATATAACTTTTCCAGCAGCATTAATAATTCCACATATTGTCCATACATTTCAGCGGTGATCTAACGTAAAATCAGTGTCCTGAAGACTAGCACTGATCTAGAACATTCATCACACTGAGATGATGAATATTTCTAACAATTGAAGAACTTTCCTAGTTCAATTATCAAAATATCAATGAAAAACGGGAACAATGCATACAATAGTTTTTTTTTAATTGTTGTGGGTTCCATATACTATGTTTGCAGGTCAATATATAAAAAATAAAAGTGTTCCCAGAAAGCCTCATGTCAGATGTGACAGTAGAAGAAATGGTCAAAATATCAATCTTTGAATTAAAAACTTACATTTTATTAATTGTTAATGGGTTCCATATACTACTACAATAATGAATAATTATGATGATTCTAATTGAACAAAAGCCTCAGGTCAGCAGTGGCAGTGGAAACACACTGATGTTGATGTGAGAAAGTGCTGTGGTCTCCTCGCTCCACTGCTCATGACTGAGTTATCTCCCGCATCAGCGCTAGCGACTCCATTTCACTCGCGCGCGTCAAGCGCTGACACTGGTCATCCACCATTTTGTGCTCCTCAAGGCACCGGCAGCAGATCTTCCTGACTCTTCAAGCCCTGCTGGGGTGTTCACACACACGCATTCACACACATTCTGGATGTTCTGATCCAATCTGACCTCTGACCTGTAATGCCTGGTTCTGAATCATAATCATAATCATAATAATACACTGTTGGCCAGAGGAGAACTGAGACTGAGTCTGGTTTCTCACGAGGGGTTTCTCCATTCTGTCCCTGATGGAGTTTCGGCTGCTTAGTTGGAGACGTTTAATTTAATATTCAACAATATTATTGATCTCCTGCATTGACAGCATTATATGAGACTGAACTGAGCTGGACGATGACAAAACTTTTTTTACAACAAAAATGAACCATCACTGAACTTACTTATCAAGGAACTTTGCTGCCGTACCATGGGTGCAGCAGGCACAATGATATTACCATATTATTATGAAATTATGATAATAGTTCCTTAGTTCCTTATTATTACGCAGGAATGAGAGTATAGTTCCTGACCATATCGCAACTTTTCATTTTCCGTCGGCCTTAGTTCATGATGTAACTACAGAAGAGGCGAGTTTTACATAGGAAAAATATCTAAACTCTTTTGGTCATTTTTTTTGAGAGAGATGCTAACGGTCTAATCAGATTCAATGATCTATGCTAAGCTATGCTAAAAGTGCTAGTCATCAAAAACGGTAAATCTTTTTTTCCAAAAAAAGAGGACTGTTCCTTTAAGCTGGACTGTGACGCTATTTTCTTCTAAACAAACTTTGTTGCATTATTGTCCTGTTATCTCTGTACAGCTGCGGTGAAAGCATTCACACATGAGCAAACACTACAGCGAAACCCACACCAGAACGATCCTCTTAATCACAAACGAGATCTCTTTAATATCAGCACAAGAATCTGTAAAGTCTCAAACTGTGTCTGCAATCGAATGACAGAAATCTGCTTATGAACGCACAACTATAGGAGAATCATAGCGGAATGAAACGGAGCAACGCTGGAAAATATCAACGTGATCACAAACTCAAACATCATAAAACTGGTGTCACTCTGAAATTGCGGTAACACTACACTACGGTTCATTAGTTAGCATGAACTACTTCTACAGCATTTATTAATCTTAGTTAATATTAATTGCAACATTTACAAACATGAACAGCTGGATTTTTATGATCTAACATTAACAAAGATTAATAAATACTGTAACTAATGTATTGCTCATGGTTAGGTAATACATTCATGTTAACTAATGAACCTTACTGTAAAGTGTTACCAGTATTGCCAGTAAATATCGAAAAATATGTGTAATGAAATCACATGACACTGAACTTAAAATGTACTCCAATAACTCTCAAAACATTATATTTCAGTGTACTTGATCAGACTGACGTGCGCTTCCTGTAGAAGCCACAATGCGAGTCTCGTGTCTGTCCAGCAACGCATCACAGAAAATGTCCTGCAATTGAAAATGCAACTTTACACTTATAAGACACAATCTCAGCTCTGCATTATTTAGAGACATATTTCATCCTCCCTGAGCTTCAGTGATCGTGAGGCCGTTTCTCTGAGGATGATGATGATGATGATGATGTAGGAGATCCTTCACTCAACAAGGGCACGCTCTCCTCAAACTCTTCAATCTGACAAACGTCACGATATTTCACTCGTTTGCTGGATTACAGGAAACGCATCATAATCTCATGTCTGCATTTTCAAACATGGACGGCCGTGATTGGTTACGAGAAACAAATCCACCAATGGCATGATGCATTTTTTGTCCTTTACATTAAAAAAAATGCATGGAACTAATGAGATTTGAGAACTGTCCTGGAGAAATGTACAGTCTGTCGAACTCAAAAGAAGATATTTTGACTAATGTTTCAATTGTTTTTTTAACTGAACAACATTACAGTACACAACACTACACTACACTATACAGTACACAACACTACACTACACTATACTATACAGTACACAACACTACACTACACTACACTATACAGTACACTACACTACACTATACTATACAGTACACAACACTACACTACACTACACTACACTATACAGTACACTACACTACACTACACTACACTATACAGTACACTACACTACACTACACTATACAGTACACAACACTACACTACACTATACAGTACACAACACTACACTACACTATACAGTACACTACACTACACTACACTATACAGTACACAACACTACACTACACTATACTATCCAGTACACAACACTACACTACACTACACTATACAGTACACTACACTACACTACACTATACAGTACACAACACTACACTACACTATACAGTACACAACACTACACTACACTATACAGTACACAACACTACACTACACTATACTATACAGTACACAACACTACACTACACTATACAGTACACAACACTACACTACACTATACAGTACACAACACTACACTACACTATACTATACAGTACACAACACTACACTACACTACACTACACTATACAGTACACAACACTACACTACACTATACAGTACACAACACTACACTACACTATACTATCCAGTACACAACACTACACTACACTACACTATACAGTACACTACACTACACTACACTATACAGTACACAACACTACACTACACTATACAGTACACAACACTACACAACACTACACTACACTATACAGTACACAACACTACACTACACTAGACAGTACACAACACTACACAACACTACACTACACTATACAGTACACAACACTACACTACACTAGACAGTACACAACACTACACAACCCTACACTACACTATACAGTACACAACACTACACTACACTACACTACACTATACAGTACACAACACTACACTACACTATACTATACAGTACACAACACTACACTACACTACACTATACAGTACACTACACTACACTACACTATACAGTACACAACACTACACTACACTATACAGTACACAACACTACACTACACTACACTATACAGTACACAACACTACACTACACTATACAGTACACCACACTATACAGTACACAACACTACACTACACTACACTATACAGTACACTACACTACACTACACTATACAGTACACCACACTATACAGTACACAACACTACACTACACTACACTACACTATACAGTACACTACACTACACTATACAGTACACAACACTACACTACACTATACAGTACACAACACTACACAACACTACACTACACTATACAGTACACAACACTACACTACACTATACAGTACACAACACTACACAACACTACACTACACTATACAGTACACTACACTACACTACACTATACAGTACACAACACTACACTACACTATACTATACAGTACACAACACTACACTACACTATACAGTACACAACACTACAATACACTAGACAGTACACAACACTACACTACACTATACAGTACACAACACTACACTGCACTATACACTACACAACACTACACCACACTATACAGTACACAACACTACACTATACTATACAGTACACAACCCTACACTACACTACACTACACTATACAGTACACAACACTACACTACACTATACAGTACACAACCCTACACTACACTACACTACACTATACAGTACACAACACTACACTACACTATACAGTACACAACCCTACACTACACTACACTACACTATACAGTACACAACACTACACTACACTATACTATACAGTACACAACACTACACTACACTATACTGTACACAACACTACACTATACTATACAGTACACAACACTACACTACACTATACAGTACACAACACTACACTACACTATACAGTACACAACACTACACTACACTATACAGTACACAACACTAAACTACACTATACAGTACACAACCCTGCACTACACTACACTACACTACACTATACAGTACACCACACTATACAGTACACTACACTACTACACAACACTACACCAAACTATACAGTACACAACACTACACCACACTATACAGTACACAACACTACACCACACTATACAGTACACAACACTACACTACACTATACAGTAAACAACCCTACACTACACTATACAGTACACCACACTATACAGTACACTACACTACTACACAACACTACACCAAACTATACAGTAAACTATACAGTACACAACACTACACAACACTATACAGTACACAACACTACACTACACTATACTACACTATACAGTACACAACACTACACTACACTATACAGTACACAACACTACACTACACTACACTATACAGTACACAACACTACACCACACTATACAGTACACAACCCTACACTACACTACACTGTACAGTACACAACACTAAACTACACAGTACACAACCCTACACTACACTACACTACACTATACAGTACACCACACTATACAGTACACTACATTACTACACAACACTACACCAAAATATACAGTACACTATACAGTACACAACACTACACCACACTATACAGTACACAACACTACACCACACTATACAGTACACAACACTACACTACACTATACAGTACACAACCCTACACTACACTACACTACACTATACAGTACACCACACTATACAGTACACTATACAGTACACAACACTACACCACACTATACAGTACACAACACTACACTACACTAGACAGTACACAACACTACACAGTACACAACCCTACACTACACTACACTATACAGTACACCACACTATACAGTACACTACACTACTACACAACACTACACCAAAATATACAGTACACTATACAGTACACAACACTACACTACACTATACAGTACACAACACTACACTACACTATACAGTACACAACACTACACCACACTATACAGTACACAACACTACACTATACAGTACACAACACTACACTACACTACACTAAACTACACTATACAGTACACCACATTATACAGTACACTACACTACTACACAACACTACACCAAACTATACAGTACACTATACAGTACACAACACTACACCACTATACAGTACACAACACTACACTACACTATACAGTACACAACCCTACACTACACTACACTATACAGTACACAACACTACACTACACTATACAGTACACAACCCTACACTACAGTACACTACACTATACAGTACACCACACTATACAGTACACAACACTACACTACACTATACAGTACACAACCCTACACTACACTACACTATACAGTACACCATACTATACAGTACACTACACTACTACACAACACTACACCAAACTATACAGTACACTATACAGTACACAACACTACACCACACTATACAGTACACAACACTACACCACACTATACAGCACACAACACTATACAGTACACAACACTACACTACACTATACAGCACACAACCCTATACAGTACACAACACTACACCACACTATACAGCACACAACACTATACAGCACACAACACTATACAGTACACAACACTGACTACACTACACTATACAGTACACAACCCTATACAGTACACAACACTACAATACACTATACAGTACACCACACTATACAGTACACTACACTACTACACAACACTACACCAAACTATACAGTACACAACACTACACCACACTATACAGCACACAACACTATACAGTACACAACACTACACTATACAGCACACAACACTATACAGTACACAACACTACACTACACTATACAGCACACAACACTATACAGTACACAACACTACACTACACTATACAGCACACAACACTATACAGTACACAACACTGACTGTAGACACAGTGTAGTGTACTGTATAGTATTGTGTACTGTATAGTGTTGTGTGCTGTATAGTGTAGTGTAGTCAGTGTTGTGTACTGTATAGTGTTGTGTGCTGTATACAGTACACTATACAGTACACAACACTACACCACACTATACAGTACACAACACTACACCACACTATACAGTACACAACACTACACCACACTATACAGTAAAAACACTGCAGTGCACTACACAGTACACAACACTGCAGTACACTCTACAGTAAACAACACTACACTATACAGTACACAACACTACACTACACTATACAGTACACAACACTACAGTACACTATACAGTACACAACACTACACTACACTTTACAGTCCAAAACACTACAGTACACTATACAGTACACAACACTGCCGTACACTATACAGTAAACAACACTACACTATACAGTACACAAAACTACACTACACTATACAGTACACAACACTACACCTCACTATACAGCACACACTACACTACACTTTACAGTCCAAAACACTACAGTACACTATACAGTACACAACACTACAGTAAACTATACAGTACACAAAACTACACTACACTACACAGTACACAACACTACACCTCACTATACAGCACACAACACTACACTACACTTTACAGTCCAAAACAGTACAGTACACTATACAGTACACAACACTACACTACAGTACACAACACTACACTACACTACAATACACTATACAGTACAGTCCAAAACAGTACAGTACACTATACAGTACACAACACTACTCTACACTTCACTACAGTACACTATACAGTACAGTACACAACACTACACTACACTACACTATACAGTACAGTATAAAACAGTACAGTACACTATACAGTACACAACACTACTCTACACTACACTACAATACACTATACAGTACACAACACTACACTTTAGTACACTTTATAGTACAGTACACAACACTACACTATAGTACACTATATTGTACAGTACACTACACTACACTACAGTACAGTACACTATATAGTACACTACACTACACTACAGTACAGTACACTACACCACACAAACTCTGAGGTCAAGAGGGCAAGATGCTACAAATGGTGTCATTAATGTCACGCATCACCATCCAATGAGGCCATCCGAGCTTCGGGAGCGACTGCAGGAAGAAAAGAATGAAACGCTCAGGACCAAAACATTGGAAAATAACCAGGAAGCGTTTTCCCTCAGGAAACCTTCAGTTCCAATTCCGCTGTTCTCTTTCAGTCTCTGGCCTGATTCGGGCATTCTCTCCAGCCAATGAGTGTTTCCATCAAACCGCGTACAACATCAAAGCATGAAGAAGACCT
>CM060636.1:823662-828662 GCA_030578275.1 Meda fulgida | reverse complement strand
ATAACGTCAGGCTCATGAGCAAACTGAGTGTGCAGTGTACATGTGATTAGAAAAACCAGTTACACTATATCAATAGTTCACTTTAGACAAATACTAACTACAAGTAACTTTGCAACTACATGTCAACTAACTTGAGTATTGGTAGACTGTTGGGGTTCAGTAAAGTAAAGTTACTTATAGTTAGTCGAATGTTTGAAGTGGACTATTGATAGAAACTGTTACTGAAAAACCAAGCTGTTATGTCAAGATCTCACTAGTGCACGGTTCAAATTCAAATGAGTAATTTAAACTTCTGCTTTGGTTAGAACATCGTGTTTATATTACAAATGTATAGCGTAGTTTGCATTCACTAGATTTGATCTTATAGCTTTCCATTTGTATGTTGTTTGGATGAAAACACTGGCCATGATGTGCATGTACAACTTCTTCCCATTGGAAAAAATACAGAAACTAAAAAATCCTCAAATCAACAGTTCGTTGCAGAGTCTCTGCTAATGCTGAAACATCAGGACACATCTGAAATATCAGCTATTACAAACTAAACTAGCATTGTCTAAATGTTTTAGTAAGACAATAAACCATTCAATCATCCACTGGTGAACATGTTGTAGTCGACACCTGGAAAATAACACTGCATTCAATATGAAATCAAGTCAACAGGTCATTAACACGAAACTCTAGAGAACTCGCCATGTGCCAGAAAATATCACTCACAAGTCACTTCAATAGAGTTTTACATCAACGCTATAACACTTATGCTGGGTCAAATAGTGAATTTTCCATTCTAGCTCAATGGGGTTTGGAACTGAGCTCATGTTTACACTGTTAACTTCATCCTCATTGGTTTATCATTAAAAATAGATGAGAAGCCTTTGTGTCTATTCATTCGTTTTCTGTGTTCAACATGACAAAGAGACAATAAAGAACGTGCAATAAGCCTCAGTGAGAGTCATAAACATCTACAACGGACCATCATCTACAATCATCTCCCAAAAATACCACAACATGAGACCCTGTAAATGTTCTGTTTTCTCAAGTGGACGTTACTTCATATTTGATGACGTTTGCATGATTTATATGTCTTGTGAAGCTGCTTTGAGACTTTGCATTGTGGAAATAAAGCTTGATACTCCTGAAGACACAGCACAGGTTTAGGAGTGAGCTACGATCCGAGCGTTTCTCCTGCGAGCTGAACAGGCTTTAGACTGGATCTTCATGAAAAGTGGGTCAGCGGTGAGCTTGAACCATGAGCCATCGCTGTGTGTCAACAGTTGCATAAGACGGCTTTTAGCTTTTCCAGGTCAGACACTCGACCAGATCACAGTCATTACAGGGAAACTACAGGAAAATTCCCCTAAAATCTACAGCCTGAGAGAAATGACCAGCTGGATGAACAAGATCACATATGCATTGGTAGCAAATCCATAAAACATTTGAGTGAAATCAGTAAAATGTTACAAATAACGTGCATACATCTACATAAAACCATAGAGAACCTGCTTAGAAACATCAGACAGAAGCAGTGTCTGAAAAACAGCCAGTAACCTTCATGTGAGAGAACCTGTTTGCCCTGACATGGGAGACGTGCCACCATTTTGAGTTCCTCTGGCCTGCGTCTGTCGCATTGAGAGTGTGTGTGTGTGTGTGAGCACGCTGTCTTTGTCAGCGGGATTTCACAGTGGCCAGAGCGATTGCAGAAGGACACACACACACACACACACACACACAGACAGACACAGACATCCTCCACCAAAATGCTCTGATGGTGTGCAATCATGTTCAACATGTCACAATCATACATGCATGCCAGATTATTCAACTATTAAACCAGACAAGTGCACAAACACCCACTTTCACTTCCCAGCAGAAGCTTCACATTTGGTCCAAAACGACACACAGGTGCATTAAGGGAACTGTAGCACCAAAAAGTTCAGTATTAATGGATTCATAAGTTCTAAGACCATGGCTCATCAACATAATGCATTGATATGCATGACTGAAAATGCACTAAAATGACAGTAAAGAGAGCAGGAACTCTGTAGGAGCGTCTGTAGGCCACCGTAGTATTCATCAGAAACATGCTAAAGTCATCATGAAAGCTTCAACTAAACCGCATTTCACTCTAAAAACGGCACAATAACAAACCGCGGCGCGAGTGTTATTAAAAATATCGCGTGTTGGTCAAAGTAACAGAGGGGAAAAAGTGCAAAGAAGCGTGAAATGTGTCACCAAACGCCTCGCTCGCGGCGCGTCCAGGTCCATGCAGTGGCCAGGAGAAAGTCAACCTTTGTTCTCCAGCGAGACTCCAGCGAGACTCCATTTTCTGGTGTCATTCTACACCTGCGGGACTAACACCTGGAGCCCGGCGCGAGAAACACACACAATAACAACATCAACAACACAAGCGTTACATTGTAACTACACCGTCACGTCACGAGAGCGTAGTGTGCGCGCGTTCGCTCGCGTCGCGTCCGTCAGTCTGTCCCTCTCTCTCTCTCTCTCTCTCTCTCTCTCTCTCTCTCTCTCTGCTTGACTAATGGACGCGGAGCTCCAAATCCGCGCAATGGCTTCCAACGCTCCCGTCAGACGCGCAACGCGTCCCTCAAACGCCCGAAAAACACGCGTGCGATCAGAAGCTCTGGAGAAGACGCGTCACTTTACATGCACCAAGGTGCCCGTTCTGAAGGATTCGCTCGGTTCTGTTCTGTTGAGAAGCAAGCGCGTTCCCAGATCGTTCCTCTCCACGGACCCCGAGCTCAAACGCGTCGTCATACGGGTCGAGAAACCGAATACTCACGCCTGGATCCTGGATCTCCTGTTCTGAAGTTGTTCCCGGTTTAGAGCAGGAGAATGTTCGCCATCTTCTTCTCTCCTCCTCCTTCTTCTTCTTCTCCTCCTCCTCCTCCTCCTTCTTCTTCTTCTTCTTCTTCTTCTTCTTCTTCAGTACGCCAGCTGCAGATGACCTGAGCTCTTGCTGTCTCTGAATAATGAGCAGCCTCAGAGACAAGGAAGACAATCTGCTAAGCATGCAACACAAAGAAGTTTTGGAGTCTAGCAAGCACCAGAGGGTGCACAAGAGTTTGCGATGAGACAGTGAGACAGGAGGAAGGTCCACAGAGCCTCTCATGACTCCAGCAGTAATGGAGCTCAAACATGGAGCCCCTCACGGCGCTTATGACACATAATGATGAGCCATATGATGAGAACGCGTCATTACAGACATTCATTATGGCGCGCGCGCTATAGACGGCGGTCGCGTCATAATATCTCAATCTTCCGTTTCATTTGATCTCTTGTCAGAGGATCATGGTCAAAAAAGGTTTCACGTGCATGAAGATCATTATCCAGCACAGTAGCTTATATATATATATATATGTGTGTGTGTGTGTGTGTGTGTGTGTGTGTGTGTGTGTGTGTGTGTGTGTGTGTGTGTGTGTGCACCACAGTCACGTGATGTGTCTGATTTCAAAATAAATAGCATTTTTTGTGAATCTCTTTTCAGAGGAACAAGGTCAATATAAGGTTTCACGTGCACGAAGATCATTATGCACCACAGTCACGTGATGTAACTATATATATTTTTTCTTTTTTTATGTATGTACACATATATATATATATATATACTGTGGCATCACGTGACTGTGGTGCATATATATTTAAACCTGTATGCTCCACTGGTTCTGATAATAATATCATATGTTTTGACACTTATTCTAAACGTTTTTCTGAGAATGTTATGTATTCCCTATTATGCCGTAGCCTATATATATCGAGTGAAACGCTTCTCGAACAAGAACAAAAAATAATGGGCAGGGCTTGATTTTGTCCGTGGGGAATTGATTGGATGGTATGCGTGACGTCACCGTCGGCCGGAGTGGCTGCGGCCACGCCCACTGAGTGGCAGTATATGTTTACAGACTGCTGAAAGCTACAGAACAGAGAAGCAACTGGATCCGGGCAGAGAAAGCTGGATTTGCAGTTATTTTGTATCAATATGCTGAATTTAGGAGTAAAATCAAACCCAATATATTGTATTGTTATATATTGTATTGACAACTCAATTAAATATTTACCATTGTATATTCTGCATAACTAGATGTTTTTAAATAAACACTGACAAGAAACTACACAAGTTTTAGGGCTGGTGATATGATGATATATAACACTGATATTAGTGATCACATGGATTAGACCTATATTGTATTTATATGCGTTCACAGGCAAATTAACGTAATGTTTTTCCTCTGTGGGGAAATCAGGCTCATATAAATGTGAGGAAACAGGATTCCTGCTGCATGTCGATATCCATGATCACTCGATCTCTGCTCAGTTGTAAGGTACACTATATCGAGTCCAACCTTTACTTTAAACTGATAATCGTTTGTTTTACTCGCGTTATCGCAGTTTCCTCTATTAAATCCAGTCATATCGCAGGTCTTTTTGCCACTCAGTCCGTGTTCCGGTGGGAAAGTGGCGTCAGTGCATAACCCCTGGTGGATCTTATGCGAGTGACACACTGCAAGTGTCTGGAACGTCATTCTCATTCAGAGTGCATGCTGGGAAGTCAATCTCCTCTCCAGCTGTATGTGTGTAAGACACTCGTTTTCTCCCGTTCGCTCTCTCTGGGTTCTGTCTGTGGCCAATCCACACAATGGTTAATTCGATTTTTAGCTGCTCTTAACCACTAATTCATAAATCATAATTCAATGATCCTGACTGACACAGAACACCAATAAAGCATGACAGAATCATAAATCATTGACATGGAAACTGATACTTTTTCAGTTGTACTCTGAATGTCATTAAACATAATGACTTGTATAGTTATGGGTTTGATACCCCAGTAATGCATGAACCGACAAAATGTGCATAAATGTAAAATACATCAAGATATGAAATGCATGAAGAATATGTAATTTTAAAAGTAAAAAGCTTCTAGTAAAGTGCAGTTGAACTCAACATTAGATCCACATCGACTGATTTGTTCATGTCTCTTTTAG
>CM060636.1:806162-816162 GCA_030578275.1 Meda fulgida | reverse complement strand
ACCACCTCTCAGAAGGGGTGCCCGTCCTCTACCACGTTCCCCCACACCTCTCCAAACGAGGCCCACGACCACCTCTCAGAAGGGGTGCCCGTCCTCTCCCACGTTCCCCCACACCTCTCCAAATGAGGCCCACGACCACCTCTCAGAAGGGGTGCCCGTCCTCTACCACGGTCCCCCACACCTCTCAAAACGAGGCCCACGATCATCTCTCAGAAGGGGTGCCCGTCCTCTCCCACGTTCCCCCACACCTCTCCAAACGAGGCCCACGACCACCTCTCAGAAGGGGTGCCCGTCCTCTCCCTCGTTCCCCACACACCTCTCCAAACGAGGCCCACGACCACCTCTCAGAAGGGGTGCCCGTCCTCTCCCACGTTCCCCCACACCTCTCCAAACGAGGCCCACAACCACCTCTCAGAAGGGGTGCCCGTCCTCTCCCACGTTCCCCCACACCTCTCCAAACGAGGCCCACGACCACCTCTCAGAAGGGGTGCCCGTCCTCTCCCACGTTCCCCCACGCCTCTCCAAACGAGGCCCACGACCACCTCTCAGAAGGGGTGCCCGTCCTCTCCCACGTTCCCCACACAGCTCTCCAAACGAGGCCCACGACCACCTCTCAGAAGGGGTGCCCGTCCTCTCCCACGTTCCCCCACACCTCTCCAAACGAGGCCCACGACCACCTCTCAGAAGGGGTGCCCGTCCTCTCCCACGTTCCCCCACACCTCTCCAAACGAGGCCCACGACCACCTCTCAGAAGGGGTGCCCGTCCTCTACCACGTTCCCCCACACCTCTCCAAACGAGGCCCACGACCACCTCTCAGAAGGGGTGCCCGTCCTCTCCCACGTTCCCCCACACCTCTCCAAATGAGGCCCACGACCACCTCTCAGAAGGGGTGCCCGTCCTCTCTCCACGTTCTCCGGTAAATGACTTTCGCGAGAGGATAACAGATCCACACGCGAGGAAACGGGGACTCGCAAGCTCATTCATACCCTGCGTGCGCTCATGACATCTCCTCTGCATGCAATACAAGCACAGACAGTGAATACAAGCCCTCGTGCACCGCGCACGATCATATAATTTGTTTTATTTATTGTGGTTAAAGGCATTTTTAAGCTATAATTAATGCTGTGTACTGTATCTTAACTTGAGAAGCCAGAATCCCTTTTACATTGTATAGAAATTTAATGAACCATTTAAATTATGTAAAAATTCATAAGAATTTTGGTAGATTTACAATGCTATCAATGTAATGTGTCTTTACAGTCTGTAAAAAAATCTCTTAACAACACAATGCAATCACTAGTAATACTTTCTGTTAAAAAAATATCTGGTAAGAATATATTCTATATTAACAATGCATTATATCACATTACACATTAATTAACCACAATAAATAAAACAAATTAAGTGATGTCTCAAGTCAAGTGAATTACAAGTCATTGGACAGGCGTCCAATCACAAATGACTTCCCGAAAAGGGGAGTCCCGCCCCTCGACTGTCAAAAATAAAATTGTACGAGCGAGCAAAAGCAGCAGGCGAGAGATGATCGCGCGCGCGCACGAGGGCTTGTATTGCGCCCAGGGGATGAATGAGCTCGCGAGTCCCCGTTTCCTCGCGTGTGGATCTGTTATCCTCTCGCGAAACTCATTTACCGCGCGCGCCAGCATCAGTTGTGCGCTCGGTTCTTATTGACATTGATTTGCCGCCATAGCCTGTCCTCTACCACGTTCCCCCACACTTCTCAAACGAGGCCCACGACCACCTCTCAGAAGGGGTGCCTGTCCCCTGCCATTCCGTTGACCAACACGCCTTCCTCGCACCACTGCTTGACCTCCATTGTGACCTGGATCACCTGCTGGCTCCATGTTACGTGTCACTATGCTCTTGCAATTGGATCCCAATCAACTCTTTATATACTCATTCCACAATGTGCACTCAATCATCAGTAACGAGTTGGCAGAATTGGACAAGCAATTACAAGGGCCTGCATTTATACAGTGCAGTACTGTCAATACTGTAAATAGTCTGAAAAGGTGGTATGATAGTATGATAAAATATTGGGGTACATCCATGGATATTGTAGTCTAATTGGTTCATGCTCCACGCTAATTGGTGACAGTGAATCTCGTTATCTTGAAACTTTCATGATTTACTGTAAACATGGAAGATTGTTTGTCTGTTTCCATACAACTATGCATTGAGTAATGCAACAGTTACGTATCATTTTGAGCAGTTGTATCAATAGTTAGATCATTGTAAGGAAATGAATAGACACTCATTTGAAATGTATGAATGTGTGAATTGCCTTTTGAAATAGTAGTACTTTGATGTTGTGTCATATTGAACAGGTGATTTTTGTTGAATGAACAAATGATCTAAGTTTTATGTGTATAGCAATTGAGAAAAGGATTAGAGTTTAAAAAAATGTGCATTTTGATCATTGGTTGTGAGTTTTGTGTCTAGAGTTGTGAAAAATGACACCAAGGTTCTGAAAATAGTAACAAACTGATTGTAAAAAACTGTATAATTGGGGGCCACTCTAAATGTTACCAATGTGCTATTTTGTCTTTGGTATTGTGTATTATGAATATTTCCTTTATGTAATTGTTGCATTAATAATAATAATAATAATAATGAAAATTGCTGTCCGGTTTCCCTTTGTTGCGGTGTGTTATTGTGGATTCCGGTCGCAGGATCCTGGTTTTCCAGGAGAGAGGCTTCTGGCAGTGATATATGCAAATGCATCCGTGTATCCGTCAGGAAGCAGATTACTTTCCCTGCATTTACTATTCATATATTTGCAAGGTGACTCACTTCAGACAAAGCAGGTGATCAAGAAAGAGAGAGACAGAGAGAGAAAGAGAGACAGAGAGACAGAGAGAGAGAGAGAGAGAGAGAGAGAGAGAGAGAGACAGACAGAGAGATAGAGAGAGAGAGGGAGAGAGAGAGAGAGAGAGAGAGAGAGAGAGAGAGAGATTCATAAGCTCTGTGAATGTTGCTTTCTACAATCACAAGCGGCACATTTGATATGTTCACTGTCAGCAAACCCGCTTTAATCCATTTCACTGTCAGTGTCTGAAAATACCACCAGCGGAAAAAGAAAATCTGTGAATCTGAACGAGACGTTCATTTACTGTAGCATCGTCACATTAATCACTGAAAACAACAGTCTGATCGATGACACCGATGCTGGACATCAACAGATTCATCTCATATTCTGATCACATGACTGATTTACTGACGTGCTGTGAAACTACAACAGATGCACTGAATATTCACTGGAAATATATTCAATATTCATCAGACGCTTCAAGAACTGCAGCGCCACTGTTATTTTATGTTTGCGTTAGTTTACGTTTATCTTATGTTTATATTTTATTCAGCTTTATTTCAATTAACATGTTTTTAATAGTTAAAGAACTGTTTGTCTTGTTTCCAGTCGGAATATCCACAAATTCTTAAAATCAAGATGCATTTACTAGAGAAGTAAAATGACACTTAAAATGAATCTTATTTAAAAGAAGCACAATTATCTGCCAATGGGGTAAGAATAAAAAACTTAATTCAAATGTAAAACGAGGAAAATAATCTTAATTTAACTGGAAAACAAGTTTTTGCAGTGTAAGAATCATCATGTATTAATCACTTTTTAATTGCCTCTCTGACAAGTGTGAACCGCTTGTTACAAAACTTTAAAAAAACGAGCTGTTCCCCGGTTGTCTCTGAAAGCCTGTAGACTGATGTTTATGTGAAGGACTCGCGTTTTTTCCCCGGGAAAATCAAAAGCATGTGACGGTTACACACTTTCTGCTCAATCGCACATGAAACAAATGCTTATAAAATGTTCAGGATTAGAGTCGTTCTGTTCTGCAATGTCAGTGTGTCGTGCAAAGAAAAGAGATGCATTCAAACTATAGTCTCACAGAGCCAGATCTATAGAGTCTATAGTCTCACAGAGCCAGATCTATAGAGTCTATAGTCTCACAGAGCCAGATCTATAGAGTCTATAGTCTCACAGAGCCAGATCTATAGTCTATAGTCTCACAGAGCCGGATCTATAGAGTCTATAGTCTCACAGAGCCAGATCTATAGTCTATAGTGTCACAGAGCCAGATCTATAGAGTCTATAGTCTCACAGAGCCAGATCTATAGAGTCTATAGTCTCACAGAGCCAGATCTATAGTCTATAGTGTCACAGAGCCAGATCTATAGTCTATAGTCTCACAGAGCCAGATCTATAGACTCTATAGTCTCACAGAGCCAGATCTATAGAGTCTATAGTCTCACAGAGCCAGATCTATAGTCTATAGTCTCACAGAGCCAGATCTATAGAGTCTATAGTCTCACAGAACCAGATCTATAGAGTCTATAGTCTCACAGAGCCAGATCTATAGAGTCTATAGTCTCACAGAGCCAGATCTATAGAGTCTATAGTCTCACAGAGCCAGATCTATAGTCTATAGTCTCACAGAGCCAGATCTATAGAGTCTATAGTCTCACAGAGCCAGATCTCACAGACAGAGTCTATAGAGTCTATAGTCTCACAGAGCCAGTTCTATAGAGTCTATAGTCTCAGATATATTTATGATCAAACTATCACAACAGTGTCTCATGCACAGTATGTACACACTGCAGAAAATGCTTTAGTCTTGTTTCCAGTCCTTAAATCATGATGCATTTACTAGATGAGTAAAATGCCATAAGATATTATGTCTTGTTTTCTGGGGAAATAAATACAATTTAAGTGAGTTTTGCTTAAAATAAGCAAAATTATCTGCCAATGGTGTAAGAAAAATAATCTTGTTTCTGTTTGAATTCTTATTTTTCTATATTTGGACTGGAAACAAGACAAAATACTAAGTAAGAAAAGCGTTATTTGCAGAGGTACACTTCTGCAGAGATGCTAAGAGAAGTGAGCTAGTGCTGATCTAAAGAGTGAAGATGAATGATGGCAAATCAGGGTCATTCATGAACATCCACTGAATGATTGGTAGATCCCGATCAAGGACACTTTCAGCGGTGTTTAATCCACTGACCTCCGGGTCTAATGAAGACTGATGCAGTGAAGGACTCCATGCTGTGAATTCACCTGATCGTCAGGAAAATAAGTTGAGCTTTTATAGGTTTGATTAACTTTAACCTAATGGCATTCAATTCATTCTTTTGCCCGTTCGTTTATTCACAGACTCATTTAAAAGAACAATTCATCTCTGATGGTCATATAACAGGAGAGTTTGATAATCTTTTATCAATTATGGACGAGAGAGTCATAATTTTGAGTTTAAAGGTAAAACAGCAGTGTTAAAACTCGAAACAACACGTCAAACTCTGCTAGGCAGTTGCTCTGGTGCTCTAACATTACTACATGGTTGCTAGGATGTTTTGGCCGGTTTCTAGGGTGTTGTTAGGCAGTTGATGTGTTGTTCTAACATTACTAGGTGGTTACTAGAGTTTTTTGGCTGGTTTCTATGGTGTTTCTAAGCAGTTCATCTGGTGTTCTAACATTACTAGGTGGTCACTAGTGTGTTTTGGCCAGTTTCTAGGGTGTTGCTAGGCAGTTGATATAGTGTTATATCATTAGGTGGTTGCTAGTGTGTTTTGGCCAGTTTCTAGGGTGTTGCTAGGCAGTTGATATAGTGTTATATCATTACTAGGTGGTTGCTAGTGTGTTTTGGCTGGTTTCTAGGGTGTCCCTAGGCAGTTGATGTAGTCATCTAACATTATGAACTAAGTTCAGACTCAACCGTTTGTTTGTGTACACGTGTAAAATCTCTCCCGAGGGTTATGATTTAGTTGCAGCGCTCGGACACATTCAAGGCAACCGTCATTTAAGACAAGATTATGAAAAGCGAGGGAAGCAGTCGGCCATGAATATTTTCCTCACGTTAGAGCCGGATTAGCGTACTTCCTTACGTACTGAAGGTCAAGGCCAGACGATTAATAGCGGATAAAACTTCACCAATCTTTTATCTCGGAAACAAAGACCTGCGAGAGGAGAACAGAGCAAATGCTGTGGATCTGCTCGAGCTTTTGTTTTGGAAACATGATCCTGTTTCTGACGATGACGCAGGAGCGTGTGATGATTATAACTTCCATAGAACTGCTGACACCATCGACATGAGAGTCTGTGTTTTCCAGCCCGGCTGATCCAATGCATCTCAATGATTCGCTGGTCCTCATTATTGTTATTCTTCGTCACTCAGAAGTGAAACATGAATAAAATGTTTAGCAGAACTCTCGAGCTGCTCCGTATAATGAGAGCGAATGGAGGCCAAAAATATTTTCCAGTAGGCCTACTAGAATATAAATTTCTGAAATCAAGATACATTTACTGGAGAAGCAAAATTACTGAAGTTAATATGTAAATAGAGTTTGAAACAAGAACAAATATCTGCCAATGGGGTCATAAAAATAATCGTGTTTCCGATATGGGAAAAAAGTACAATTTTCGGACCCCATTGGCAGATATTTGCACACATGCATGAGTGTCAAACTGTAAAGTTTCTGAAATTAAACTTCATGTATACAGGCCTACATGTGTTTCTATATTAAAACACTGACCCGTCAGTCTGTGTTTGAATGATGACATGAGAGACTTGAGGATTTGATCTGTGTGTCGGGATCCGTTTCTTTGTGTTGTTCTGTTATGGGTTATTTGCAGTGATTTTTGTATTCAGAGCTGAGAATGAATCAGTCGGGAGTCTCTGAGTGGCTTTACGAGAATATTGACTGAAAGAAGGCACGTCTCTTCATGAAGATATCTAATGCACCTCATATTCATAGATGGATCAGAAATGTCATGATTCTGCCATCATGTCCTTGATTTTGGTCTTGTGGCAGGATCATGACAGACCCATGTTTTGTGTACAAGTGCATGGTCTGTTGTTTTGGGCCATGTGCTTGTATTGTCTCGTTACGTTACCCCGCCCTCTTGTTATCCTTGTCTTGTCATTATTGTCTAGTCAGTTTCACCTGTCCTAGTCGTTAGTGTTCCCTACTTATCCCCTTGTGTTTGCTGTCCTGTGTCAGTTCATTGCTAAATCATACCTGTGAGTACCTTGTGGAAATTCTTGTCATTGTGAGCATTTATTAGAATTATTGTTTGTTTATTGTGAAGTCAGAGTTTAGTCTTGTCAGCCTAAGAGTCCTTGTCCTGTTTGTGTTTCGCCCCCTCGTGGGTTTTGTTTTCCTGTTTTTGTGCCAATAAACCTTGTGTTCATTGAACACTGTCTGCATTTGGGTTCATCTCCTTGCATCATCATAACAAGAAATCACAGGATGAGGGATGACTGCTGATGAAATGATTATCTAGATTTCTACAGGTTTTCTCACAGTCAAATGAACCAGCAGCAGCTCACCTCCATCAGAAACACCACGATCCACAGCACAGGAATCATTGGGTCTCATTCAACCCCCTCTCACGGGGACAGCAAACTATTTTATGAGCAAAATTATGAGATAGTCAAAATTATGACATAATAAATCAATTATGAGAGATACTAAATCAATTATGAGATTAAAAAGTCAACATTATGACATACTAAATCAAGGTTTTGGCCGGTTTCTAGTGTTGCTAGGCAATTGATGTGGTGTTCTAACATTACTAGGTGGTTGCTAGTGTGTTTTGGCCGGTTTCTATGGTGTTGCTAGGCAGTTGATGTGGTGTTCTGACATTACTAGGTGGTTGCTAGTGTGTTTTGGCCAGTTTCTAGGGCGTTGCTAGGCAGTTGATGTGGTGTTCTGACATTACTAGGTGTTTGCTAGTGTGTTTTGGCCAGTTTCTAGGGCGTTGCTAGGCAGTTGATGTGGTGTTCTGACATTACTAGGTGGCTGCTAATGTGTTTTGGCCAGTTTCTATGGTGTTCCTAAGCATTTATATCTGGTGTTCTAACATTACTAGGGGGTTGCCCGTGTATTTTGGCCGGTTTCTAGGGTGTTGCTAGGCAGTTGATGTGGTGTTCTAACATTACTAGGTGGTTGCTAGTGTATTTTGGCCAGTTTCTATGGCGTTGCTAGGCAGTTTATGAGGTGTTTTGGAACAATTATGTATATAAGTGAACTAAATGAGTAACTATTCTAATCATTATGAAGTTACTTCACCATTCTGACGTTTATTAATTAATCTAAACATAAATTTTAAAGAGACTGTACAACTTATGTTCAGCAGTAGCTAATGAATTGAGTCCTGAGTGTCCAAACTTCCCACTTCTATAGTGTTTATATTATCTCCCGCTCTCTGGGTATATACAGTATGTGTCTGTCAGATGAGTTATGAAAGATTTTTTTTGTTTTGATTTCCTGACGTGACATTGGCACGAGATTGGCCTGAGAAGAGAGACTCAGTCTCACAGTGGGATATTGTCCTCCGAGTCCTGTCAGAGGACTGCAGAAATATTTCCCATATAGCCCACTCTCTTTCTCTCTCTCTCTCTCTCTCTCTCTCTCTCTCTCTCTCTCTCTCTCACTCTCTCTCTCCCTAAATACTGAAATTCCGGGGTGATAGGTTCAGTCATTAACAGATTACAGATATATGTGCTGGAGGATTGTGGGTCATTAGCGTAAGCATAAAGACTCTTGTGTCTGAAGGTCAAAGGGCCGTTGAGGTGATAAAGACACCTAGAGGTCAAAGGTCATAGTTTACATGATGTGTTCTGCTCATTTCAGCGGACAGGGAAAGGTCTCTCAAACAAACGTTCATTTTAAATGTTAAAATGCACAGTTTAATATGCAGAGATGACTGTATTCTTGGTTCTTGGTGTTAATAATTTTGCTTATTGTGTCTGAAATGAAACGGAGAACAAGATCTAACAAATTTCAGACCAATAAATGTGACCCTAACCTTATTATAACTTATTCTAGCAAGAATAGACAGTCTGTTTTAACGTGTAGTGAACTTTAAACTTGTATTTTCTTGGTAAAGTGGTGTTGAATGTTAACGTCAGTGCTGTGTGTTTAGTGTTGAGAATTAGCATTCTGGACGGCTGATGTTCTGCGATCAGACAGAGAGATGCTGAGTTTATTATTTCCTCTTGAGTGCTGTGGACTGTATTTATTTATAAAGTGACATATTGAGCTGGGTGTCAATTAGAATGAAACTCCCATTAAAAACCACCCAAAATACCCTAGCAACCAGCAATTGATATCAGAACACCAATCCAACTGTCTGGCAACGCACTAGCAACCACATAGCAATGTTAGAAAACCCAAACAACTTCCTAGCAACAGCCTAGAAGCCCGCCAAAACACCATAGCAGCCATCTAGTAATGTCAGAACACCACATCAAATGCCCAGCAACACCCTAGAAACCAGCCAAAACACCTTAGCAACCACCTAGCAATGCCAGAACACCAAGCCCAGATCCAATAAATGCACAAGCAACCAGCCAGTACACCCTAGCAACCACCTAGTAATGTTAGAACACCACATTAACTGTCTAGAAACTCCCTTGAAACCAGCCAAAACACTCAAGCAACTTCCTAGAAATGTTATAACACCACATTAACTGCCAAGCAACACCCTAGAAACCAGCCAAAACACCTTAGCAACCATCTAGCAATGCCAGAACACCAGAGCCATGTCCGAGCAATGCCATAGGAACTAGCCAGAACACCCTAGCAACCACTTGGTAATGTTTGAACAACACAGCAACTGCCTAGCAACACCCAAGAAACCACCTAGAAATGTCAGAACTCTACATCAACTGCCTAGCAACACCCTTGAGACTAACCAAAACACCCTAGCAACCACCTAGCAATGTCAAAAGACCAGAACAACTTTCTAGCAACCCCCTAGTAACATTAGAACACCAGAGCAACTGCTTAGCAACCTTCTAACAATGTATACATGCCTCAAATGTGTCCTCGTCTGCTCATGTGCTCAGACTTCAAAGCCGTTCAGATGTTTTTTAAACTTTCATCAACATTTGTGTTGCCAAATGTTCCATTTGTAGTCGCAGATTACTGTTGAAATGAAGTAACTATTCCAGTGATGACGAGTGTTGT
>CM060636.1:786162-801162 GCA_030578275.1 Meda fulgida | reverse complement strand
TAGGCTGTTGCTAAGCAGGTTATTTGATATGTTCGTACTGTTTTAGGCTGTTGCTATTCTGTTTCTATGGTGTTCTGGCTGTTTCAGGCTGTTTCTATGCAGTTGCTAAGGTGTTCTAGGCTGTTGCTAAGCAGGTTATTTGATATGTTCATACTGTTTTAGGCTGTTGCTATTCTGTTTCTATGGTGTTCTGGGTGTTTCAGGCTGTTTCTATGCAGTTGCTAGGGTGTTCTAGGCTGTTCCTAAGCAGGTTATTTGATATGTTTGTACTGTTTTAGGCTGTTGCTATTCTGTTTCTATGGTCTTCTGGGTGTTTCTGTCACGGTAGACGTATTCACTGGTTCCTTCTTGTCTTGTGGTTATGTTGTTGTATGAGTGCACGTGTGCTAGAGGCGTGTGTAAGAGGCGTGTCTGTGTGTCATTACCTGATCCGCTCCAGCTGCCCATCACCACTTCACCAGCTGCAGTCGATCTTACCATGCTACTTATACTCACCACTGTTCTCTCATCTTTGTCAGATCGTTGTTTGATGTTTCCCTGTCTGGTCCTCTGGTTCGTGTTCCTGCCTGGTGTTCCTGTTCGTCGTCTTCGTTGTGGATTCTGTCGTCTCACTGTATGTCATCACGTTACCGGATTCGGCCATCGAAGTCCGTGCGTTATCACTCCACCATCCGACTTACTGTTCTGTTACTTTCCAAATAAATCTTGTTAACTCGCGTTTGCTTCCTGTCGTCAGTTACTATGACAGAACAATCTGACCAAGGAATGGAAGCAGCGAGCGTCTCTCACTCTTCATTAGAAGAATTCATTCATCACAGTATCCGAAGAATGGATTCGCAGGAAAAGGATATCGGAGATACGGGCAGAGCAGTTCAAGTCTTCTTGACGCAGGTGTCCGAGCTCACCCAGCAGATCCAGCGCCTACGGATTCCCACTGCGCCACCCACACCAGCGGTTCCTCCCGTACCACCAAGGTGGCGTTCGTTTTAACTCTGCTGACTGGGAGAGCGGCGCTTTGGGGAACAGCGGTGTGGGAGAACCAACACCCGTGCTGCACCTCGTTCCAGACACTCTCCGCCGAGATGAAGCAGGTATTTGACCGAACGGTCTCGGGAAGAGAGGCGGCCAGGGAATTGGCCGAACTTCGGCAAGGAGAGAAGTCCGTCTCTGATTACTCGATCGAATTCCGGACCCTGGCGGCGGAGTGTGGATGGAACGAGGCGGCGCAGTGGGATATGTTCCTGCATGGGCTGGCTGACCACGTCCAGAAGGAGATCTACGCCCTGGATCTTCCCACCACCCTCAATGGACTGATCGACTTGGCTCTGCGGGTGGACAGTCGACTATCCAGAGTCGAGCGTCGGATGACGTCCACTAGCAACCTCGGGGGGTTCGACGGTCCAAGATCCAGCGGCAGGGACGTGGTCAGCCCCACTTAAGATCACAAGCCCATGCAGGTGGGTCGAGCTCGGCTTTCCCGAGAGGAGAGGGAGAGGCAGAGATCCCAGGGCCTTTGCCTGTACTGTGCAGGAGCCGGACATTTTGCTCACAGCTGCCCGGTAAAAGGCCAAGCCCGATAGTAAACCTGAGGCTACTATCGGGTGGGATCTCCGCCAGGAAGACCTCATCTATGACTACATCGACCTCCATCCTCCTCTCGGTAAGACTAAGATGGTCAGTCCACCAGCACGATTGTCGAGCACTGTTGGATTCGGGGGCCGAAGGTAATTTTATGGACCATAACTTTGCACGCAGATTTCAAATTCCTCTCAGACCCCTCACTCATCGGATTCCAGTTCACGCACTCAATGGTCAGGAGCTTCCCACTATTTCATTATCCACTGAAGAAATCACTCTCATCACCTCGGGCAACCACACGGAGACTATTTCGTTCTTTATTCTGGACTCACCCTTGGCACCTGTTGTTCTGGGACATCCATGGCTCATCCGACATAACCCCCGAGTGGACTGGATTAACAAGTCTGTGCTGGAGTGGAGCAAGGGATGTCATAAGTCTTGTCTCATGTCTGCTTGCTCGTCTGTACCTTTTTCTGTGTTTCAGGAGGAAGCAGGGGATCTGTCTAACGTGCCCGCCTAGTATCTGGACCTGAAGGAAGTGTTCAGTAAGTCTCGCGCTGCTTCTCTTCCTCCGCATCGTCCCTACAACTGTGCAATAGACTTACTGCCAGGTACGTCTCCGCCTAAGGGCAAGTTATATTCACTTTCGATTCTTGAAAGAGAGGCCATGGAGAAATATATTTCTGATTCTCTTGCAACCAAGTTCATTCGCCCTTCCTCTTCTCCAGCGGGGGCAGGGTTTTTTTTTGTGGGGAAGAAGGATGGTTCTCTGCGACCTTGCATTGATTACCGAGGGTTGAATAACATCACGGTAAAGAATACTTATCCTTTGCCGTTGATGTCTTCAGCCTTCGAGAGGTTGCAGGGAGCATCCATCTTCACGAAATTGGACTTACGTAATGCTTATCATTTGGTCCACATTAGGGAGGGGGATGAGTGGAAAACTGCCTTTAACACCTCCAGGGGCACTTTGAATACTTGGTCATGCCTTTCGGGCTGTCCAACTCCCCAGTAGTTTTCCAGGCACTGGTCAATGACGTGTTGCGAGATATGATCGATCAGTTCATTTATGTCTACCTGGATGACATATTGATTTTTTCTTCGTCTCTCCAGGAACATGTGCAACACGTTCGGCGAGTGCTTCAGAGGTTGCTAGAGAATGGGCTTTTTGTCAAGGTGGAGAAATGCGAATTTCATGCACAGTCTGTTCCTTTTCTAGGGTATATCGTATCGTCTGAGGGAATGCGGATGGACCCTGAGAAGATTAAGTCTGTGGTAGATTGGCCAAGTCCAGTTTCCCGCAAGGCCCTGCAGAGGTTTCTGGGGTTCGCCAATTTTTACCGGCGGTTCATTCGCAACTTCAGCCAGCTAGTCGCGCCTCTGACTGCCTTGACCTGGGTACCTTTTATCGTCTGGACTGATCATAAGAACCTCGAATATATCAGAACTGCTAAAAGATTGAACTCCAGGCAGGCTCGGTGGGCACTTTTTTTCAGTCGTTTTGATTTTTCCCTATCATGCCGTCCGGGGTCCAAGAACTTCAAACCCGACTCGCTATCTCGTATATTTGATTTTTCCGAACGCCCGTCCACTCCCGAGTGTATTTTACCCGAAACCCTATTTGTTTCAACACACATGGGAGATCGAAGCGAAGGTCAGGAAAGCCTTAGAAGGGGTAACGCCTCCGCCCGGGTGCCCACCGAATCGGTTATTTGTGCCGGAGGGATTACGGTCAGACGTTTCCAGTGGGGTCACAGTTCCATCAAAGCTTGTCATCCAGGAGTTAATCACACTGGGTTCCTAGTCAAGCAACGATTCTGGTGGCCACTTATGGCTTGTGACATTCACGATTTTGTCTTGGCTTGCTTAGTTTGCGCCACTGGAAAGTCTTCCAATCGACCTACAGACGGGTTACTCCAGCCGCTGTCGGTACCTTCGAGACCCTGGTCCCATATCGCTCTAGATTTTATTACCGCCCTCCCACCCTCCCAGGGTAACACAGTAGTTTTGACTGTGGTGGACCGATTCTCGAAGGCGGCCCATTTCATTCCCTTACCCAAATTACCCTCAGCTAAGGAGACAGCGGTTACGATCGTAGATCACGTCTTTCGGTTACATGGCCTCCAGCTAGACGTGGTTTCCGACAGGGGACCTCAGTTTGTGTCCAAATTTTGGCGAGAATTTTGTAGATTACTGGTGGCGACGGTTAGTCTGTCTTCTGGGTTTTATCCCCAGAGCAATGGTCAAACTGAGAGAGCCAACCAAGATTTGGAGAGAACGTTGCGATGTTTGGTTTCCAAGAATCCTTCCTCATGGAGCTAACAACTGTCTATGGTGGAGTACGCACACAACACGTTGCCAGTGTCAGCTACGGGTCTATCTCCGTTTGAGTGTAGTGTAGGTTACCAGCCACCTATCTTTCCCAGTCTGGAATCCGAGGTTGCGGTTCCCTCCGCTCACCCCTTTGTCCAGAGGTGTCACCACACCTGGACTAGAGCCCGTGAGACTCTACTCCAGATGGGGGCGCGCACCAAGGCCAAGGCCGATCGCCACAGGTCAAGGCCTCCCGTATACGTCGTTGGTCAAAAAGTGTGGCTTTCAACTAAGAACATTCCCCTTCGCACCGTCTCTAATAAACTTGCACCCAAATTTATTGGCCCGTTTGCTGTCACCAAGATCATTAGTCCGGTGGCAGTCCGCTTCAAATTACCTCCCACGTACAGGAGGGTTCATTCCGTGTTCCATGTATCCAAAGTCAAACCCGTATTTCATTCCCACATTAATCCGCCGGTCCCGGTTCTTCCCCCACCGCGACTCGTAGATGGGGAGACCACATATTCGGTCAACCGTATTCTAGACTCTAGGCGGAGGGGACGCGGATTTCAGTACTTGGTGGACTGGGAAGGTTACCATCCGGAGGAGAGAAGTTGGGTTCCTGCTAGAGACATCCTGGATCACTCCCTTATCGATGATTACAATCGACAGGTGAGGGGGCCTGGGAACGCCAGGAGGCGTTCTTAGGAGGAGGGGTACTGTCACGGTAGACGTATTCACTGATTCCTTCTTGTCTTGTGGTTATGTTGTTGTATGAGTGCACGTGTGCTAGAGGCGTGTGTAAGAGGCGTGTCTGTGTGTCATTACCTGATCCGCTCCAGCTGCCCATCATCACTTCACCAGCTGCAGTCGATCTTACCATGCTACTTATACTCACCACTGTTCTCTCATCTTTGTCAGATCGTTGTCTGATGTTTCCCTGTTTGGTTTTCTGGTTCGTGTTCCTGCCTGGTGTTCCTGTTCGTCGTCTTCGTTGTGGATTTTGTCGTCTCACTGTCTGTCATCACGTCACCGGATTTGGCCATCGTAGTCCCCGCGTTACCACTCCACCATCCGACTTACTGTTCTGGACTTTGTTACTTTCCAAATAAGTCTTGTTAACTCGCGTTTGCTTCCTGTCGTCAGTTACTATGACAGTTTCATGCTGTTTCTATGCAGTTGCTAGGGTGTTTTAGGCTGTTGCTATGCAGTTTCTAGGGTGTTCTAAGTTTTTTAGTCTGTTTCTATGCATTTGCTGTGGTGTTCTAGGCTGTTGCTATGCAATTACTAGGGTGTTCTGAGTGTTTTAGGCTGTTTCTATGCAGTTGCTAGGGTGTTCTAGGCTGTTCCTATGCAGTTTCCATTGTGTTATTGGTGCTCTAATATGTTGCTATGCTGTTGCTAGGGTGTTCTGAGTGTTTTAGGCTGTTTCTACAGTTATTAGGGTGTTCTGAGTGTTTAACGCTGTTGCTATGCGGTTTCTAGGGTGTTCTAGGCTGTTGCTAAGCAGGTTATTTGATATGTTCGTACTGTTTTAGGCTGTTGCTATTCTGTTTCTATGGTGTTCTGGGTGTTTCAGGATGTTTCTATGCAGTTGCTAGGGTGTTTTAGGCTGTTGCTATGCAGTTTCTATGCAGTTACTATGGAATTTCGAGTGGTTGCTATGCAGTTGCTAGGGTGTTCTGAGTGTTTTAGGCTGTTTCTATGCAGTTGCTGTGGTGTTCTAGGCTGTTGCTATGCAGTTGCTAGGGTGTTCTGAGTGTTTAAGGCTGTTTCTATTTAGTTGCTAGGGTGTTCTAGGCTGTTCCTATGCAGTTTCCATTGTGTTCTTGGTGCTCTAAAATGTTGCTATGCGGTTTCTATGGTTTTCTGAGTGTTTTAGGCTGTTGCTATGCAGTTATTAGGGTGTTATGAGTGTTTTAGGCTGTTGCTATGCGGTTTCTAGGGTGTTCTAGGCTGTTGCTATGCAGGTTATTTGATATGTTCTGACTGTTTTAGGCTGTTGCTATTCTGTTTCTATGGTGTTCTGGGTGTTTCAGGTTGTTTCTATGTAGTTGTTACGGTGTTTTGAGTGTTTTAAGCTGTTGCTATGCAGCTATTAGGGTGTTCTGAGTGTTTTATGCAGTTTTTATGTAGTTGTTACGGTGTTCTTTGTGTTTTCGGCTGTTTCTACAGTTATTAGGGTGTTCTGAGTGTTTAACGCTGTTGCTATGCTGTTGCTAGGGTGTTCTGAGTGTTTTAGGCTGTTTCTACAGTTATTAGGGTGTTCTGAGTGTTTTAGGCAGTTTTTATGTAGTTGTTACGGTGTTCTTTGTGTTTTCAGCTGTTTCTATGCAGTTATTAGGGTGTTCTGAGTGTTTTATGTTGTTTTTATGTAGTTGTTACGGTGTTCTGTGTGTTTTCAGCTGTTCCTATGCAGTTATTAGGGTGTTCTGAGTGTTTTAGAGGGTTGCTATGAAGTTGCTATGGTGTTAGGAGTGTTTTAGCCTGTTTCTTTCTGTCTGGTATGAAAGACTCATTGATCTTCTAGACTGTAAATGTGTGTCTGTGAGATTTTCGAGGAGTTTTAATTGTGAAATAAAAAGCTGAAAATGGTGCACTCAACTTTACCACTCCGTGATAGAGGTTTCAGCACATCACTAGCAGCAATTTAATACTTCAGAAGATCTATTGTTAAAGCACTGTCTCCTAAACATGGAGGCCATGAAAACACTGTAAATAGACGAGAGCTCTTCCTGAAAACACACATCCTAGAGGAACAACACACACGACACACTCCAGAAAACCTTCAGCTCAAGGACATCTGTGTTTCCACCTCTTCCTTTAGCGTTCTTATCTTCCATCCACCTTTCAGGCTTCATACACACTTCCTGTTCCTCCAGTTTCTGTTCCTCACACACACACACACACACACACACACACACACACACACTGTCAGCAAAGGGTTTGCCATTAGAATCTGATCGACCTCTTTCGCGCGAGAAGGCCGTGATGAATGATTCATCCTGAGGGAAAGCGCTGACTCACGACAGCATCTCAGAGCAGAGGCTAAATGGATTTACCGGCGCAGCTTTGGACCAGAACATGAAGAGGACGAGGAACAGATGGCTTCTTCTCAGACACACGCTCCACTAAACCCAGTGCGCTCGCTACACACACAGCATTCAAAGGGTTCTCCAGACAGAAACAAAAGCTGAGGCCTTCTGAGGCCTAGTCCACTCCCCACTGACACAGAACGTTTAGGGAACGTTCGTTTATGGTTCTCTAAAGGTTAGTTTGAACCAAACCAAAAACTAACGTTAGGGAACATTCCCTCAGGGTTATAACGTTCCCTGAACGTTAAGAAAACTTTCCATGGGAACCAAAACCTAAATAATACCTTAAGGGAACGTTCCCGCAACCAAAAACTAACGTTCCTGCAACCATAAATTGTTAGCTGGGCTAATGCGTTTACGTTTGAAAACGCATCTTTTTCTCTCCGTTTTGGCCTTCCGTTCACACTGACACAGCGTTTTTATTCATGAAAACGAAGGTATTTAAAAACCATGACGTACGTTTAGTCATGTTGCAGCAATAGATATTGATGTTATAACGGTGTTGTGCTCTTCATATCACAGTCCTGCAAAGATGACAGAAAATGTGTATTGTTTATTTATATTTATTTTGCTAAATAAAATTATCCTGGCAGAAGAATTGCGCAATAACTGTATTATTTATGTTTCAGTCTGTCTCATCTCAGTGAGCTTTTCTGAGGTTTAGGTGAATATAGCGCTTTCAGGCGTTCTCCAAGCGTTTCTCATCCGTACCGAAACATCGGGAACTACCTGAACACGCTAGTGAGTTTGACACGAAAACTCAATTCTTTTCATTTTCAAATGTATCCGGATAAGAGTAGACATAGCCTGAGAGACTGACGGATCCCACTTTTGACATGGAAGAGAAAATGCTTCTTTCTTAGATTTATACTTTTATGATGGACAGATGCACTTTTATGATGGACAGATGCACTTTTATGATGATAGATGCACTTTTATGATGGATAGATGCACTTTTATGATGGACAGATGCACTTTTATGATGGATAGATGCACTTTTATGATGATAGATGCACTTTGATGATGGACAGATGCACTTTTATGATGGACAGATGCACTTTTATGATGGACAGATGCACTTTTATGATGGATAGATGCACTTTGATGATGGACAGATGCACTTTGATGATGAAAAGATGCACTTTTATGATGGACAGATGCACTTTTATGATGGACAGATGCACTTTTATGATGATAGATGCACTTTTATGATGATAGATGCACTTTTATGATGGACAGATGCACTTTGATGATGGACAGATGCACTTTTATGATGGAAGATGCACTTTGATGATGGACAGATGCACTTTTATTATGATAGATGCACTTTTATGATGGACAGATGCACTTTTATGATGATAGATGCACTTTTATGATGGACAGATGCACTTTTATGATGATAGATGAACTTTTATGATGGACAGATCAACTTTTATGATGATAGATGCACTTTTATGATGGACAGATGCACTTTTATGATGATAGATGAACTTTTATGATGGACAGATGCACTTTTATGATGATAGATGCACTTTTATGATGGACAGATGCACTTTGATGATGGACAGATGCACTTTTATGATGGATAGATGCACTTTGAGGATGGACAGATGCACTTTGATACTGAAAAGATGCACTTTTATGATGGATAGATGCACTTTTATGATGGACAGATGCACTTTTATGATGATAGATGCACTTTTATGATGATAGATGCACTTTGATGATGGACAGATGCACTTTTATGATGGACAGATGCACTTTTATGATGGATAGATGCACTTTGATGATGGACAGATGCACTTTGATGATGAAAAGATGCACTTTTATGATGGACAGATGCACTTTTATGATGGACAGATCCACTTTTATGATGATAGGTGCACTTTTATGATGATAGATGCACTTTTATGATGGACAGATGCACTTTGATGATGGACAGATGCACTTTTATGATGGACAGATGCACTTTTATGATGGATAGATGCACTTTGATGATGGACAGATGCACTTTGATGATGAAAAGATGCACTTTTATGATGGACAGATGCACTTTTATGATGGACAGATGCACTTTTATGATGATAGATGCACTTTTATGATGATAGATGCACTTTTATGATGGACAGATGCACTTTGATGATGGACAGATGCACTTTTATGATGATAGATGCACTTTTATGATGATAGATGCACTTTTATGATGGACAGATGCACTTTGATGATGAAGGACAGATGCAGTTTGATGATGAATAGATGCACTTTGATGATGAATAGATGCACTTTTATGATGAACAGATGCACTTTGATGATGAAAAGATGCACTTTTATGATGGACAGAATTCTGCCAAAGTGCATTCAGAATTCCAGATGGTCCTGGAATTCTGCTGTTCACTGATCGATTGCTCCTGTCTGCCTTCCTGCCTGCTGTGAGTTTGTTTGCGTCGAGGCTGTAAGCTCTACGCCTCGTATTAGCTTTGTATTTCTTTCTGTTTTGAACCATCATTTACTATCATTTCTAGTTGTTTATATTACTAAATATAGTTTACCCACCATCTCAGATTAACCTTACATCGCTAGCTTCCGTTATTGTTAGCACAGCACGCGTGTTTACGCGCCACCAGCGCTCATTTATTTATTATTTATTTCTCTCGTGCGCCTTTGAGTTCATAAAAGCCCAGGTAAGTAAGAATCAGTCAACAAAAACGGTGAGTAATGTCTTGTCCTGTTATTGTCACCTGTGTTACATGTCATATGTTTAGTATAGCCTTCTCCGATGGCAATATAGGATTTATTTGTGATAAATGCAAGGAGACAGTCAGGCTGACGGAGAAGATTTCAGAGCTAGAGACACGCATCCAAACTTTAATTGAGGATAGTAAGGATAGTACTAGAGCTTTAGATACTATTTTGGATGCGCCTAGCATAGTGAACTCTGTACATGATTCGGTTCCGGCTGAAGTAGAGCCCACGCAGCAGGGCAGATGGGTGACCGTGAGAGATCGCTCTAGTCGCGGATTAAAAAATCACTCTTCCGTTCCGATTACCATAACAAATCGATTTGCCCCACTCAGTGAAACACCCACTGAGAATTCTGTTGATTGTGCCCTGGTAATTGGTGATTCGATCACACGGAACGTGAAAATAGAGACACCAGCCACCATAGTCACATGTTTGCCGGGAGCCAGAGCGCCTGACATCAAAGCAAATTTAAAAGTGCTGGCTAATGCTAATCGTAAATTCTCTAAGATCATTATTCATGTCGGCACTAATGATGTTCGACTCCGCCAGTCGGAGATCACCAAAATTAATATTAAAGAGGTGTGTAAACTCGCAAGTACGATGTCAGGCACTGTAATTTTCTCTGGCCCCCTTCCTGTTCGCAGGAGTGATGAGATAGTTTGCAGATTGGCCTCACTCAATGGTTGGTTGTCTAAGTGGTGTCCGTTGAATAATATAGAATTCATAGACAATTGGAAAAGTTTTTGGGGCAAGCCTGACCTGTTGAAAAGAGATGGTGTTCATCCCTCCTGGGATGGTGCTGCTCTTCTCTCTAGTAATATGGCACATAGTCTTAGAGCTAAAACATGACAATCTGGGGCTCAGGTCAGGAAGCAGACAGACTGGCTAAACCGACCGTCTGCTAGCGGCCTCGCGTCACCAAGGTCAGATAAATCCCATCACATAGAGCCTCTTTCACCTAGATATCATCATATAGAGACTGTGTCTGTTCCCCGAATTTGGAAATCCAAAAAACGTCAGGTAAAAAATTTGATTGATGTTCAACAAATAAAAAACAGATATAATACAGATGAACAAATGATAAAGCTTGGGTTGCTGAATATTCGATCCCTTACTTCAAAATCGCTCATAGTTAATGATATGATTTCAAGTTATAATCTAGATGTGCTGTGTTTGACAGAAACCTGGCTAAAACCAAACGATTACATTACTTTAAATGAGTCAACCCCACAAGATTACTGTTATAAACATGAACCTCGTCTAAAACGCAAAGGGGGAGGTGTTGCTGTAATTTATAGTAATATTTTCAAAACCACTAAGAAATCTATTTTTAAATATACTTCTTTTGAAGTGTTGGTGCTTAATGTAAAAATATATAGTGTAAACGATATATCACGTTTGAGATTTCTGCTGGCTACTGTATACAGGCCACCAGGGCACCATAAAGATTTTATCAAAGAATTTGCGGACTTTCTATCAGAATTAGTATTGGCTAACGATAAAGTACTAATTGTTGGTGATTTTAATATACATGTAGATAATGAAAAAGATGCATTGGGATTGGCACTTAAAGACATTGTAAACTCAATTGGAGTTAGACAACACGTGTCAGGACCCACTCATTGTCGTAATCATACTCTAGATATAATATTATCACATGGAATAGATGTTGATGCCGTTGAAATTCTGCAGCAGAGCGATGACATCAGACCATTATCTAGTCTCATGTAAATTGCATTTAGCCAAGGCTGCAAAGCCGACTCCGTGTTATAAATATGTTAGACCTATAACTTCTGCCACTAAAGATTGCTTTATCAATAATCTTCGTAATCAGTTTCATCATCTCAGCATCCCGGATAGCTTAGAAGAACTCGATATTGCAACAGAAACTTTTAACTCTCTCTTTTCCAGCACTTTAGACGCAGTTGCTCCGTTGCGCTTAAAGAAGATTAAAGAAAATAGTCCAACGCCGTGGTACAACGAGCACACTCAGGCCCTTAAGAGAGCAGCCAGAAAAATGGAGCGCAACTGGAAGAAAACAAAACTAGAGGTATTTCGGATTTCATGGAAAGAGAGCTCGATTGCTTACAGAGAGGCTTTAAAAGCTGCTAGATCTGCTTATTTTTCAACCCTATTAGAAGAAAATAAACATAATCCTAGGTATTTATTTGAAACAGTGGCTAAACTAACGAAAAAGAAAGCTTCAAGCACAGAAGTTTCCAAGCAACACAGCAGTAATGACTTTATGAACTTCTTCACTTATAAGATTGATAATATCAGGGACAAAATTATAACTATGCAACCGTCTACTACAGTATCGCATCAGGGAGTGCATTGTAGTCTCCCTGAGGAAACATTGTATTCATTTGTTGCTATAGGAGAGGAAGAATTCTGCAAACTCGTTAATTCATCTAAATCGACAACTTGTATGTTAGACCCTATACCGACTAAGCTATTGAAAGAGATGCTTCCAAAGATCATAGATCCTCTTCTTAATATCATTAATTCGTCTTTGTCTCTAGGATACGTACCAAAAACTTTTAAGCTGGCTATGATAAAACCGCTTGTTAAAAAAACGCAACTTGATCCTTCAGAATTAGTCAATTACAGGCCGATCTCAAATCTGCCTTTTCTGTCAAAGATATTAGAAAAAGCAGTAACCTCACAACTGTGTTCCTTTCTTGAAAGAAATGATATCTGCGAGGATTTTCAGTCAGGATTTAGACCGCACCATAGTACTGAGACAGCTCTCATTAGAGTTACAAATGATTTACTTTTATCATCCGATCGTGGTTGTATCTCTCTATTAGTGTTACTTGATCTTAGTGCTGCATTTGACACAATTGACCACAACATTCTTTTAAATAGACTGGAAAACTATGTTGGCATTAGTGGAATTGCACTAGCATGGTTTAAATCATACGTATCTGACTGTTATCAGTTTGTAGCAGTAAATGAAGAGATGTCTTATTGATCACAAGTTCAGTATGGCGTACCACAAGGCTCAGTACTAGGACCGCTGCTGTTCACTCTGTACATGCTACCATTAGGACATATCATTAGGAAACATGGAATTAGCTTTCATTGTTATGCCGATGATACTCAGCTGTATATTTCTTCAAAACCTAACGAAACTTACCAATTCACAAAATTAACGGAATGCATAGCTGATATAAAAAATTGGATGACTAGTAATTTCCTACTACTAAACTCTGAAAAAACAGAGATTCAAATTATTGGACAAAAAACTTCCACACGTAATAACCTAGAATACTGTCTAACACTTGATGGCTGCTCTGTTAAGTCTTCGTCGTCGGTTAGGAACCTGGGTGTGCTTTTTGATAGCAATCTTTCATTTGAAAGTCACGTGTCTAGTATCTGTAAAACCGCATTTTTCCATCTTAAAAATATATCTAAATTACGACATATGCTCTCATTAACAAATGCGGAACAATTAGTTCATGCTTTCATGACATCAAGACTAGATTATTGTAATGCTCTACTGGGTGGTTGCCCTGCACTCTTAATAAATAAACTACAGCTGGTCCAAAACGCAGCCGCTCGAGTTCTTACTAGAACCAGGAAATATGACCATATTAGCCCGGTTCTGTCAACACTGCATTGGCTGCCTATTAAACATCGTATAAATTTTAAAATATTGTTGATTACTTACAAAGCACTAAATGGTTTAGCTCCGCAGTACTTGAGCGAGCTCTTAACGCATTATAGTCCTTCACGTCTATTGCGATCTCAAAATTCGGGCCAGTTGATAATACCTAGAATATCAAAATCGACTGCGGGCGGTAGATCCTTTTCCTATTTAGCACCAAAACTTTGGAACAGTCTTCCTACCATTGTCCGGGACTTAAACACTTCCCTTAAATCCTGATGTACTCGTTACATCATCATAAGAAGAAGGGCATCTACGCTAATTTTAGTGTCTTTGTTTATCCCGAGGTTTTCCCGCAGCCTACCGGATCCAGGCCGTATCCAGATCTGACTAGGAGCTTTGCCTGGACCCGATGACAACGCAGTGCTGAAGTGCCAACTAGCCTCTCCCTATGGAGGATCCCTTTCCCACTCTACAGATAAAATGTTGTGATTCCGGTTCGCGTACCCACCCCGAAGTGATAAAATAAAACAAAATTCTGTATCAAATTACAGTTACTGTAAATCCGGCCTCTAATTCATAAACGCCAGAGGAGAACTGGCCCCCGACTGAGCCTGGGTTCTCCCAAGGTTTTTTTTTTCTCCTGTAGGTCACCTGATGGAGTTTTAGGACACAAGTAGGTCACTTGATGGAGTTTTTCGGTTCCTTGCCACTGTTGCCTTTGGCTTGTTCAGTTGGGGATATTCAAAATAATTAACCAAGCATTAATACCATTGATCAGCCCTACCAAACGTGGATGTTTTTTCACTAAGAAACAAACATTATGTTATTTGATTGATATTGTGAAGCTGCTTTGATGCAATTTATATTGTGAAAAGCGCTATATAAATACACTTGACTTGACTTGACTTTTATGATGGACAGATGCACTTTTATGATGGACAGATGGACTTTTATGATGGATATATGCACTTTTATGATGATAGATGGACTTTTATGATGGACAGATGCACTTTGATGATGGACAGATGGACTTTTATGATGGATATATGCACTTTTATGATGATTGATAGACTTTTATGATGGACAGATGGACTTTTATGATGGACAGATGGACTTTTATGATGGATATATGCACTTTTATGATGATTGATAGACTTTTATGATGGACAGATGGACTTTTATGATGGATATATGCACTTTTATGATGATAGATGGACTTTTATGATGGACAGATGCACTTTGATGATGGACAGATGCACTTTTATGATGAACAGATGCACTTAGATGCACTTTTATGATGATAGATGCACTTTGATGATGAAAAGATGCACTTTTATGATGATAGATGCACTTTTATGATGATAGATGCACTTTGATGATGAATAGATGCACTTTTATGATGGACAGATGCACTTTTATGATGATAGATGCACTTTTATGATGATAGATGCACTTTGATGATGAAAAGATGCACTTTGATGATGGACAGATGCACTTTTATGATGATAGATGCACTTTTATGATGGACAGATGCACTTTGATGATGGACAGATGCACTTTGTTGATGGACAGATGCACTTTTATGATGATAGATGCACTTTTATGATGATTGATGGACTTTTATGATGATTGATGGACTTTTATGATGGATAGATGCAC
>CM060636.1:711162-763662 GCA_030578275.1 Meda fulgida | reverse complement strand
ACACATTGAATTAAACATGCAATTTTGGAGTGGAAAGACTGTAATAGTGAAATTGATTTGATGCACGTAAAGCATGATCTGTGTCTGTACAGACGGAGCCGCTCTGATTCGTTCCGCTTCTGTGTGTCTTTGTCTCCAGCGCAGAAGAACACAAAGAAGGAGGATCTGTGGCCGTTTGCAGCAGCTGAGGGTGTGTGTGTGTGTGTGTGTGTGCCCTTTGTGTGCCACTGCCTTTGTTTGGGACGTACCACTCCGTGTCACCAATCCACTGCCGCTCCACTGAGAGCGAGGCGGGCCCACACACACACACACACACACACACACACACACACACAGCCGGACCCCTGGTGGACGTCACATGATGCTGCAGCATGACATCATTCAGAGCAGACTCATGTGATGACTTCACTGAGAATGTGTGTGATGATGACATCACAAAACACAACCACATAGTATACACACTTCTCTACGGTGAAATCTGTGGGAGTCGCGTGGCTCGAGCTTCATCTAATGCTCAGATTCTGTTTTGGAAATGGATGCAAATGAGTGCTTATATCATAAGATAATGCCGCATTTGTATATTTCAACAATGTGTAATATTTTTGCTGCCATTTTTAATGTAATTACCTGGGGATATCTATTAAAAACATGAGGTCAATTAAACGACAAAAAAACAAGTTTTTGACCAAGCTAAAATACTGATCTACTATTTGAGCCGCTTCTTTTTCTTCTTCTGAGACTCTATTTTAGAGCTTTTAGAGCTATAAACTCGTCTCACAGCGTCAGACGGGTACTGTGTCTTTTCTAACTGATCCGACTCACGATTTTTGTTAAATGGACAAGCAAAACTAAAAGGCCCATGGACTTTCATTGAGGGGTGAAGACTTTTGCACAATAAGACTTATAGAATATTTAAGCCAACTAATGCTTGACGACTATGCTAGGGCAACATGCTAATTCATTCTAGCAGTGTGTTAAAACATGTAAGCAACATGTAAATCATGTTAGTAACCTTTTAGTAACATGCTAAACATGTTGGCAATGTGTTAAATCATGTTTGCAAAATGTTAAATCATGCTAATGTCATACTAAAACATTCTAACAATGTGCTAAATCATGTTAGCAATGTTTAATCATGTAAGCAAAATGCTAACATGCAACTCTTTCTAACAGCATGTTAGCAAACATGTTAAAACATGCTACTAATGTGTGAGCCTAAATCATGTTATGCTAAATCATGCAAGCATCATGATAAAAAATCATAACAATGTGTTAAATTATGCTAACAACATGCTAATTAATGTTAGCAATGTGTTAATTTACGCTAGCAGTGTGTTAAAACATTCTAGAAATGTGCCAAATCAAGCTAGCAACGTATTAATTCATGTTAGCAACATGCTAACTCATGCTAGCATTGTGCTAAATCATGCTAGCATTGTGCTAAATCATGCTAACGTGTTAAAACATGTTAAATCATGTTTGCAACATACTAACTCATGCTAATCATGTTAGTAATCTACTAGCAACATGCTAACATATTAACAACATGCTAGCAATGTATTAAATCATGCTACCATGATAAATAATGCTAGCATTATGCTAAAACATGCTAATAATGTTAAAACATGTTAACAACGTGTTAAATCATGCTAGCAACATGACTTACATTTTTTAACTTTCTCTGAGAAATATCTTAAAAACTTCAAGCTTTTCAAAGTTATTTTTAACTTTCAGAGTTAGGGTTAGCCAGGCCAACATCAATGTTTGTTCACAAACTTTCCTCATCTAGTTAGTTTTTAGAATGTCGTGTCGTGCATAAGACGCGGCTGAAGACGTCAGTCTAGTGCACGTCTGCGTCGAAGAACAGAGTAAAGTAGCAGTGCAGTGTAAAAGCCCTTCTCCAGCGGCACATGGTGACATCATAAAGGACAACAGAAGGAAATCTCCCGCTCTTTCCGCCAGAATGCTGTTGGCACGGCAACTCATTCCTGGCAGAGCTAATTCCCGCCGCGGGCCGTTTGGAAATCCTTGGCGATATTAGGCGGGAATAATTGAGATGTTGATTGCTCCTTCACACCAGTAAATGAGATTATGTACCGCTGATCGCTCATTAACAAACCTAAAGCATGATTATGAAAATCACTTCCTGCTGTCTGGAATTCATATTCCATTGAGTCATATTCCATTACATAAATCAGACGGATACAATAAAACACAAATCCAATTTCTGCAGAGCACGCCATTTGAAATAACGAGCTGCGCTTGTTTGGAGATTCATATAAAACTACATTTGTGAATCTTTTTTGTTTGTTCCAACTTAAATTTGACTTTCGTCTATCGTTTATTTTTTATTTTTATGTTGCTACTTGTTTCAGAAAGTTCACAAATGTAACATTTCCCATAATGTTTGAAGAATGATACAATGGAATGTTCAGAGAACATACGTTTTCATAACTTAATATGAACAATAGCAAAACGTTATAAACTTCTGTGTAAAGTTGCATCCAGTATTTCAGCTCCTGTCATAAACTTTCACTTAGAAATATACGGATTCATACTGACGAACTGAATAAAAGTGAAGAAGTGCTTCATTTCTGCACCACTAGAATTCTTTGACCCTAGAGTTCAATATAGAACCACATTGAACCATTTTGGCATAAATGTTCTTTAAAATTGAGTCAATAAAAGTGAGAATTACACGATTGATTGACATCGGCTCAACCAATGGTTCTGAGTGGGCGGGGCTAAACGTCATTATTTTTACAAATTTGTTTGGTTTCGCAAAAATACACATTTCGACCCATTGTCGTCACCGATAGTGTTGAGTCAATAAAAGCTCATGTTCACCATCATCACTTTCACTCATTAATATAAAACGATGAGCATTTCACCTGTGCTGCGTTTGTTTGGAGATTCATCTAAAACTGTTCATTTGTGAATCTTAAATTAGACATTTTTTAAATGTTGCTACTTGTTTCAGAACGTTCAGAGAACATTGAAAAGTATCATTCTCATAATGTTTGAAAAATGATACAATGGAATGTTCGCTCAACGTTCAGAAATAACGTTTTCATAACTTTATAAGAACTTCTTTTTGATATGACAGAATTATGTTTTAGGCTTATCTATGTAAAGATGCATTCATTATTTCAGCTCGTCATGAACGTTCACTTAAACATTTCATCTCGCATTCTAATCATAATCATCAATAATCTCTCATTATTCATCGTTTTCTGCAGAGAAATGTTGATGTTTTCCACACAGACAACAGAAGACTCATAACCAGTGAACTATATTATTTCTGCATTCAAAACGTACCGTAAAACATGTTCCAGCATTCCACTTGAGTGTTTGCATTCATAAATGCATTATAAATTATATCAAATATATTATCAGTCATTGCAGGATACAATAGAATAGAATTTTCTGTGAAGCACTTCAGAATAGCACATATGTACAAGACATTCAGATAAAAGAGCATTCGTGCATTTAAAAAATCATCAGCAGGAATCGTGTAGAAAACTCACACAGAGAAAAACCATCTCTCTTTCATTCTCAATCTTTCGTTCTTAATGTTTCTTTCGTCCTCAATCTTTCATTCGTCCTCAATCTTTCATTCATTCTCAATCTTTCATTCATTCTCAATCTTTCGTTCTTAATCTTTCATCCTCAATCTTTCATTCGTCTTCAATCTTTCGTTCTCAATCTTTCATTCTCAATCTTTCATTCTCAATCTTTCATTCTCAATCTTTCATTCATCCTCAATCTTTCATTCATCCTCAATCTTTCATTCATCCTCAATCTTTCATTCATCCTCAATCTTTCATTCATCCTCAATCTTTCATTCATCCTCAATCTTTCATTCATCCTCAATCTTTCATTCATCCTCAATCTTTCATTCGTCTTCAATCTTTCGTTCTCAATCTTTCATTCGTCCTCAATCTTTCATTCGTCCTCAATCTTTCATTCGTCCTCAATCTTTCATTCGTCCTCAATCTTTCATTCGTCCTCAATCTTTCATTCGTCCTCAATCTTTCATTCGTCCTCAATCAATCTTTCATTCGTCCTCAATCTTTCATTCGTCCTCAATCAATCTTTCATTCGTCCTCAATCTTTCATTCGTCCTCAATCTTTCGTTCTCAATCTTTCATTCTCAATCTTTCATTCTCAATCTTTCATTCGTCCTCAATCTTTCATTCTCAATCTTTCATTCTCAATCTTTCATTCGTCCTCAATCTTTCATTCTCAATCTTTCATTCGTCCTCAATCTTTCATTCATCCTCAATCTTTCATTCATCCTCAATCTTTCATTCGTCCGCAATCGTTCATTCGTCCTCAATCTTTCATTCGTCCTCTCAATCTTTCATTCGTCCTCAATCTTTCATTCGTCCTCAATCTTTCATTCGTCCTCAATCTTTCATTCGTCCTCAATCTTTCATTCGTCCTCAATCTTTCATCCTCAATCTTTCATCCACCATTCTTTCATTCGTCCTCGATCTTTCGTTCTCAATTTTTCATTCTCAATTTTTCATTCGTCCTCAATCTTTCATTCGTCCTCAATCTTTCATTCGTCCTCAATCTTTCATTCGTCCTCAATCTTTCATTCGTCCTCAATCTTTCATTCGTCTTCAATCTTTCATTCGTCCTCAATCTTTCGTCCTCAATCTTTCGTCCTCAATCTTTCGTCCCCAATCTTTCGTCCTCAATCTTTCGTCCTCAATCTTTCGTCCTCAATCTTTCATTCGTCCTCGATCTTTCGTTCTCAATCTTTCATTCGTCCTCAATCTTTCATCCTCAATCTTTCATCCTCAATCTTTCATTCGTTCTCAATCTTTCATTCGTTCTCAATCTTTCATTCATTCTCAATCTTTCATTCATTCTCAATCTTTCATTCGTCCTCAATCTTTCATTCGTCCTCAATCTTTCGTCCTTAATCTTTCGTTCTCAATCTTTCATTCGTCCTCAATCTTTCGTTCTCAATCTTTCATTCGTTCTCAATCTTTCATTCATTCTCAAACTTTCATTCGTCCTCAATCTTTCGTCCTTAATCTTTCGTTCTCAATCTTTCATTCGTCCTCAATCTTTCGTTCTCAATCTTTCATCCTCAATCTTTCATCCTCAATCTTTAATTTGACCTCAATCTTTCATCCTCAATCTTTCTTCTTGGCATTTTCAGCCTCTTCTGGGTTTCTTTGGTCCGTGTTGGCGCTCTTCTGATAGGAAATTGAGCTGTTTTTCGAGGTTACATCTGAACCCTGGGTCGAGTCAATCAGGGGTGAAAAGGTCAGAGGTCGAACAAACAGAGTCTTGTAGAGGACAGACTCCAGAGAAGAGAATGGATAAGATGAAGAACCCATCATCATCATCCGCATCTGAAACCACAGAGAGCAGATCACATCTCTAATCTGAACACATGCATACAGATCATAACTCTATTCTGAACACATGCATACAGACCACAACTCTATTCTGAACACATGCATACAGATCATAACTCTAATCTGAACACATGCATACAGATCATAACTCTAATCTGAACACATGCATACAGATCACATCTCTAATCTGAACACATGCATGCAGATCATAACTCTATTCTGAACACATGCATACAGATCACATCTCTAATCTGAACACATGTATACAGATCATAACTCTATTCTGAACACACGCATACAGATCACATCTCTAATCTGAACACATGCATACAGATCACAACTCTATTCTGAACACATGAATACAGATCACAACTCTATTCTGAACACATGCGTACAGATCACAACTTTATTCTGAACACATGCATACAGATCATAACTATTCTGAACACATGCATACAGATCATAACTCTAATCTGAACACATGCATACAGATCACATCTCTAATCTGAACACATGCGTACAGATCACAACTTTATTCTGAACACATGCATACAGATCATAACTCTATTCTGAACACATGCATACAGATCATAACTCTATTCTGAACACATGCATACAGATCATAACTCTATTCTGAACACATGCATACAGATCACATCTCTAATCTGAACACATGCATACAGATCACAACTCTAATCTGAACACATGCATACAGATCCCAACTCTATTCTGAACACATGCATACAGATCATAACTCTAATCTGAACACATGCATACAGATCACAACTCTATTCTGAACACATGCATACAGATCATAACTCTAATCTGAACACATGCATACAGATCATAACTCTATTCTGAACACATGCATACAGATCATAACTCTATTCTGAACACATGCATACAGATCATAACTCTAATCTGAACACATGCATACAGATCATAAGTCTATTCTGAACACATGCATACAGATCATAACTCTATACTGAACACATGCATACAGATCACATCTCTATTCTGAACACAATCATACAGATCATAACTTTATTCTGAACACATGAATACAGATCACATCTCTAATCTGAACACATGCATACAGATCATAACTCTCTAATCTGAACACATGCATACAGATCACAACTCTATTCTGAACACATGCATACAGATCACATCTCTAATCTGAACACATGCATACAGATCATAACTCTATTCTGAACACATGCATATAGATCATAACTCTAATCTGAACACATGCATGCAGATCATAACTCTATTCTGAACACATGCATATAGATCATAACTCTATTCTGAACACATGCATACAGATCATAACTCTATTCTGAACACATGCATACAGATCATAACTCTAATCTGAACACATGCATACAGATCATAAGTCTATTCTGAACACATGCATACAGATCATAAGTCTATTCTGAACACATGCATACAGATCATAACGCTATACTGAACACATGCATACAGATCACATCTCTATTCTGAACACAATCATACAGATCATAACTTTATTCTGAACACATGCATACAGATCACATCTCTAATCTGAACACATGCATACAGATCACAACTCTAATCTGAACACATGCATACAGATCACATCTCTATTCTGAACACATGCATACAGATCACATCTCTAATCTGAACACATGCATACAGATCACATCTCTATTCTGAACACATGCATACAGATCACATCTCTATTCTGAACACATGCATACAGATCACAACTCTATTCTGAACACATGCATGCAGATCACATCTCTAATCTGAACACATGCATACAGATCACAACTCTAATCTGAACACATGCATACAGATCACATCTCTAATCTGAACACATGCATACAGATCACATCTCTAATCTGAACACATGCATACAGATCACAACTCTAATCTGAACACATGCATACAGATCACAACTCTATTCTGAACACATACATACAGATCATAACTCTCTATTCTGAACACATGCATGCAGATCACAACTCTATTCTGAACACATGCATGCAGATCACAACTCTAATCTGAACACATGCATGCAGATCACAACTCTATTCTGAACACATGCATACAGATCACATCTCTAATCTGAACACATGCATACAGATCACAACTCTAATCTGAACACATGCATGCAGATCACATCTCTAATCTGAACACATGCATACAGATCACAACTCTATTCTGAACACATGCATACAGATCACATCTCTAATCTGAACACATGCATACAGATCACAACTCTATTCTGAACACATACATACAGATCACAACTCTATTCTGAACACATGCATACAGATCATAACTCTATTCTGAACACATACATACAGATCATAACTCTAATCTGAACACATACATACAGATCACAACTCTATTCTGAACACATGCATACAGATCATAACTCTATTCTGAACACATGCATATAGATCATAACTCTAATCTGAACACATGCATGCAGATCATAACTCTATTCTGAACACATGCATATAGATCATAACTCTAATCTGAACACATGCATACAGATCACAACTCTATTCTGAACACATGCATACCGATCATAACTCTATTCTGAACACACGCATACAGATCATAACTCTAATCTGAACACATGCATACAGATCACAACTCTATTCTGAACACATGAATACAGATCACAACTCTATTCTGAACACATGCGTACAGATCACAACTTTATTCTGAACACATGCATACAGATCATAACTATTCTGAACACATGCATACAGATCATAACTCTAATCTGAACACATGCATACAGATCACATCTCTAATCTGAACACATGCATACAGATCATAACTCTATTCTGAACACATGCATACAGATCATAACTCTAATCTGAACACATGCATACAGATCATAACTCTAATCTGAACACATGCATACAGATCACAACTCTATTCTGAACACATGCATATAGATCATAACTCTAATCTGAACACATGCATACAGATCACAACTCTATTCTGAACACATGCATACAGATCACAACTCTATTCTGAACACTATTCTGAACACATGCATACAGATCACAACTCTATTCTGAACACATGCGTACAGATCACAACTCTATTCTGAACACATGTATACAGATCACAACTCTATTCTGAACACATGCATACAGATCACATCTCTATTCTGAACACATGCATACAGATCACAACTCTAATCTGAACACATGCATACAGATCATAACTCTCTAATCTGAACACATGCATACAGATCATAACTCTATTCTGAACACATGCATACAGATCATAACTCTATACTGAACACATGCATACAGATCACATCTCTATTCTGAACACAATCATACAGATCATAACTTTATTCTGAACACATGCATACAGATCACATCTCTAATCTGAACACATGCATACAGATCATAACTCTCTAATCTGAACACATGCATACAGATCACAACTCTATTCTGAACACATGCATACAGATCACATCTCTAATCTGAACACATGCATACAGATCACAACTCTATTCTGAACACATGCATACAGATCACAACTCTATTCTGAAAACATGCATACAGATCACAACTCTATTCTGAAAACATGCATGCAGATCACAACTCTATTCTGAACACATGCATCCAGATCACAACTCTAATCTGAACACATGCATACAGATCACAACTCTAATCTGAACACATGCATACAGATCATAACTCTAATCTGAACACATGCATACAGATCATAACTCTATTCTGAACACATGCATACAGATCATAACTCTATTCTGAACACATGCATACAGATCATAACTCTAATCTGAACACATGCATACAGATCATAAGTCTATTCTGAACACATGCATACAGATCATAAGTCTATTCTGAACACATGCATACAGATCATAACGCTATACTGAACACATGCATACAGATCACATCTCTATTCTGAACACAATCATACAGATCATAACTTTATTCTGAACACATGCATACAGATCACATCTCTAATCTGAACACATGCATACAGATCACAACTCTAATCTGAACACATGCATACAGATCACATCTCTATTCTGAACACATGCATACAGATCACATCTCTAATCTGAACACATGCATACAGATCACATCTCTATTCTGAACACATGCATACAGATCACATCTCTATTCTGAACACATGCATACAGATCACAACTCTATTCTGAACACATGCATGCAGATCAGATCTCTAATCTGAACACATGCATACAGATCACAACTCTAATCTGAACACATGCATACAGATCACATCTCTAATCTGAACACATGCATACAGATCACATCTCTAATCTGAACACATGCATACAGATCACAACTCTAATCTGAACACATGCATACAGATCACAACTCTATTCTGAACACATACATACAGATCATAACTCTCTATTCTGAACACATGCATGCAGATCACAACTCTATTCTGAACACATGCATGCAGATCACAACTCTAATCTGAACACATGCATGCAGATCACAACTCTATTCTGAACACATGCATACAGATCACATCTCTAATCTGAACACATGCATACAGATCACAACTCTAATCTGAACACATGCATGCAGATCACATCTCTAATCTGAACACATGCATACAGATCACAACTCTATTCTGAACACATGCATACAGATCACATCTCTAATCTGAACACATGCATACAGATCACAACTCTATTCTGAACACATACATACAGATCACAACTCTATTCTGAACACATGCATACAGATCATAACTCTATTCTGAACACATACATACAGATCATAACTCTAATCTGAACACATACATACAGATCACAACTCTATTCTGAACACATGCATACAGATCATAACTCTATTCTGAACACATGCATATAGATCATAACTCTAATCTGAACACATGCATGCAGATCATAACTCTATTCTGAACACATGCATATAGATCATAACTCTAATCTGAACACATGCATACAGATCACAACTCTATTCTGAACACATACATACAGATCATAACTCTAATCTGAACACATGCATGCAGATCATAACTCTATTCTGAACACATACATACAGATCACAACTCTATTCTGAACACATGCATACAGATCATAACTATTCTGAACACAGATCATATCTCTATTCTGAACACATGCATTCAGCACAATTATTTTTTAATAATCGAATATGGGTTGAAAATAATCCTTTATTTAAACAACTTCAATTTGATGGTAGTCTAATAAAGAATTCAATACGTTTTCCCCAACCTCTAATTTAATCCCCCACAAAATAGACTTGTCATAATTAATATTTTAAGATTTTTCTAATTCTAATGCTCTTTAATGTGATATGTTGTTTGTATTCTATTCTTGCAGTTCTGCAATCAAATAAGGTGATACGATTCTGGCGTATTGCGCACACACATTCTTGCACGCTCTCCTTTAAATCACAAAATATGCGTTGGATTCGGAATATTATTACACAGTTCTTCTTTGTTTCGAACGAGGAAGCGTGATAAAGGCCTATACTAATAATTCTACATGTGAAACAAAGATCTGGAAGGTCAAACGGAGAGAGAGGACGTTTCCGAGCTCACAGAAGAACTCAAGATCTGCCGTCAGTCTCGCTGAAGAACTTCTCTTTTTAAAGCAGAATGATGCAATTACATGAAAATGATGCAAAAAACATGCAAGAGCGTCAGAGCGGCTGCGGATCATCATCACTGCTGAAGGGCAAAGAGACGAGAGGAACACGGTTCATGAGCTTTAGCAGCTCTTCGTTACATTCACCCAAACGTCTGTCTAATTAAAACATCAATCAAACATAGGCCTCGTTTGGCTTGGAAACGAACGGCGAATGCACTGCCAATAATGCGTGAAGATATAGTATGTTAAAACTAAGGGTCACATGATCATGTTTGATTCAGTAAATGGCCTCCTGTTATAAATGCAAATGTTATATTTGCATTTCATTCTTTTCAAATACTCAACACAGCTAAAGGTTGTGCGCAGTGCATTGTGGGATAGATTCTCATGCAGAGTTTGCTTTTGCATGGGTTGTATTTAGTGCTGGCAAAGCGATTAATCGTGATTAATCACATCTAACATAAAAGTTTGTAAATATACACTGCCCTTCACAAGTTTTTGATCGGTAAGATTTGTAATGTTTTTAAAAGAAGACTCTTATGCTCACCAAGGCTGCATTTATTTGATTAAATTTAAAATGAAAAACTCTGAAATATTATTCATGCATTAGATTCATGACACCCAGAGATGTTTTATTTCAGTCTGAACCGAAACGACAAACACAACAAACCTTATTGGTGACGATGAAGAGTGTGTAGATGAAGATCAGGTGGTGTGTTTGCATCGGGAGGAACCGGCACTGCTGGAGCGAGAACAGAACCGATCCCAGCAGGGTGACCTTGGTCGGGCTACACACACACACACACACACACACACACACACGCACACAGGTCAAAGGTCACACAAGGACGAGGAGTTCAGTGGGCCTTAAAAATAACAGCTCTGAGATTCTAAAACACAATTAACACACATCTGCAACACACATTCAACATTCATGTGTCGAGTTTGACGTCTCTCTGAAACTGCAGCACTGGCCAACAGTGACCGCCCATATATATATATATATTACCAGTCAAAAGTTTGGGATCGGTACGATTTTTATTGTTTTAAAAAGATGGTCAATCTTTCAATTTTAGAAGTCTCTTCTGCTCACAAAGGCTGCATTTATTTGATAACAACAACAAAAAACAGTAATATTGTTAAATATTATGACAATTTAAAATAACTGTTTTCTATTTTAATACATTTTAAAATTTAATGTATTCCTGTGATCAAAGCTGAATCACTCTAATATGATTCTAGAGTGATTTCTGAAGGATCATGTGACACTGAAGACTGGAGTAATGATGCTGAAACTCAGCTTTGATCACAGGAATAAATTACACTTTACTAGATATTCACATAGAAAACAGATGATTTACATTACAATAACATTTCACAATATTACAGTTTTTTATCAAATAAATGCAGCCTTGGTGAGCAAAGAGACTTCTTTTAAAAACATAAAAAATCTGACCGATCAACAACTTTTGACACGTAGTGTATATAATACTACAAATTATATTTTAATTTTTCATGTACCATAGAGGACTCAGCAAGTCGATTTTTTTGATCAGTGCTTTCTTCTGTACATAAATCCAGTGAAATCCCTCTGGTCTTCAGAGAGACGCTTACTCTCCTGCGTTTTTCCACACAAACCTTTTTAAATGCCACTCGCACAAAAACCATGACAACAAGTGTCGGCTGAAGATGAGAAGAAATCAATCCAGAAGCCAATTATTCCACCTGTGCATTATGGGACCCAACGCTATTATTCAGAAAGAAAGAGACTCTGGACACGAAATGCACAACGAATAAGAGGCACTAGAGAGACTCCAACGCCAGTCATCAAAAACTCCATCAATAATGCAAAACACTTCAAACTGCTTTATAACTTTAACATTAACATGTAAATGAATCAACGGAGAAATAGTGAATTTCCTTTATGAGACGGTTCACATCTGTCTGTCATACTGGAGACCCTAAAAGACATTTACTGTAGACTAGGACTGGGTTAGAAATATCGATTCTCATTTTGATAAATCAATCTTTTAGTCTGAGCTGTGTGACATTATTTGTAGCACCAGCCATTATTAGTTCAGAGAGAGAAAATGTACATGTACCGTACCTGATATATGATATATGCATCCAAATGAACCGATATCTAGGGTTCTTGTCTCAATATTAAAGAACTCTTTATGACAAAAAGGTTCAATGTGGTTCTCTATAGAACTCTAGGGTTCTTGACTCAATTTTAAAGAACATTTATGTCAAAATGGTTCAATGTGGTTCTATATTCAACTCTAGGGTTCTTGACTCAATTTTAAAGAACATTTATGCCAAAATGGTTCAATGTGGTTCTATATTGAACTCTAGGGTTCTTGACTCAATTTTAAAGAACATTTATGCCAAAATGGTTCAATGTGGTTCAATATTGAACTCTAGGGTTCTTGACTCAATTTTAAAGAACATTTATGCCAAAATGGTTCAATGTGGTTCTATATTGAACTCTAGGGTTCTTGACTCAATTTTAAAGAACATTTATGCCAAAATGGTTCAATGTGGTTCTATTTTGAACTCAAGGGTTCTTGACTCAATATTAAATAAGGTTTAAGCCAAAAGATTCAATAGGGTTCTATATAGAACTCTAGGGTTCCTAACTCAATTTTAAAGAACCTTTATGCCAAAAAGTTTAAATTGGGTTCTATAAAGAACTCTAGGGTTCTTGACTCAATTTTCATTCAAACTGAACCAAATAATCGCAAGCTTATTAACTGAAATTTAATCGATCAAATTTGTGTAGACACTATCTATTTTTAAAATGCACATTTTCACACTCAGACATATCTCAACTACACCTGACTTCATACTGTACATCCACAACAAATCAGCAAAATACAGGTTGATTCAAAGACAGTGAGATGCCAAACATAGAGAAGAAGTTAGTGAAGAGGAAAAGATCCTGCAGCGTTTCAGACAGTCTACACAGTAAGTCTAAAAGTGTTTCAGGAGCTTCATGAGGCATTTGAGACTCTTACTATGACATCTTCAGTAGTTCATTGGTTTCAGGCTTCCAGACACCTCGAACCAGTTGCTCAAAGTTACTGATGAGGCCTCCGCCCGCACCTGCAGGACAAAAATGTCCAATGAGGTTCTTTTTTTTTTTTATAACTCTAGGGTTCTTGACTCAATTTGAATTAAATTTTTATGCCAAAAAGGTTCAATGTGTTTCTATATAGAACTCTAGGGTTCTTGACTTAATTTTATAGAACATTTTATGCCAGAAAAGTTCAATATGGTTCTATATAGAACTCTAGGGTTCTTGACTCAATTTTATAGAACCTTTTATGCCAAAAAGGTTTAATGTGGTTCTATATAGAACTCTAGGGTTCTAAACACAATTTGAATTAAGATTTTATGCCAAAAAGGTTCAATGTGTTTCTCAATAGAACTCTAGGTTTCTTGACTCAATTTGAATTAACATTTTATGCCAAAAAGGTTAAATGTGTTTCTCAATAGAACTCTAGGGTTCTTGACTCAATTTGAATTAACATTTTATGCCAAAAAGGTTCAATCTGTTTCTATATAGAACTCTAGGGTTCTTGACTTAATTTTATAGAACATTTTATGCCAGAAAAGTTCAATATGGTTCTATATAGAACTCTAGGGTTCTTGACTCAATTTTATAGAACCTTTTATGCCAAAAAGGTTCAATGTGTTTCTCAATAGAACTCTAGGGTTCTTGACTCAATTTGAATTAACATTTTATGCCAAAAAGGTTAAATGTGTTTCTCAATAGAACTCTAGGGTTCTTGACTCAATTTGAATTAACATTTTATGCCAAAAAGGTTTAATGTGGTTCTATTTAGAACTATAGGGTTCTTGACACAATTTGAATTAACATTTTATGCCAAAAAGGTTCAATGTGTTTCTATATAGAACTCTAGGGTTCTTGTCTCATTTTTAAAGAACATTTTATGCCAAAAAGGTTCAATGGGGTTCTATATAGATGTATAGCATTCTTTTCTCAATTTTAAAGAACTTATGTTTGAAGAATGATACAATGGAATGTTCCATTAACGTCTACATAACCAAAAAAAAATATTTTTAAAACATTTTAAAAAATGTTGAACGTTCACAGAACTTTCAGAAAAAAGGTTTCATAACTTAAAGGGGACGTTAGCAAGACACTCTTAGAACATATTTGGGTTAGCTGGAATCAAAATATGAAACATAATGCCTTTTTTCTAAATTTGCAGAAGTGTGATAACTCAGTGAATTGTTCATGAACATTCATGGATTCGTTCGGTTCCGTCGCTCCGCTGGCTGATGTGTTTCCTCTCTTAAACTTTTATCATTTCAGCACCGATCGTAATTACAGTCACCTCGACCTCTTGATATTTCAAACCTTTTCTCTGTGTAATTGAAGGACGGCAGGGTGAAATGCATCATGGGTTTAATAATGAGTGTGATGAAATTCTGAAAAATAACCTTGAGCTTTTAAACATTAAAATGTCAAGCCAAGATTACTGTCACATCCTGATGCAACAAAGCGCTCGATATCCGAACAAAAAAATGAAAAAAATGGATACCCGCACAAAGATAGATGAGTGTAATTAGACTCCAGAGCACATGATAAACACACACCTTTAGCCCAACCCACTGCGAGACACACACACACACACCTTTAGCCCAGCCCACTGCGAGACACACACACACACACACCTTTAGCCCAGCCCACTGCGAGACACACACACACACACCTTTAGCCCAACCCACTGCGAGACACACACACACACACCTTTAGCCCAGCCCACTGCGAGACACACACACACACACACCTTTAGCCCAGCCCACTGCGAGACACACACACACACACCTTTAGCCCAGCCCACTGCGAGACACACACACACACACACCTTTAGCCCAACCCACTGCGAGACACACACACACACACCTTTAGGCCAGCCCACTGCGAGACACACACACACACCTTTAGCCCAGCCCACTGCGAGACACACACACCTTTAGCCCAGCCCACTGCGAGACACACACACACACCTTTAGCCCAGCCCACTGCGAGACACACACACACCTTTAGCCCAGCCCACTGCGAGACACACACACACACCTTTAGCCCAGCCCACTGCGAGACACACACCTTTAGCCCCACCCACTGCGAGACACACACACACACCTTTAGCCCAGCCCACTGCGAGACACACACACACACACACACCTTTAGCCCAACCCACTGCGAGACACACACACACACACACCTTTAGCCCAGCCCACTGCGATACACACACACACACACACCTTTAGCCCAGCCCACTGCGAGACACACACACACCTTTAGCCCAGCCCACTGCGAGACACACACACACACCTTTAGCCCAGCCCACTACGAGACACACACACACACCTTTAGCCCAGCCCACTGCGAGACACACACACACACCTTTAGCCCAACCCACTGCGAGACACACACACACACACACCTTTAGCCCAGCCCACTGCGAGACACACACACACACCTTTAGCCCAACCCACTACGAGACACACACACACACACACCTTTAGCCCAGCCCACTGCGAGACACACACACACACACCTTTAGCCCAACCCACTGCAAGACACACACACACACACCTTTAGCCCAGCCCACTGCGAGACCCACACACACCTTTAGCCCAACCCACTGCAAGACACACACACACACACACCTTTAGCCCAGCCCACTGCGAGACACACACACACACCTTTAGCCCAGCCCACTGCGAGACACACACACCTTTAGCCCAGCCCACTGCGAGACACACACACACACACACCTTTAGCCCAACCCACTGCGAGACACACACACACACCTTTAGCCCAGCCCACTGCGAGACACACACACACACCTTTAGCCCAACCCACTGCGAGACACACACACACACACCTTTAGCCCAGCCCACTGCGAGACACACACACACACCTTTAGCCCAACCCACTACGAGACACACACACACACACACCTTTAGCCCAGCCCACTGCGAGACACACACACACACACCTTTAGCCCAACCCACTGCAAGACACACACACACACACCTTTAGCCCAGCCCACTGCGAGACCCACACACACCTTTAGCCCAACCCACTGCAAGACACACACACACACACACCTTTAGCCCAGCCCACTGCGAGACACACACACACACCTTTAGCCCAGCCCACTGCGAGACACACACACCTTTAGCCCAGCCCACTGCGAGACACACACACACACACACCTTTAGCCCAACCCACTGCGAGACACACACACACACCTTTAGCCCAGCCCACTGCGAGACACACACACACCTTTAGCCCAGCCCACTGCGAGACACACACACACCTTTAGCCCAGCCCACTGCGAGACACACACACACACCTTTAGCCCAACCCACTGCGAGACACACACACACACACCTTTAGCCCAGCCCACTGCGAGACACACACACACACACACCTTTAGCCCAGCCCACTGCGAGATACACACACCTTTAGCCCAGCCCACTGCGAGACACACACACCTTTAGCCCAACCCACTGCGAGACACACACCTTTAGCCCAACCCACTGCGAGACACACACACACACACACACCTTTAGCCCAGACCACTGCGAGACACACACACACACCTTTAGCCCAGCCCACTGCGAGACACACACACCTTTAGCCCAGCCCACTGCGAGACACACACACACACACACCTTTAGCCCAACCCACTGCGAGACACACACACACACACCTTTAGCCCAGCCCACTGCGAGACACACACACACCTTTAGCCCAGCCCACTGCGAGACACACACACGCACACCTTTAGCCCAACCCACTGCGAGACACACACACACACACACACCTTTAGCCCAACCCACTGCGAGACACACACCTTTAGCCCAACCCACTGCGAGACACACACACACACACCTTTAGCCCAACCCACTGCGATACACACACACACCTTTAGCCCAACCCACTGCGAGACACACACACACACCTTTAGCCCAACCCACTGCGAGACACACACACACACCTTTAGCCCAACCCACTGCGAGACACACACACACACCTTTAGCCCAGCCCACTGCGATACACACATACACACCTTTAGCCCAACCCACTGCGAGACACACACACACACCTTTAGCCCAGCCCACTGCGATACACACACACACACACACACACACACACCTTTGGCCCAGCCCACTGCGAGACACACACACACCTTTAGCCCAGCCCACTGCGAGACACACACCTTTAGCCCAACCCACTGCGAGACACACACACACCTTTAGCCCAGCCCACTGCGATACACACACACACACCTTTAGCCCAGCCCACTGCGATACACACACACACACCTTTAGCCCAACCCACTGCGAGACACACACACACACCTTTAGCCCAGCCCACTGCGATACACACACACACACCTTTAGCCCAGCCCACTGCGATACACACACACACACCTTTAGCCCAGCCCACTGCGATACACACACCTTTAGCCCAACCCACTGCGAGACACACACACACCTTTAGCCCAGCCCACTGCGATACACACACACACACCTTTAGCCCAGCCCACTGCGATACACACACACACACCTTTAGCCCAACCCACTGCGAGACACACACACACACACCTTTAGCCCAGCCCACTGCGATACACACACACACACCTTTAGCCCAACCCACTGCGAGACACACACCTTTAGCCCAGCCCACTGCGAGACACACACACACCTTTAGCCCAACCCACTGCGAGACACACACACACACCTTTAGCCCAGCCCACTGCGATACACACACACACACACCTTTAGCCCAGCCCACTGCGAGACACACACACACCTTTAGCCCAGCCCACTGCGAGACACACACACACACCTTTAGCCCAGCCCACTGCGATACACACACACACACCTTTAGCCCAACCCACTGCGAGACACACACCTTTAGCCCAGCCCACTGCGATACACACACACACCTTTAGCCCAGCCCACTGCGAGACACACACACACACACACCTTTAGCCCAGCCCACTACGAGACACACACACACACCTTTAGCCCAGCCCACTGCGAGACACACACACAGCTTTAGCCCAACCCACTGCGATACACACACACATACCTTTAGCCCAGCCCACTGCGATACACACAAACACACACCTTTGGCCCAGCCCACTGCGATACACACAAACACACACCTTTGGCCCAGCCCACTGCGAGACACACACACCTTTAGCCCAGCCCACTGCGAGACACACACACACACACACCTTTAGCCCAGCCCACTGCGATACACACACACACACACCTTTAGCCCAGCCCACTGCGAGACACACACACACACACCTTTAGCCCAGCCCACTGCGAGACACACACACACACACCTTTAGCCCAGCCCACTGCGATACACACACACATACCTTTAGCCCAACCCACTGCGATACACACAAACACACACCTTTGGCCCAGCCCACTGCGATACACACAAACACACACCTTTGGCCCAGCCCACTGCGAGACACACACACCTTTGGCCCAGCCCACTGCGATCATCACGAACAGACCATCTTTGTACTTCCTGCCTGCTTGTGTGACTCCGCCCACAACCTTCCACGTACGTGTCACTTCCTTCATCCCCGTCAAGACCAGCCGAACGGGCCAGACCGACGCCAGCGAGTAAACCGCATCCAGAGGACAGTAAAACACCAGATACCTGCAGACAACACACACTATATTAGTATTATATCACACACACACTCTCTCTCTCTCACACTCTCTCTCACACACACACACTCTCTCATTCCCTCACACACTCTCACTCACACACACACAAACACACACACTCTCTCATTCCCTCACACACTCTCTCTCTCACACACACACACACTCTCTCATTCCCTCACACACTCTCACACACACTCTCTCACTCACACACACACACAAACAAACACACTCTCACTATCTCACATACACACTCTCACACACACAAACACACACATACACACACACACACACACACTGCTAATTGCCTATCTCTGTCCCTCAAAGCAGCAGTAAGTGCTCGTTTAAATATCCATTAGCATAATTTGCGATGCTGGCTATTAATTATGGTAAGCGCTCCTCCTGTGAATGAACATTTCTCTCTGAAATGTCAGAGACCTGCTGAAAAGACAAAACCAACAACTTTGAAATGTTTCAGTGTATTGTTTCCTGCATTGTACTGCTGACTTTCTTCATAATAATTCAACATATAATTCAATATAATAGCATTAATTTTAATAACAGGCTACAACACTTGGAAAAAATTACACTTACATTATTACTATTAAAGCCATTAAAAAGCATATGATCATTCAGCACATCTCTCTGTGGCTCAGTCAAGCGTGAGCATGTTTACGTGAGGCCTCTAGGTGGCGCCGTCATCACTCTGAAACTGCAGCAGATTCTCACCCGCAGAGGAAAACTGCTCATCTTCACCACCAAATACAAACAAACCAGAAATTATGTTTTGCATAATAAAGCCTATTTTAGATATTTTGCATTGAGACATTTTTTAATGGCAATTTAACACATTTTCCCCATGTGTCACAATGTTTTGCTTTTGGTTACAACGATAATTTGGCACAAATCTCAATCACCCCGAAGAAATTATAATATGCATAAAGAAAATGAAGCCTGTTTGATATAGAAGCTCGTTAATTCTGACCTTTTTTTTTTTAAATCGCGAGTTTATATCTCACAATTTCCTATCTCAAGATTAAATTAACTCATAATTCTGACTTTATTGTGAGATTTAAACTCAGAATTATGAGTTATGAAGCATCAATTTAAACACAATTAAAAAGGTTTTTTTTTCAAAGTTTATATATAAAATTGCAATTCTGACATTTTTCCTCAAAAATGTGAGGTATAAACTCGGAATTGCAAGAAAAACGCCATCCGGCCGTCGGGGACTCTCTCAGTGAGAGCCTCCACCACCCACTCGCTCACTCTCTGCTTAGAGGCAGGGGGCCCAAACATACGAACAACTGTTCAGACTCACGCCAGAGGGCAGCTCTGTGTGTGTGTGTGTGTGTGTGTGCGTGTGTGTGTGTGTGTGTGTGTGTGTGTGTTCTTCATCATCATCACCATCATCACACCACACCTTCATCATCACACACAACTTCATCATCATCACACACCATCATCATCACACACACCTTCATCATCATCATCATCATCATCATCACACCTTCATCATCATCACACACACCTTCATCATCATCACACACACCTTCATCATCATCACACACACCTTCATCATCACACACACCTTCATCATCATCATCATCACACACATCTTCATCATCATCACACACACCTTCATCATCATCACACACACCTTCATCATCACACACACCTTCATCATCATCATCATCATCACACCATCATCATCACACACACCTTCATCATCATCACACACACCTTCATCATCATCACACACACCTTCATCATCATCATCATCATCACACCTTCATCATCATCACACACACCATCATCACACACACCTTCATCATCATCACACACACCATCATCATCACACACACACCTTCATCATCATCACACACACCTTCATCATCATCACACACCATCATCATCACACACACCTTCATCATCATCATCATCATCATCATCATCATCATCACACCTTCATCATCATCACACACACCTTCAACATCATCACACACCATCATCATCACACACACCTTCATCATCATCACACACACCATCATCATCACACACACCTTCATCATCATCACACACACCTTCATCATCATCACACACACCATCATCATCATCATCACACACACCTTCATCATCATCACACACACCATCATCATCACACACACCTTCATCATCATCACACACCATCATCATCACACACACCATCATCATCACACCTTCATCATCACACACACCATCATCATCACACACACCTTCATCATCATCATCATCATCATCATCATCACACCTTCATCATCATCACACACACCATCATCATCACACACACCTTCATCATCATCATCATCACACCTTCATCATCATCACACACCATCATCATCACACACACCATCATCATCATCACACACACCATCATCACACACACCATCATCATCACACACACCTTCATCATCATCACACACACCTTCATCATCATCATCACACCTTCATCATCATCACACACAACATCATCATCACACACACCTTCATCATCATCATCATCATCACACACACCTTCATCATCATCACACACACCATCATCATCATCATCACACCTTCATCATCACACACACCATCATCATCACACACACCATCATCATCACACACCATCATCATCACACACACCTTCATCATCATCACACACACCATCATCATCACACACCATCATCATCATCACACACACCATCATCATCACACACACCATCATCATCATCACACACACCATCATCATCACACACACCTTCATCATCATCATCACACCTTCATCATCATCACACACCATCATCATCACACACACCATCATCATCATCACACACACCATCATCATCACACACACCTTCATCATCATCATCATCACACCTTCATCATCATCACACACAACATCATCATCACACACACCTTCATCATCATCATCATCATCATCACACACACCTTTATCATCATCACACACACCATCATCATCATCATCACACATTCATCATCACACACACCATCATCATCACACACACCTTCATCATCATCACACACCATCATCATCACACACACCTTCATCATCATCACACACACCATCATCATCATCATCACACCTTCATCATCACACACACCATCATCATCACACACACCATCATCATCATCACACACCATCATCATCACACACACCTTCATCATCATCACACACACCATCATCATCATCATCATCACACCTTCATCATCACACACACCATCATCATCACACACACCTTCATCATCATCACACACCATCATCATCATCACACACACCATCATCATCACACACACCATCATCATCATCACACACACCATCATCATCACACACACCTTCATCATCATCATCATCATCATCACACCTTCATCATCATCACACACCATCATCATCACACACACCATCATCATCATCACACACCTTCATCATCATCATCATCATCATCATCACACCTTCATCATCATCACACACACCATCATCATCACACACACCTTCATCATCATCATCATCACACACACCTTCATCATCATCACACACCATCATCATCACACACACCTTCATCATCATCACACACACCATCATCATCATCATCATCACACCTTCATCATCACACACACCATCATCATCACACACACCATCATCATCATCACACACACCTTCATCATCATCATCATCACACCTTCATCTTCATCACACACAACATCATCATCACACACACCTTCATCATCATCACACACACCTTCATCATCATCACACACCATCATCATCACACACACCTTCATCATCACACACACCATCATCATCACACACACCATCATCATACACACCATCATCATCACACACACCTTCATCATCATCATCATCACCATCATCACACCACACCTTCATCATCATCACACACCATCATCATCACACACACCTTCATCATCATCATCATCACCATCATCACACCACACCTTCATCATCATCACACACCATCATCATCACACACACCATCATCATCACACACACCATCATCACACACACCATCATCATCACACACACCTTCATCATCATCATCATCACCATCATCACACACACCATCATCATCACACACACCTTCATCATCACACACACACCATCATCATCACACACACCTTCATCATCATCATCATCACACCTTCATCATCATCATCATCATCATCATCACACACACCATCATCGTCACACCACACCTTCATCATCATCATCATCATCTTCACACCTTCATCATCATCATCATCATCACACCTTCATCATCATCACACACACCATCATCACACCACACCTTCATCATCATCACACACACCTTCATCATCATCACACACCATCATCATCACACCACACCTTCATCATCATCACACACACCTTCATCATCACACACACCATCATCATCACACACACCTTCATCATCATCATCATCATCATCATCATCATCACACCTTCATCATCATCACACACACCTTTATCATCATCACACCTTCATCATCATCACACACACCTTCATCATCATCCATCATCAATGTGTTAGTGGTGTAGGACAGTGGAGTTGTGTGTGTGTGTGTGTGTGGTGTGTGTGTGTGTGTGTTCTCACCACATGAGTGAGGGCGATCCAGGTAGTGGTGTTGGACAGTGGAGTGTGTGTGTATGTGTGTGTGAGTTGTGTTCTCACACATATGAGGCGATCAGCAGGTAGTGGTTTTGGACAGTGGAGTGTGTGTGTTGTGAGGTGTGTGTGTGTGTGTGTGTGTTTGTGTTTCACTCACCAATGAGTGAGCGACAGCAGTTAGTGGTGTTTGGACATAGGAGTTTGTGTGTGTTGTATGGTGTGTGTGTGTGTGGTGTGTTTTTCTGATCCAACATGATGAGGCGATCAGCAGTTAGTGGTGTTGGACAGTGGATGTGTGTGTGTGTGGTGTGTGTGTGTGTTGTGTGTGTGTGTGTGTGTGTGTGTTGAGTGTAGTTCACACCACATGATGAGGCGATCAGCAAGGTTATGGTGTTGACAGTTGGAGTGTGTGTGTGTGTGTGCGTGGTGTGGTGTGTGTGTTGTGTGTGTGGCTTTCTCAACCACATGAGTGAGGCATCAGCAGGTTAGTGGTGGTTGGACATTGGAGTGTGTGGTGTGTGTGTTGTTGTGTGTGTGTGTGTGTTCTCACCACATGGAGTGAGGCGATCATCAGGTTATGGTGTGGACCAGTGGATTGGTGTTGTGGTTGTGTGTGTGTTTCTAACCACAGATGAGGCATCCAGCAGTTAGTGAGTTGGACAGTGGGATGCGTGTGTGTGTGTGTGTGTGTGTGTGTTCTCACCACATGAGTGAGGCGATCAGCAGGTTAGTGGTTGTTGGACAGTGGAGTTGGGTGTGTGTGGTGTGTGTAGTGTTGTGTGTGTGTGTTCTCACCACATGAGTGAAGGCATCATCAAGGTTAGTGGTGTGGACAGTGAGCGACTGGAGCGTCTGCCATCATCAGCGCTGAGAGAACGGCTCCACCGAAACAATACAACATCGAAACTGAACCAGCAGGCCCAGAGGAACTGAGCAGAGACACGCAGCGCTCCTGAGGAACACAACACACACCATCGTACATCGATCATCAACACACCTTCATCTCATCATCATCATCACCCTTCATCATCATCGACATCACAAACCATCAATTACCATCATCACAACACACCTTCAATCATCATCCTCCCCCCTTCATCAACCACCACCATCATCTTCATCACACACCTTCCATCATCAACACATCTTCATCATCACCTTCATCACCACCATCATCATCATCACAACACCTTCATCGATCAAATCGTCATCATCATTCCACACCTGCATCATATCAACATCATCACACACCTTCATCACACCACCATCAATCATCATCACACACCTTCATCACATCTCATCACACCTTCATCACCACCATCAATCATCATCACAACCTTCATCAATCATCCATCACACACCTTCATCATCATCACATCACACATCCTTCATCACCACTAACATCATCATCACACACCAACATCATCATCATCACTCACACACCTTCCATCAATCATCATCACACACTTTTCATCACCACCATCATCTCATCACCCTTCATCATCATCCAACACACACCATCATCATCATCACACACCTTCATCACCATCCATCATCACATCACACACCTTCACCACCATCATCATCACACCACCTTCATCCATCAACAACGTCATCATCATTATCACACCTTCATCCTTCAATCATCATCATCACACAACACCTTCATCCCGACCACCATCATCATCATCATCACACACCTTACATCACCATCCATCACACATCATCACAACCCATCATCACATCACACACACCTTCATCATCATCATCCATCACACATCATCATCATCACACACACCTTCATCAATCATCATCATCACACACCTTCATCATTCATCATCATCACACACCTTCATCATCATCTTCATCACACACCATCATCATCATCATCATCACACACCATCATCAATATCATCATCATCATCACACCTTCATCACCATCATCATCACACACCTCATCATCATTCACACATCAACATCATCACACACACCATCAGTCATCATCATCATCATCAACATCACACGACCTTCACAATCATCATCATCATCATCTGCACACACCACCAACATCATCATCAAACATCATCATCTTCACACACCTTCAATTTACCCCAAATCAACATCATCATCATCATCTCACACACCTTCATCATCATCATCTCCACACACCATCATCATCATCATTCATCTTCACACACCTTCATCATCATCAAACTTCACACACACCTTCAACATCAACCATCATCATCAACACATTCTTCACCTCATTACTGGAACGTTCTGATGTTCTGAGATGTCAACCACAAGTATGATACAGTCATCATGTGACCAATCAGCTGGACTGAGATCACATGAGACCCAGCCGAATCATGTGACCATGAATGAGGATGACCCACTTCCTGTCTCACGTTATTATAAACACAAACTCTTACATTCAATGAATATGCAAATAGTCCATCATAAAGAGTAGTGCAGTGAAGCAAAGCTGTGCTACTACCAAAAAGTAACTAGTTCTATATGATAAGTTTATATGAGCTCATAATAATTTATAAAAGCATACAGAATATTAAGCTGTTAAAACTTCACGTCAGCGCTGCATTTCAAATGAACAGTAAGATTCAAAAAAAAATCTGAAATCACAATACATTTCACACACAGAAAAATAACTATGAAAACATAAAAAAGATGATTTGTGACTTTTTAAATCTCAACACACACTTTGGTTCCTGAGGTTACATCTAAAGTCAGAACTGAGGAAACATAAACCACAATTACTTCATATATTGTATGTTTTTTTATTTTTTTATAAATTCTGTGAGTTAAACAAACTGCATAACACACTATACGCACAAGTCACATGTTCAGCAGATTCACACACCGCATCGCAGCCGCTCTGCAAAAACCCCGAATGTTGACCTATCAAGGTTCCAGTGTATTTATTATATCTCTCATGAGATCCAAGACACGGACAGAAGCTCATGGATGGAAAGCAGATCACTGATCAGAACAAAACACTGAAAAGTGACGCGATGTAATCAGGTCATGTATGCAAACAGCGACACACACACACTCACACACACACAACACTCACATTTTACAACGCTCACAACACACACACTCACTCTCACACTCAAACACACAACACACCCTATAGTTCATGGACACATTCACGGTCATCAATCCTAATCAGACATACACTGTATGAGCTCATGATTACACACACACTCACACACACTCCACCTCACACAACACACACTCACACACCACACACTCACACACACGCATCACACACACGCTCACAACACGACGCACACACACACGACACTCAAACAACACACACACCACACAATACACAAACACACACTCACCCACACGCACTGCACATTAAATATACACGCTCACACACACCCACTCACTCTCACACACACACACACACACACACTCACACACACACTAGAGTTTCATGACACAGAGATTGACCTTCATCAATCCTAATGCAGAACGATCACTGTAATAGCTAAAGATATACACACACAGCACTTACACACACTCACAAGCTACACTCACACACTCACGACACACTCACACGCTCACACACACGCTCACTACACACCTCAAACACACACACTCACGACTCACACACCCACCCACCTCACACACACACCCTCACACTCAAACACTACACTTCACACACACGCTCACACACAAACACACACACACACACACACACTACTCACCTCACACTCGAAACACACAGCACACACACACCCTCACGCTCACACGTCAAAACACTCACTCACACGCTCACACACACTCACTCACACACAAAACACACACACACCCACAACACAACCACACACACAGTCCACGCAATCAGGCTCTCCAGTTTTGGTGATGGATGAATTCTCTACAGATGAAGCACCGAGAGATGAGAGTGACTGTGTGTGTGGCGTGTGACGTGTGTGTGGTGGTGTTCCCAGCGTAAGAATCGTACCTGTGCACCTGCATACAGAGAGAGAGAACCCTGCAAACAATCAGCACAAGGTAACAACACCACACACAGCAAGAGATAGCCATGTAAAACTCACAATCACAGAAATGTAAAACAACACAATTCCATGCAAGAAATAAGAGACGTCACGATCTAGAGTGGTGGCCAGTGTTGCAAACCGGTCTTTCTGAGTCGTTGCTATGCACTGCTACAGTGTTTTCTGTGTGTTTCTAAAACGATCCTACGATACAAACTACAACAATAAATGCTTCAAACAGTCCTCACATTCGTACACAAGACCTCATCGCCATCCAGTGAGGGCCGTCATGTCGTCATCAATCTCCTATTTTTCATGTATTTTTTAATCTAGTTCAGTGAAAAAACTCTTTCGGCATCTATCAAATAATGATTTAAAATATTTGAAAATGATGAATGACAAGAATATCACTGGTAACCCTCTCCGTGCACTTCGACATATTGACCAAATTTTTTTTTTTTTTTTTTTTCTTCATCGGAATGGTACGAAACTTGCTAAAGGTTTTGGCACTTGCCTGTGTGAACACAAAAAAAAAATACACGGGCATGATCTGAACAGGTAAACGGTCCTGATAACAATCGTCAGGTGTGTTTTCTTCTTCTCGCGGTCAGAACGAGCGCATTGGTAATGAATGGGAGAGTTTCCTCTAGTGGAAGTGTTCGGTAACTGCAGGCCGCACAACATCTCCCTGACACTCATCCACTCACCCACACTCACATTATGAACACAACCCGTTTAGATTTATGTTTATAGAGTAGAACATGTATTTGAAAATTATATTTCTTTAAAAAAAATTAATAGTATTTGTTGTCACTATTTTCATAACAAAAAACGAAAAATCTGTAACTTTTTTATAAGGTCACTTTTTAAAATTCGTTCACTCAGCAATAATTCCCTGCCAAGAGTCGCTTTTGAGAAGAGATCAACTTCAGTGCCGACGCTCTAAAGAGTTCAAGATTTACCAGTTTAAGTTGGAAAATTAAAGCTACACTGTGTGGGATTTTAATCCCAACTAGCGGAAAAATAGTATATGACTACTAACTGAATATACTTCAAGCCCTCCCATTCCGGGGGCGTTTTAACTCCTACGGGCGTCATTATTTTCAATCTCCCGTTAGCGTGCATCACGCTGCCACAGACAGAAAAAAACACGAAAGCCGAAGCTATGAATTTTCCTTCCTTTCACCGCTATGGTCCCCTAATGTATTATCAAGATGGAGGCGCAACATGGCCGAGCTTTTTCGAGCGTCTCGCTCGTGTTTAGGTTCTGAACGGCAGATTCTAATCTACGCTTGCCGAGAATTACTAGATTAGTTGTGGAGAGTAGTTACACAGATAAAGAGCACAGAATCAATTTGAAAGATCAAAGTCTTTTTTAGCGAAGAATCAACTTAAAAAAAATTAACAGTGTAGTCTTTAAATTTCAGGTCTATGCTCAAAACGTAATAAATTGGATTATAAAACAGCGTGAATATAATTAAGTACCATAAAATTCCCCTACAAAAAAAAAAAACAAAATATTAAATAAAAAACAATATCGAACCTAAAATAAAGTACATTCATTCATTGAAAAAAAATATTATTTGGTCAATATTGACCGACACACGAAGAGCACCAGAACGGTAGAGACATGGTGTATTAGAATTGGTTTTTTTGTTGGTTATGCCCAAATAAATAAATATCTGGTATGTTAATAAAGTAAGCATTCAGCACTATGATATTACAAAGCACATTTATGTCATTTACTGCCAGAACGATGTTTGGTGATGATACAATCAATCTAAATATATTTTCAGACTCCTTCAACATTTCTCACATTATCACAGTTTTAATTCGCTATAGTTTTATTAAATGTGTAAATAAAAATATGACCAAACTCCTCAGTTGATATGTCACTGGTTTTGTCCGTCCTTTCTGTTAGACTCTCACAACAAGAATTTATGCTGAATATCTGTCAGCTGGTACATTTTAATACACAATAGAGAATACCAGTTTAGACTCCACCAGTGGACCAAGCAATGCTTCATGTTGTTCAGTCTGTGTGTAAAAAGAGCATCAGCAGTTACAGAAAAATACTGAAGAAAACATATCACTCAAAGTAAATTTTTACTGGTAGTCACTTTATTTGCTCTCCACACTTACATAAATTACTATAGTGTCGTTCCAGCACACAGTAGTAAAAAAATATCAAAAGAATTATATCTGGTGTCTGAATAGTATTTTGTTTGACAGTAAGAAAACAATTCTTGTCACTGCTCTGCCGTTCCCATTAAACTTGCATGAGTCTGAAAACAGGAAGTGAACACGCACTCCCCGAGAACTGAACGTCACAGCAGAAGCCGAAGAACTGAACACATTCTTCCATGGAATAAAAGTGGCTTAGGAAACCAGTCAATGACCCTCAAATCCTTTCATCACCTGTGATGAAAACAACACTAGAAAGTGAAGAGTCCTGTCGTTATTTGCAACTTCTAAATGTAAAGGACACTCCACTTTTTTTTAGGAAAGAGGCTTCATTTCCCACCTCCTAGAGTTACAACAGAGTTTAACCGTTTTAGAATCCACTCAGCTGAAATCTTCCCTCCGGGTCTGGCGCTAGCACTCTTAGCATAGCTTAGCCAAGATCATTGAATCTGATTAGACCGATATCATCCCCGCTCAAAAAAATGACCAAAGAGTTATCGAAAATTTTCCTATTTAAAACTTACCTCACTGTAGTTACATCGTGAGCTCAGACGATGTGGCTAGGAACTAACTCTCATTCCTCCTGCGTAATAATCGAGGAGCTTTGCTGCAGTGCCATGGGTGAGCAGGCACAGTGATAATACGCAGCGCCAGAACATATAGTTACCTAGCCATAATTGTCTAGAAAATCGCAACTTTCATTTTCCGTCGGTCTTAGCTCACGATGTAATAACAGAAAGGCGAGTTTTAAATGGGGAAACATATCTAAACTCTTTGGGTCATTTTTTTTTGAGAGAGAGTCTAACGTCTAATCAGATTCAAAGATCTTTGTCTAAGCTATGCTAAAAGGTGCTAGCGCCAGACCCGAAGATCGGCTGAGTGGATTCAAAACCGGTAAAAACACAGTGTAAGTTCTAGAGAGTTGGAAAATGCGACTATTTTCCAAAAAAAAGTGGAGTGTTGCTTAAACAAAAAAGTTTTAATTTAGCAGATAAAACACTCAAAATTCTGTTTTTCCTCTGGGACAGTTTAAGGTCACTGAATTTCGGACGCGCACACCATAGACGCGCATGAGCACACGCCTCAAACGTTTCACAACTCAACTTTTTGAAGTTTGTGAATCCCTAATTAATAACTAATGATCTGTGCAAAAGAAGTTGAATCTATCAAAACTAACTTTATCTGAACAAAAACTTAATTCTAGATCTGCTGTAACGCCTAAACAAATCTGTTTACTGAAATCTATGACTGTAAAGGCTGCTGATAAACGCATCTTATATTGTTAAAGCGCTGTAATAGATGAAGGAGGACTTCGACTGAGTGAACACGATATCCACAAAGTTTAATCATTCCACTGTAAAAAGTGAATCCGTTGACATCGTCTTGAAAAAAATTGTAAACCCTTGCCTAAAATATTCATGTAAATAAACGTAATGCTTAATTTGGAAAAAAATAAGTTATGTGAACTTTAACATACCACATTACTTAATTTTCGATTAAGCATGAGTTTTTTACTTACTTTAAGGCAACGGGTTTTCCTATTTTTTTAAGATAAAGGGTCATCGAAAGGCCAATTTTCCTCAGTTGATGCTGCTTCCAGGGTCTTCATGTAAAGTTTTGTACATAATTTGGTTAAAACTCCTCAATGATTTGTGTAAAACAGCTTTTTTTTTCCCTCCCTCAAGAACGCTTGTTCACAAGCGACCGTTCCAGTGCATGTCTCTAAAATGATAATGAGACAACTGCTGAAATATGCTAAACGGGAAATATTGCTAATAACGGGAAATATGCTTAAAGCGGACCGTCCGTCAGCGGTCGTGGGCGGAGCATGAGCCATTAAGACATCAGCCTGCTCGAAACCAAACCTTGATTAATGCGTGCTTTCAGCTTTTTAGGATTTAAAAAAAAGGAGTGAATGAATTCTTCAGTGTATGGTGGTGTCTGTTGTCTGTCTGTGTGTTGTTTGTGTTTGTGTGTGTGTGAGTGTGTGTGTGTGTGAGTGTTGTCCACACAATGCAAAAACACATTACAAGCAACACCATTTTAAAGTGAATTATTGCATCTGATGCCTCTGAAAAGTCAACTGGATCATTTTCACAATGTGTTGAGTGTGTTTTGTTGTGTGATGTGTGTGGTTGTGTCCCTCTCCGCAGGAGAGTGAACACGAGGACATATTTTCAGGGACAATAGAGAGAGCAGGAGAAACGAGACGCAAGACCTCAGAAAATCCGCCGATCCCAGCAGCTGCTTACGAATCACAATGGAGATCAGAACACACTCTTCTCCATGTCGGTACACACCCATCCTTAAGTGACGGGGAGGTGGGGGGGGGGGGGTTGGGACCACACTCCTTCGTGACGTACACACACTCCTTCAGTGACGGTGACACCACACTCCTTCAGCTTTTCATTCTGAGGTTTCTGGTGGTGTTTACTAAAGTTTTCTCACAGTAGAGGGATTGTGCAACATTTAAAATCAAATTTCCAGAACATTCAAGGCAACTTTTTTTTTTTTCAAGACTACAATCAGAGATTCACCTTAACAAAAACAATATCCTTCTTATTAATATTGTCAATTCAAAAAAAAGGTACAATAGATAACAAAATATAAACAAATAAAAACAAATGGTACAAATAAAGTGCAGCACATGCAATACTGCGGTAACTTAACCACTGAAAGTCTTTCCTTGATTTCAAACTATTTTCCTCCCATGAATATATGAAATGCCTTGAAGAATACAAGCCGTATCATATAACATGGATATTAATAATAGCAATATCACACTCTTAGCCAAGAGAACATGCCTCTATAATCTATTATCAGACGGACTGCAGCGTTGATTCTGTTTGAAAAGATTGTTTATATCAATAAAATTCAAATAAAATTTCACATAAATTGTAAAAACACATAAAAGTATCTTCTAATAATATGACAGTTTTCAAGGGTTTTCCAGGACATTCAAAAAGTCCAAATTTGCTCATTTGCATATTCATAGAACTGTGATACTAAATGAGGCAAGGTGTCGAGTTACAATCAAGATATAGTAAAGCATAAAGGAATTATATTTTAAGGCAAAAACATTTAAATTGTTAATGTGGCGATAATATTATTGACTAAAGGGACTTTTGAGACGTATTTATAAGGCCTTAATTTGGTGTAAGTTTGGGTGGGATGTGAAAGACAGACCCAGCTCTGACAGTGGCAGAAGAGCAAAGGCCATGTTTATATGCTTCGGTTGAATGCAAAACGAACCGCCAAACTGGTTTTGTGCCTCCACCCTGCATGATAATCTGACTAACCCTGCAATTTGCATTTTTCTTGGAGAAAGCACACATAGAGAGAGACTAAAAATATGACAGTGAGTTAAAGATAGTGCATTTCTCTACTTCCCTTGTGAACATGTAGCCCTTCTGCTTTAAAAACTCTTATAATCATCCATTATGCATGTGCTTTAAACACACAGAGCTCTCTAGATAGCATAAAGTCCATCAAAACAATAAACATGTGATAACTGAACCTCATTCTGTATACCAATGCACCTGGTCTATTGTGGAGCCACTGATTAAACAGTTGTCGCGCACGCGCATGATACAGGCGTGTTGCGCGTGCGCGTTGCTTCACCCCCCTGGCGAAGGAAACTGGAGCATAAAACACAAAAAACATCTGATCTTGGAACATTATCACAACTATGTTGATTAAATACAATGCAATTAAATAGCAAAGCAACTTTAATTCATGAAACCTTGTGACATGATCAAAATGGCCACGAAATAAACTTGTAACAGTAAAGTTGGCTGTGGATTTGATGCAATATAAAGTGATTCGGTGTGATTTCTCTTACCTGGATGCTAACGTCTCAGCTCATCACCGATATGATATAATGCGCCATGTCAAAGTAAATGGAACATGTACAATTTGACAGCCCGAGAGCGAGTTCATTAGATTGAGAAACGCGAACACATCCATACCTTCAGATCCTCCTCGTGCACGCGCTTTAATTCCGGGGGGGGGGGGGGGGGGTGTGTGGCTGGCGGTGGGGGGGGGGGGGGGGGTGGGTGTGGGGTCAGGGCTTCGTGCCGTGCACTGATCTGTTTCCCAGAAGGATGATCGGACTCACGGATCGGTCAGATGATCCTTAGCAAATAAATGAATATTCTTCTATACTCTTTTGATCTCAGTTGTAACCGATCCCGCCATTACAGTCGCGGATGCTGATAAACACACGCGAGCGCGCGCGACGCACAACTCCGTTTGCGTTAACAGACCTCAGCGTTAATCTCGGCATTTAAAAACCTGTCTGACACTGAAACTCCCTCTTCGTTTTGTTTGTGGTCGTGCAGTTAAACCTCTGCAACTTTGGAAAGATGTTATTGTTTAACTAAAGCAATATTAGCCTCATTTCTCAATTAATTATCCCAAAACTGTTATTCTTATTTAAACAAAACAAATTCAGCGATTCAAAGTGCATTCCTTTATAATATATCTAATTATTTTATTAAATAATTAGTTACCTATTTTTTTTGTATTCTTACACGAGATAAACATTACTTGATTACAATTTCATCTTCTCTTAACCCAAAAGCACTCATGTACACACTTTGCAGAACCTACAAACTTTTTACCTTAATTAATGTTTACATTTCTTGTTTAATTAAGTAATGCCCTTTACTTTTTTCTTTTTTCTCATACTCGCTTATTTTAACTGTTAGTTCTGTTTTGTATTGAGCTAGGATTAAAAAAATGTAAAGCAATGTCCATATTTGACCCAAACATGGTTTAAACGAACCCAGCAGCTGGGATGATGGAATAAAAATAAAGTATCAAACGGTAATTAGATCTAATATCTGTCGTTTTGGAAAGACTTCTGTAGTAAAGTTTACCTCATCGTAAACTAATGACGATGCCAGAATTTTCCAGCATTTGCAATTTTCTCAACAGCGCCTCCTGCAGTACAAACGAGGCATAGCCAGGAGAGCTCGAGTGTACAGCTCTCGCGATATTCCACAAGGTGGCGCCATTGTCAAGCGTCATCGCCATGGAGACAGAAAGGAGGCGGAATTCTCATAAAGTGCGTAACGGTAATTTGTGAGTGAAATGTAAAACTACAAAAGCCTTCTATGTCTGGGATTACGTTTTGTGATACTTTTGAAAAGGTTTATAATAGTAGACAAAGTGATTAAATGCCTCAGACTTTTGAGAAATTATGGATATTGTAAAAACTGTCTGTGACACGAAACAGAAAGATTTCTGACAGTGAGTCACATCAGAGAAACTGAGCCTGTATTTTGGAATAGTAACCAGAAGAACATGAAGAATTCCAAGTTTACGGTTAGTTAAGTAGATGATGATCTTTAGACAGAAATCTGGCAATCTTTACAGATTCAATACAGTTTTATTTTGATATTGACCCGCTGAATCATAATTAGCCTAACTGAGTATGTAGAGAGAAGATGATACTGCATTGACTGTTTATTTTCTACATTGATCATGTGACCTAAGACCAAACAGGCCAATCACACGCTTTGTAAATTCAGGAGCATGGAATAATTCTCTACTTGTTCTGAAAGCTTCATGGTTGTTTTTAAAACATTTAAATTCCGAACAGTGTTGAAGTTTCCCACAGCAAGAAGCACATAAGATGATAAATACATGCTAACCAACCATTTATGATCATTCCAGAGACTAAACCCATATCGGCAAAGTATTCACTATAATTTAATTATTCAGAATTCAAATAAGATCGACCAGGCCGTCCATGCCCTGATAGACAACACAGAACGTGACATTTTAAACACTGCCCTACATAGCAGGTGTGTGTGTGTGGTGTTGGGTGTGTTTGTGTGTGTGTGTGTGTGTGTGTGTGTGTGTGTTTCCAGATGAAGGTTCAGGCCAAATGACCCCTTACTGATGAGGACTAGAGAATATGGGAGATCAACTATGAGTTTGCTGTGTATCACTTCATGTTGAGTATATAAGATTCTGTATATATAGCACTGATTAAAATCAAAAGCCTTATTCTTATTATAATGAGGCGTGCAACTTGCAAGTAAGTAAAGAGAATGTAATAGAAATATTACTGTGATTGTTTTGTTCTTCCCCGTCATGTTTTTTCAGTATTTTCAATCCAGACTGGTCCCCTCAGTGAATATAACTTTACTATTATGCTTCCTAATACATACACATGCAGATGAAAAGTAAAACATTACTTTGCAATATAAAAACGAACAAAAAGTATAAGTTTTTTGAGAAAGGAAAAACCTTTTTAGAACCATTTTCGAAACCCTGTTACTTTTTAGAAACTTTTTATAAACTCGGTTAATGTTTAGAACCTTTTAGGAAACATTACTCATTAGATCCATATTAACCATAGAACCATATAAACATGCAGATACTTGGAGGAACTTGTTTTAGGAACAACCAACACTTGTTTTTAACGGAGCCAAACACTGATACTTTTTAGAACCTTTTTAAGAAAACAGTTATTTTTTGAACCTTTTTAGAACTCAGATACATTCTATAGAACCTTTTATTACTTTTTTTAAATGAAACCATTTTAGAAACACTCCATTACGTTTTAGAACCTTGTAGAATGCCCAATACTTCTTAGAACCTTTTTTAAAACACTTATTACTTTTAGAACCTCGGTTAGAAACACCAACTACTTTTTGGAAACCAATTTAGAAACACACATTACATTTATAGGAACCTTTTTAGTAATACAATTAAATGTGTTGCTTTAAGAGCTCACATTCCACCACACTGTAACAGCGTCATGTGATCTTACCGCGGATCAACAGTTAAAGTTGCTTGAACACATACTGCGCTCTGAGGTCAAGGTCAGGCGGATCTGAAGAGGTCCACAGATGACCCACATCTGAACTCACCAAAGTGTCATCGCACCTTACCCTAAGCCTAGAGGTCACTGTCAGGAGAGAGAGTAAAAACCGGGGGGGAGGTTTATTAACACACACACATATTTTGCACACTAATTAACTCAGGGTTTTCATGCAAATGACAAGGATGCCATCTGAAAAATGCATTTTTAATATAAAAAAGCATGTATTAATGGATACTTTTTGCATAAAACTTAAGTAAAATTGTCATAATTTTTCATGTGGTTTGCTAATGCAGTACTGTTGTGGTTTCACGGGGAATTGTTAGTTATTAGTGAAGGACGTTCAACAAAAACTAAGGTTTTCACGTTACTTCTTAAAACCTTTTACAAAAAACTAAATACATTATAGACCTTCATAGAATCACTCAGTGACCATTTTAGCACCTTTTAAAAACACTCAGTGACATTTTAGAAACTTATTAGAAACACTCATTTACTTTTAGAACCTGATTAAAAACACTCATTACTTTTTAAGAAACACTCAGTGACTTCTTAGAACCTTTTAAACAAACACTCAGTGACTTCATAGAAAGAACCTTTTTTAAAAACACTCATTACTTTTTAGAACCTTTTAAAAACACTCATTACTTTTAGAAACACACAGTGACTTCTAAGAAGCATTTTAGAAACACTCAGTGACTTACATAGAACCTTTTAAAAACACTCATTATTTTAGAACCTATTAGAAACTCAGTTACTTTTTAGAACCTTTTTAGAAACACTCAGTGACCATTTTAGAAACTTTTTAAAAACACTCAGTGACATTTTAGAAACTATTTCGAAACAACTCATTACTTTTTAGAACCTTTTTAAAACACATCATTACTTGTTAGAAACACTCATTGACTTAGAACCTTTTTAGAAACACTCAGTGACTTCTTAAGCACCTTATTAAAAACAGCTCATTTCTTTTAACCTTTTAGAACTCATATACTTTTTAGAACCTTTTTAGAAACACTCAATTCCTTTATAGAACTTTTTAGAAACACTCATTACTTTTTAGAACCTTTTTAGAAACACACATTACTTTTTTTTAGAACCTTTTTAGAAACTCATTACTTTTTTAGAACTTTTTAAACACTCATTACTTTTTTAGAACCTATTTAGAAACACTCATTACTTTTTAGAACCTGTTTAAAAACACTCATTACTTCATAGAACCTTAGTTTAAAAACACTTATTTTAAAAACACTCATTACTTTATTTATAACCATTTTATAAAACACTCATTACTTTATTAGAACCTTTTTAGAAACTCACTTATTTTTTAGAACCTTTTTAGAAACTCTCATTACTTGTTAGAACCTTTTAGAACACTCATTACTTTTTAGAACTTTTTAGAAACACTCATTACTGTTAGAACCTTTTGTAGAAAACACTCATTACATGTTAGAACCTTTTTATAAACACTCAATACTGTTTAACCCTTTTTAGAAACACGCATTTACTCTTAGAACCTTTATAAAAACACTCATTACTCTTAGCACCTTTTTAAAAACACACATTAACTTTTAGAACCTTTTCAAAAAACCCTCAGTGACTTTTAGAACCATTTAGAAACACGTCATTACTTTTTAGAAACTTTTTTAAAAAACACTCATTTCTTTTTTAGAACATTTTAAAAACACTCAGAGACTTTTAGAACCATTTAGAAAGACTAATTACTGTTTAGAACCTTTTAAGAAACACTAAGTTAACTACTTAGAACCTTTTTAGAAACACTCATTACTTTTTAGAACCTTTTTAGATGAAACACCTCATTACTATTTAGAACCTTTAAAATACTCATTACTTAGAACCTTTTTAAAAACACTAATTTTTAAAAAACACTCATTACTTTTTTAGAACCTATTTAACAAAACACTCATTTACTTAATAGAAACCTTTAGAAACTCACTTACTTTTTAGAACCTTTTTTAGAAACTCTCATTACTTGTTAGATACCTTTTTAGAAACAACACATTACTTTTTAGAACCTTTTTAAGAAACACTCATTTCTTGTTAGAACCTTTTGTAGAAACACTCGATTGACTTGTTAGAACCGTTTTTAGGAAACACTCATACTGATTAGTAACCTTTTTTTATAGAAACTCCAGTTACTTCTAAGAACCTTTTTTAAAAAACACTCATTACTCTTAGAACCTTATTTAAAACACTCATTACTTTTTAGAACCAATTATAAAACACTCAGTGACTTTTAGAACCTTTTAGAAACACTTCATTACTTTTTTAGACCCTTTTTAAAACACACTCATTTCTTTTTAGAACATATTTTAAAAACACTCAGTGACTTTTAGAACCTTTTAGAAACACTAATTACTGATTAGAACCTTTTAAGAAACACACGAGCTTCTTAGAACCATATTAGATACAGCTCATTACTTTAAGAACCTTTTTAAAAAAACACTTCAGTGACTTCTTAGAACCTTTTTAAAAACACTCATTACTTTGTTAGAACCTTTTAAAACACTCATTACTTTTTAGAACCTTTTTTAAAACACTCATACTTTTAGAACCTTTTTAAAAACACTCATTACGTTGTAGAACCTTTTTATAAACACTCATTACTTTTTAGAACTTTTTGAAAAGCACTCAGTGACTACTTAGAACCTTATTAAAAACACACATTACTCTTTAGAACCTTTTAAAAACACACATACTTTTAGAACCATTTTTAAAACACTCATATACTTTTTAGAACCTTTTTAAAAAACACTTCATTACTTTGGTAGAACGCTTTTTAAAATCACTCATTACTTCTTTTTTAACATATCATCATGATTCATGATTTTGGTCTGTTTGTTTCGTTACCGAAGCCGCAGAAAAAAAAGACCACAGTGTCGCTGTATGTCTGAATGCTTTCATGAAACTAAAGGCCCCAACGAGCATTTTCATTAGGAATTCCAGCTGACTGGGATGGTTGGATCAGAGGCGTTACTGACCACACGTCGGGCTATCAAGGAGGGTTTTGGGTCTAAAATGTGACCGAGTACCTTGAAAACGTCAGCTTTGGGCAACAAAGACAGAGGACCACACACATTCTTCCGCGTTCTCGCTCCATTCTTTTCTTTCCCCTTTCAATGATGCATGTCCAATTTCCGGCTCTGTTTCCTGCTTTCTTCCTTTTCCAGCAACGGTCAGACTGAAGGTCATAAGCTCATGTGGCCAGAGACCAGTGTTGAGCTCACTGGACGCAGTGTGAATATGTCAGTTTAATCTATTCAGCCCATATTCTGTAAAGTGCAGACAGGCATCCAGAGTGTGCGAGTGAATAGAGCTCTTTAGAAACATGCAGCAACTTTTTAAAAACCTTATTAGTAACCAGGGTAATTTTTGAACCTTCTTGTTTAAGCACTCTTACTTTTTTTATAATCATTTAGAAACTCAGATGCGTTTAGAACCTTTTATGAAACTGCGGTAACTTTTTAAACCTTCTTAGAAACTCGTTACTTTTAGAACCATTTAAGAACTTGGTTTAGATTTTAAAACCTTTTTAGAAACTCGGTTACATTTTTATAAACTTGGTTAATCTTTAGAACCTTTTTAGAAAACTCAGTTACATTTTAGAACCTCCTAAGAAACACAGTTTAATTTTTTAGAAACCTTTTTAGAAACTTGGTTATTTTTTAGAACCTCCTTAGAAATAGTTACTTTTTAGAACCTTTTTGTTTAGAAACTCGTACTTTGAGAATCTTTTTTAGAAACTTGGTACTTTTTAGAACCTTTTAGAACTCGTTAATTTTTTGAACCTTATTAGAAACTCGTTACTTTTTTAGAAAACCAGGTAAATTTTTAGAACCTTTTTTAACAACACAGTTTTACTTTTTAGAACCTTTTTAGAAACTTGGTTTAATTTTTTAGAAACTTATTAGAAACTCTTTAGAACTTTCAGACCTCTTTAAACACCTTTTAAGAACCTGGATGCAGTGTGAAAATGTGAGTTTATCTATTTCTCTAATGCTTATTTGGAGACTGTCTGAGATTTCTGTTACATTTAAAAAAATGCAACAATGTCACAAATGTTTTATTACATTCAGAAATAATGTAACCCTATCCTAAATATCTTACATATCACCATCTAACATCTCCACACCTGGAGCATTCCTGCAGCTTGGAAGTGGAAGTTCGATGGATCTTAACTCCCTATCGCTTTCCCAGCCAGACTCATTTGGCAACACTTTATATTGTGTATACACTTTATATCTTACAGCTACATATCAAGGCATGATTTGTTATTTTATCCACTTAATATAAATGCAATAAGGAACTAGGTGTAACCCAGTCCCGAACCCAAAACACACACGACGAGGTTTCATGATTTTATGTTTCTGCAGTGCTGTGAAACCTGATACGTCTGAGCGGCTTTAAAACAAACAACCTTTAGTCATGTTTTACAACGTGATCCTCGAAAAACCCTGAAGAGAGTGATGATGAAAGCTGAACGCCCTCGGAGAGGAAGTGTGTTTGGTTTGTTGTGAAATCGCTGTATTTACAAGGGATCCGGCGCAGTTTCGTGGTTTAAGAGGGGTCTTTCATTTGCCTCAAGTCAACACAACAAACACACAGAAGGAAGCTTGTTTACGACCACCAAATCAATTCTTTTTAAAGTATTGCAAAACTTTTATCTTTTTTTATCTTGTGACTTTTTTTACTCACAATTCCTTCTGACTTTTTTAATAAAAATTTCTGACATTTTTACTGCAAAAGTTGAGATTTATCTTGCAATTCTTCCTGACATTTTATACTCGCACTTCTGAACTTTTTTTTACTCGTAGCGTGCGATTTAATCTCCGCAATCCTGACTTATATATCTCTCAATTCTGATTTTTTTTTCCCACAATCCTGCAATTTTTACATCGCATTGTGAGTTGATCTCGCAATTCTGACTATATATCTCGCAATACTGACTTTTTTTCCTCACAATTGACTTTTTTTCCTCACAAAATTGACTTTTTTTCCTCACATTTGACTTTTTTTTCCTCACAATTTCTGACTTTTTTCCACACAATTAACTTTTTTCTCACAATTTTGACTATATTTTCTCAGCATTCTGACTTTTTTTACTCGTAGTTGTGAGTTTTTAATCTCGCAAATCGGACTTTTTTTTCCTTGTTACGTGATATTTAATCTCGCAATCCTGACTTTAAAGTCTCTCAATTCTGATTTTTACTCACAATTCGATCTATTTTAACTTGTTGGCGGTGAGTTTTTAATTCTCGCAATCCGACTTTCTATCTCGCAAAACCTGACATTTATACTCGTGTTTTGAGTACTTATTTCACAATTCTGACTTTTTTTCCTCACATTTTGACTTTTTTTTTTTCCTCACAATTTTGACTTTTTATTTCTCACAAATTTGGGCTTTTTCCTCACATTGACTTTTTTCCTCACAATTGACTTTTTCCCTCACAATTTTGACTTTTCTCGCCAATTCTGACTTTTTTACTCGTATTTGTGTTTTATCTCTCAATTCTGACATTATATTTCGCAATTCAGACTTTAAAAATCACACAATTCTGGACTTTTTTACTCGTAGTTGTGGACTTTATATCGCAAATCTGACATTATATCACGCAATTCTGACTTTTTGTACTCGTAGTTTGTGAGTTAATTTCACAATTCTGACTTTAATCTCACAAATTCTGACTTTTTACCTCGTTGCGTGAGTTTTAAATCTCACAAATCTGACATTATTTTCGCAATTCAGGAATTTTTTACTCACAATTCTGACAATTTTTACTCCAGTTACTGAGTTAATTTCACAATTCTGACTTTATATCTTGCTAATTCTACTTTTTTTACTTACAATTCTGACTATTTTTTTTACTAAATTCTGACGATTTTTTACATGTATTGTATGTTATATCTCGCAATTCTGAACTTTATATCTCACATTCAGATTTATTTTCCTCATAGCGGAGTTTTAATCTCGCATTCTGACTATATCTCTCAATCCTGACTTATATCTCACAATTCTGACATTTTACTCATAGTTAGTTGCTTATCTCGCAATTCGACTTTATAACTCGCGATTCTGTCTTACTTACAAGTCTGACTTTTTACTCGTAGTTGTGTTTATCTTTCAAAATCTGAACTTTTTTTTACTCACAATTCTGAATTTATTTTACTAGTTGTGTTTTAATCCTCGGAATTCTGACTTTTTTACTCATAGTTGTGACTTGTGAGATTTATGTCACAGTTCTGTTTTTTTTTTTTGATGTTGTCTAATACCTAAAATAAAGTCTTAATTGCAAAGTCATAAATAGTAAGATGAAAGGTTCCCTCTGGGTAGGAGGGTTTCCTTGGCAAAAACAACTTCACAAACACACCCGTGTGTCGTCTCTGTTTCCAGCATACCCGCGGCAAGGTAAAGTCGCTTGAAGAATGCTCTTCTGTTGTATTAAGCGATCTATATGGGGGTTCCGGTAATTGTTGCTGGAAGATAGAGCTGGGGAAGAGTATCAGGTGTCCCAGGTTCTGCCAATCAGAGAGGGATATCAGGAAACCATGAGTCAACCCTGAGAAACTCTCCAGAGACCATGTCATCAACTTTCCTATGTTCTCTTGAAAACTCACTGCAAAAAGCCCATTATTAACCATCAAAACCATCAGGCACCAACATACCATCTGAAACCACACATGTGGTGCCATACGAAGTTTTATTCTGTTTTTTCCAGCAGTGTAGATAAGTTTTTTTATCCATTTTATGGAAAAAGCGTCCTCAAGAAACTCTGACTGCAAGCGCTCCTCAATTTCGACGGAAGTGAAGCTTAAGCGGCTAAGTGGTGATGAGGAAAGAAGTGAATCCATCATTCTGTGTGCTCTAAAAATTAACAGGAAGAAACTTGAGCTATCTACACCCTTTTCTCCCACAATGCATCTGTTTCTGGTGGCCATTACTTTTCTCTGGGATGAAGGTCATGATTATAGTTTATTTTATAAATAAAAATTAGTTATTTACTTTTAATTTTATCGTATAAAATGTATTTTTCAATGTGTTTATGTATTTATTTAAATGCATTATTTATTTTAAATTTTACATGCTAAAATATTGTATTTTTTATAAGAAGTTTTATTTTGATTGTTATATATTTTTATATATTTATTTATTTTTAACTTTACTGCTAAAATAGTTGTATTTTTTTATAAAGAGTTTTTATTTTGATTGTTTATATTTAAAAAAATTAAATTATACATGCTAAAATTCTTTATTTTAAAGGGTTTTATTTAAAAATGAATTTATTTGTTTTAATTTTTACATGATAAAATATTCACTTTTTTAAAAATGTTTTATTGATGTTTTTCATTTTATATCATTATTGTTTACATTTTACATGATAAAATATTTAATCTTTTTTTAAGTGTTTTAATTTTGTGGTTTTTTTATTTTGCAGATTTTTATTTATTATAAGATTTTTTTTATTACATTATTTATGTTAGTAGCATTTCAGCAACTCTTTATTATAATTTTTTTTATAAAATTGTTTTTATTCAAGGTTCTAGTGTCTATCTTATTCTCTAAATTGCTATCTAATACGTTAATGTAATTGTAATGTTGAACACACGAAGTCATCAGTGTCTATATTCCTGCATCAACATACCTCACTCTTTTTCCTGTTTGCTGTTGATGTTGACAGGTGACATGTGTGGTCTCTTTTGGCCCTGAAGAGACTTCGCTGACAGTAGGTTCCTGGAATAAAGCCTGTTTTCTCTGCGGTGAAGGGTGGTCATGTGGTGTCTCTGTGGCCTGAAGAACTCGCTGACATTAGGTCTGATAAAGCCTGTTTCTCTGGCGGTGACGGTGGTCATGTGTGTCACCTGGTGTCCCTGAAGTAGACTCGCTGGCATTAGGTCCTGGATAAAGCCTGTTTCTCTGCGGTGACTGGTGCATGTGTGTTTCTGTGGCCCCTGAAGGGACTCGCTGGCAGTAGGTCCTGGATAAAGCCTGATTTCTTCTCTTGCGGTGACGGTGTCAATGTGTTTTCTGTGGTCCTTAAGAGACTACGCTGGCAGTAGGACCCTGGATAAAGCCTGTTTTCTCTGCCGTGACGGGTGACATGTGTTTTCTGTGGCCCTGAAGAGACAGTGGCAGTAGTCCTCGATAACGCCTGTTATCTCTGCGGTGACGGGTGTCATGTGTGTATTTCTGTGTGTCCTGAAGAGACTCGCTGGCAGTCGGTCCCTGGATAAACCTGTTTCTCTGTCGGTAACGGGTGTAATGTGAGTTTCTCTGTGGCCCTGAAGAATCGCTGGCAGTAGGTCCTGATAAAGCCTGTTTCTCGGTGGTGACGGGTGTCATGTGTGTTTCCTGTGGCCTGAAAGAGACTCGCTGGGCAGTAGGTCCTGGATAAAGCCTGTTTCTCTGCGGTGACGTAGTCATGAGTGTCTCTGTGGCCCTGAAGAGACTCGCATGCAGTTAGGTCCTGGAATAAAGCCTGTTTCTCTGCGTGACGGTGTCATGTTGTTTCAGTGGCCCTGAAGAACTCCTGGCATAGGTCCTGGATAAAGCCTGTTTCTCTGGCGGTGACGGGGGATCATGTGTGTTTCTGTGGCCCTGAAGAACTCCCTCTGGCAGTAAGGTCCTGTGATAAAGCCTGTTTCCCACTGCGGTGACGGGGGTCATGTGTGTTTCTGTGGCCCTGAAAGAGACTCGCTGCAGTAGTTCCTGGATACAGCCTGTTTCTCTGCGTGACGGGGTCATGTGTGTTTCTGTGGTCCTGAGAGACTTCGCTGCGCAGTAGGTCCAGGATAAAGCCTGTTTTCTCTGCGGTGACGGGTGTCATGGTGTGTCTCTGTGGCCCGAGAGACTCCGCTGGCAGTCGGTCCAGGATAAAGCCTGTTTCTCTGGCGGTGACGGGTGTCATGTGTTTTCTTGGCCCTGAAGAGACTCGCATGGCAGTAGTCCTGGATAAAGCCTGATTCTCCTGCGGTGACGGGTGTCATGTGTGTTTCTGTGCCCTGAAGAACCGCTGCAGTAGGTCCTGATAAAGCCTGTTTTCTCTGCGGTGACGGGGGTCATGAGTGTTTTCTGTTGTCCAGCAGAGACTCGCTGGCAGTAGTCCGGATAAAGCCTGTTTCTCTCGGTGACGGTGGTCATGTGTGCTCTGTGGCCCTGAAGAAGACTCGCTGGCAGTAGGTCCTGGAGAAAGCCTTTTCTCTGCGGTGACGGGTGCATGTGTGTTTTCTGTGCCCTGAAGACCTCGCTGGCAGTAGTCCTGATAATAGCATGTTTCTCGCGGTGACGGGTGTCAAGTGTGTCTCTGTGGCCCTGTAGAGACTCGCTGGCAGTAGTGTCCTGGAAAAAGCCTGTATCTCTGCGTGACACTGGGATGTCATAGTGTTTTCTGTGGCCCTGAAGAGACTCGCTGCAGTAGGTCTGGCTAAAGCCTGTTCTCTGTGGTGACGGGTGTCATGTGTGTGTTCTGATGGCCCTGAAGAGACTCCTGGCAGTAGGTCCGGATAAAGCCTGTTTCTTCTTTTCTCAGCGGTAGACGGGTGTCAATGTGTGTTTATGTGGCCCTGAAAGACTCGCTGGCAGTAGGTCCTGGATAAAGCCTGTTTTTCCTGCGGTGACGGGTGTCATGTGTGGTTTTCTAGTGGCCCTGAAGAGACCGCTGTCAGTAGGTCCTGGATAAAGCCTGTTTCTTACTCTGCGGTGAACGGAGTCATGTGTGTATCCTGTGGCCCTGAAGAGCTCCGCTGGCAGTTTGGTCCTGGATAAAGCCCTGTTTTCTCCTGCGGTGACGGGGTGTCCATGTTGGTTTCTGTGTCTCTAAGAGACCGCTGGCAGTAGGTCCTGGATAAGCCTTTTCTCTGCGTGAACGGGTGTCATTAGGTGTTTCTGTGGCCCTGAAGAGACTCGCTGCAGTAGTTCCTGGATGAAAGCCTGTTCTCAGCGTTTAACGGGTGACATGTTGTTTCTGTGTGGCCCTGAAGAGACACCCGCTGGCAGTAGGACCTGGATAAAGCCTGTTTCTCTGCTGTGACTGGTGTCCATGTGTGTTTCTGTGGCCCTGAAGAGATTCCTGACAGTAAGGTCCTGGATAAAGCCTGTTTCCTCTGCGGTGAACGGGTGTCATGTTGTTTCTGTGGTCCGATAGACTCGCTTGATAGTAGGTCTCAGGATAAAGAGCCTGTTTTCTCTGCGGTGCGGGTGTCATTGTTGTGTTACGCGGCCCTGAAGGATACTCGCTGGCCAGTAAGGTCCTGGATAAAGCCAGTTTCTCAGCGGGACGGTGTCATGTGTGTTTCTGTGGCCCTGAAGAACTCCTGGCAGTAGGTCCTGGAATAAAGCCTGTTTCTCGTTCTCGGCGGTGACGGGTGGTCGTGTGTTTCTCTTGCGGCCCCAGAAGAGACTCGCTGGCAGTAGTCCTGATAGCTGTTTCTCTGCGGTGACGGGTGTCATTGGTGTATCTGCGGCCCTGAAAGACTCGCTACAGAGGTCCTGGATAAAGCCTGTTTTCTCTTTGCGTGACGGGTTCATGTTGTTTTCTGTGGCCTTAAGAGACTCGCTGACAGTAGGGTCCTGTATAAAGCCTGTTTTCTCTGGCGGTGACGGGTGTCCTGTGTGTTCTGTGCCCTGAAGACTCGCTGACAGTAGGTCCCAGGATAAAGCCTGTTTCGCTGCGGTGACGGAGGACATGTGTGTTTCTGGAGGTCCTGAAGATACTCACTGGCAGTAGGTCCTGGATAAAGCCTTTTCTTCTTCTGCGGTTACGGGTCAGTCCATTTGTGTTTCAGCTGCCCTGAAGAGATACGCTGACAGAGGTCTGGATACAGCCTGTTTCTCTGCGGTGACGGTGTCGCTGTGAGTTCTGAGGTCCTTAAGATACTCGCTGGCAGTAGGTCCTGGCTAAAGCCTTTTTATCTTTCTCTGCGGTGACGGGTGTCATTGTGTTTCTGTGGTCCGAAGAGACTCGCTGCAGTAGTTCCTGGGATAAAAGCCTGTTTCTCTGACGGTGACGAGTGTCATGAGTTATCTGTGATACCTGCAGGAGAACTCGCTGGCAGTAGGTCCCGGATAAAGCCTGTTTTCTCTGCGGCGAAGGTGGTCTGTGGCGAGGGGCGTGGTTCCCGCGAAGTCCTGTAAGCGGAAGAAGTCAGCGACCGCCCGTGAGTAAGTGGGTCAAGTGCAGATAACGAACCCCTGTGTCTGATTGCAGTAATGGCGTGGAGACTTGCATTTAAGCTGCCGGCGTTGAGAGAGAAGCAGAGAGAGACCTGGACTCGCACTACAATTGTGGACGTATGAAGCTGTACCCCGAGACTGAGCGGGTTGAATTTATTGCCGTAATACCTGCTTGCCGTGAGAGTGACACGGCCGCCGAGCGCACGAGCGCAACCCTTTCCTTTTCCTCTTGAGTTGAAGTGAAAAATAAAAGTGCGAGTCCCAAATATCGCCGACCCTGTCTTTCTTCTTCCACCAACTACACAGAACACACTACACTGGTGCCAAAACCCTGGAAAGGAGAACGCGCCGTTCCTCTTCACGTCCCACAGGCCGTCTGTCGCACACAGTGTCATGTGTGTTACTGTAGTCCTTAAGAGACTCCGCTGGCAGTAGGTCCTGGATAAAGCCTGTTTCTCAGCGGTGACGAGTGTCATGTGTGTTTCTGTGGCCCAGAAGAGACTCGCATGGCAGTCGGTCATGGATTAAAGCCTGTTTCTCCTTTTCCCTGGCGTGACGGGTGTCATGTTGTTTCTGTGGTCCTGAAAAGACTCGCTGACAGTAGGGTCCAGGATCAAGGCCCTGTTTCTCTGCGGAGACGGTTGTCAATGTGTGTTTCTGTGTTCCTGAGAGACTCGCTGACAAGTAGGGTCCTGGATAAAGCTGTTTCTCTGCTTGACGAGTGTCATGTGTGTTTCTTGGTCTCTGAAAGAGAATCAACTGGCAGTAGGTCCTGGATAAAGCCTGTTTCTCAGCGTGACGGGAGTCATGATGAGTGTTTCTGTGGTCCCTGAGAGACCGCTGGCAGTTAGTCCAGATAAAGCCTGATTTCTCTGCGGTGACGGGGTCATGTGTGTTTCTGTGGCCCTGAAGAGACTCGCTGGCAGTAGGTCGCGGATAAATCCTGTTTTCTCTGACGTTGACGGGTGTCATGTGTGTTACTGCGGCCCTGAAGAGACCGCTGGCATTAGTCCGATAAGCAGTTTCTCTGCCGTAACGGGTGTCATGTGTGTTTTTCTGTGGCCCTGTGGAGACTCGCTGGCAAGTAGTCCTGGATAAAGCCTGTTCTCTGGCGCATTGCTTAAGTGCCCCGGACACGTTTCGCTCGGCTGGGCAGGAACAGACCATCTCTATAATCTGTCTCTCCCTCTGTCTCTCGTTATAGACTCTAAACCTCATTTTTTCACACTGCGTTTTATCTGTATTTCATCATCACTTGTTATCTCCGCGTTGAACCCAGATAACAAGGGAATGTTCTGCAAGTTCTTCCAGAAACTTACTTCCGAGTTATCTGGTCTTTAATAATGTTCTCAAAACATTAGCACAAATATATTATACTCATGGAATGTTTTTTTTTTCTGAAAAGTTCAGTTGGACTTCATCTAACAATTTATCCGGAACGATTCAGAGAACATTCAAATGTAACGTTACAAAAAAGTTTTGCAAATTGCTTTATCGTCCCTCTGTAGTCAATCATTTTATCCTTAAGACTAATCTATGATCCCAAAAATGACATTTAAATGGTTTTTCCTTGAAAAAATAATTCGTCATTGGCTTAAAATACTTGAGTTAACTCGAACAAACCCTTGCCTCATTAGTAGCGCGGTTTCTATGAATATGCAAATTCCATCACGTCAAGTGAGATCACAAACACTTTGATCTGATTGGTTACAAGGTCGTTTGTGACTCAGAAACTCCAGCGATATCACACGTGTTTTGAGACTGTCTTTGGTTCACTGCAGATTTTAAGCAAAAACACATTTTTGATAGCTGGGAAACACGAGCACGGGTGAGTAATGATATCTATTTTATTGAAACATTCAAACCATGAAATCTGTCATATGGACACCTATTGAACATAACTGTATAATACAGTAGGAAGACGGCAGAGAGTGGACTTGGAGTCAGGTGTTTACCGTGTCTGTGTAAACGCGTGAGTTCATGCTGGATGAGTCTACTAAACGACACGCTGTGTGCATCACTGAGAGACTAGACACACACACCGTGTCATTATAAACCTTTTCCGCCAGACCTGTCGCGCACAAGCACATTAGTGTGTAATGTTGCTGTTTGAGCAAATACAAAATCTGCAAAGTAAAGATGGCTCAAAGATCAAAGCAAAGAGAGAATTTTTTCTTTACAAGAAATCACTTTTTTAAACGGCTGGTAGGAACTACTTCTGGTGACAATCACTACCCTACATGTACATAGTTAGGGTTACACGCAATAAAGGGGGCGGGGCCAGATGGACTGCTTTAGAGAATAGGAAAGAGTGTTGCCGCTGTTTTTTGTTCACACCCGAAAAAAGGATTGTCCTACGACTGACGAACTTAGAGAGGTTCAAAAGTATTGTTACCCGCTGTTCCTGAACATTATAACCACAACGTTTGTCTGCACATTTTACGGAGGAACAGCTTTTTTTTGGTCGGGAACAAAGTAAAATTAAGTAAAATTATTTGTAGCCCAATAAAGTTGCTGTTAGTTTGCTTGATAGCTAATGATGTAAAGCTTTGCCCTCTTCTCCGCTAGCCTGCTAACTAACACTAGCATCACAGATGTAGATTAGTAAATCATTCCATGAATTTGTGTTATTCCATTACTTTTTGTATTACCTTAGTTTTTCCGAAAAATATGATATAAATGGTGGATAACAACGTATCTGAAAAGATAAATACAAAAAAAAAAACATACCACAATCTGATAACTCCTGTTAGATCTGTGGCTGAAAATCATTAGGTTAACATTGTCAGGGTTCCTTGAATCGACTCGAAATGGTTTGAAATGACGCCATCGATTAATATATAGATCTGAGCAAAGCTGGCGTTATAAAACTTCGTGGCATTCCCGAACAGAGCCTATCACAGCACACTGGGCCAGCTGACCAATCCACAGCACAGTTCGTATTTGCGTAAGAAGGGGCTTCAATCGAAAAACGACGTGTTATCAACGCAATATTGTAGAGGAGCTGTGATAATGTAGAATATGTGAAAAATATTGTGTTTTTTCTGAACTATCAAGCATGAAAACTTCTTCTAAACAACCCCGAAAACTAATTCAAGACTCGTAAAAAGGGCATAAAGCACTTTAATATAAAACGTTAGTATAAACCATTGATGCATCTTTCCCCAACAGCCTCCCACTGCACGTGTGTTCCCTGGTGTGCAAACTTCTCCAGTAATTACAGCCGCTCTAATGTCCATCGCGTTATAACGGCTGTTATTCCTCTTCTAACAGAATCACAAATTCCTCGTCTTAGTGACGGAAACCCGGGAAACATTTAGAACATAAATCCACACTAAAATAAACAATATAACCAGGAGCACACAGTGGTTGATCATACCGATATCGGGTTCAAAGGTCATCGATCATGTACAGTCAACAACAATCAGTCTGATCGCAATTATGTTTATATCCATAAAAGCCTGATGTGATAATTATTGCTTACATTCCCCTGGGAAAGTGTCCGTTCGTATAATATCATGGATACTTACGTTAATTCTGATATTGAAATAGACAAAAAAATATCAGCAATAATGATCTGACTTGCCTGACAAAAACGAGTGAATAAGACTATTGTCCTTCTGAAGAGCTGCTTTCATAAATGATTAACTTCGAACATAAACACTGTTATTTTACCTGAGTATAACCGTGAAGCTGCTTATTGAAGCAATCTGTATTGCGAAAACATAAAAAAATGTCCTAGACTGGATGTCGTCCTGATGTTTGGAATTCTTGTCTCCACGGCAACATCCGATTTCCAGTGATGTCACCCGGGACTGT